>APFE030223938.1:84038-291358 GCA_000404065.3 Pinus taeda | reverse complement strand
AGAAATTATGTTTAGTTTAGGGTTTTTTTCCCTAGAAGGCAACCCCTCTCTTTGTATGAGGGCATTGTATTTGAGGCTGTGATATAGATGTGTATTCTCTGAGCGAGAAATAGAGAGGTGAGTCTGTGAGAGAAAACGGAGGATATTACTGCGGATCTGCTGTAGGTTGTGTCTCTTAATTTTGCTGGATAATAGAAAGGAAGGACTGGCTGTTCGGGGTGGACGTAGCCGAAAATGGGTGAACCATGTATATCTGTGTCTCTCTTGTTTTATGCGTTTTCTGTGTTTATATTTCTGCAATATTTTATGTGTTCCATTGCTCCGTAATATATAATTTTATAACAAAAGTCAAGATGAAGCTCTTTAGATTGCAATGAAGTTGGAAGCTTCACCTATAGGAGATACTAATGCAGGTATGCAATAGATTCAGAGTCAGTTAGCAAAACTAACCCTGCAAATACAAGATATCCAGAAAATCAAAGAAGTAAAAGAAGACGTATGGCGTACAAAGTGCAGATCGGAGGGCCATTATAAAGAATAATGTCCTATATTTAGGGATTACATGGCTATTGGGGCACCGAATCCCTTAAATGCAGGATCTAACATGTGGTGCAAGATATGCGAGACTAGAGGCCAACATCACTCAGAAGATTGTTACATGTTAAAGAAATATGTGCAGACTCCAAAGAGCCTATATTGGAAATTATGTAAATCAGTAGGACATGAAAATAATTGTCGAGCTTATGAACTAATGATGGAGCGCAGTGTTGGCACTTATAGAATGCAAGAAGAGGAACACAGACATGAAGGTAGTGGATAGTCCGATGGTCGAGGAGGCTACCAATGAAGAGGTAGAGGTGCTGGAGATGGTCAAGGATGTGGATAGACCATTTGCTATAACAGCTGATAGGAAGGTCATTTTGCAAGATATTGTCAGAACCCTACAATGGCATGTAAGTACTATAACTCCTTTGACCATGTAATTGAAGAATGCCCTGTACTTATGGAAAATATGCAAGAAAAAATGTATCAACAACTGACACAAAATATTTAAATGATGATTACTAAAAGGAGGACCGATGAACCTCAAATTAGTATTGTCACTAGAAGTGGAGTTGTGACTGGAAATGATAAAGTAGATGAGAAGATATAATCTAAAAGGACATTGATTAGAAAAACTGTTGAGAAAGCTCTCATTTTTTATATTTAGAAGGAAAGAGAAGTACTTATGGAAGCAAAGTTAAGTTTTATGGATGTTGGAACTTCAAGCTCAAGTGCGTAGCCAAATCATAGAAATAGCTACGACATGTCATCAGCTTCAACATAGAATCAGGCTTTGACGCAGAACCGAGCTTTGATACAAAATTGAGCTCGAACACAAGACTAGGATTCATCAAATCAAGTAGGTATTTTAAATACTTTTATGCAAACTTGTATGAAATTATTAAGAGATCAAAACACTGTACAAGGGCTTCAAGAATTGATAGATTCATGTGCTTCCAAATAAGCATTGCGAAGTGAGATGCACGTAGTCAATAATTTCATCGATAAAAGAGAACTAGAAGAGAGATGAGGCTTAGTGTGTGGATAGGAGTATATGAGATGGATCAAGTTATCCTAGATCTAGGATCCAATGCTAATGTCTTAACAAAGCAGACATGGGAATTAATGGGCAAGCCAAAGCTACAATGGTCAGCTATTCAGATAAGGATGGAAAATAAACAAGATCTTCCCCTTAGGAAGACTACCAAGTGTAATTGTGGACATTGAAGGAGTTCACACTACAATTGATTTTGAAGTAATAGAGATCGTTGATGATAGTAACCCATAACCTGCATTGCTTGGACATGATTGAGAATTTGACAATATGGCTATAATTAATCTGAAGAAGAGCTAGACGATATTTGAATGGACTAATATGAGAGTGATTGTTCCCTTGGACCCATCAGAAGGAGTAAGATATACAGAACCAGTTAGAGAAGAATACTACATAATTGAGATAGATAATATCTATAAAATGAAAACAGAGGAACAATATTGGGTTAAACCTACCATAGGAGGCAAGTTGACTTGGGATCATGATAGTTATTTTACCTCAGATTCATAAGAAGAGTTGGAAAATTGGCAGAATAGGTTGAATGAATTATCCACAAGGCGTTGTGCAAGAATCACCAAATTAGTTCGCCGTATGATATCTAAGGAATGTAATCTGCCTTCTTATGATGGCTTGGATAATCTGCCTTCCAGAGAATCAAAGGTTGTCAGCCTTGGATATATCCCTTAAAGCTACCCCTACTAGATAATGGGGTGCACACAAGAAGAATATAGGAGATTGGCAGGAATGTCAAAGGTTGATGTGTATAAGGTTTGGTCAGATAAATACATGGATGGAAATAAAATACGATGGTCAAAATAATCCTAGGGAGCATATCCAATTATGTTCTACAACATGGAAGGAGATTCCACAATAAGAATGTTTACATGGATTCATTCATACATTAGAGACAATCCCTAAGAATTGGTACCTAGAAACAAAGCTTCAACATGGTACATTAAACTCAGCAGACATGGTTGGTGGCTTCATATTAACATTCAATTTTGAGGATGATTGTCCATACATAGATTTGGCTCTTTAGATAGTTAAGAAGAAGATATTTGAGAATGAAAACCCATTGACATGGCAACAACCTGATTGGGCTGCATAGATAGAAAATGCACTAGAATGCTATAACCTTACTGCAGAAGAAGAAGAAGAAGAAGAAGACACTCACAACACCAACATAGTAGAATCAGAAGGATACCGTGAAGTAAATGGACCTGAATTAGAGATAACAGATATAACGAAGCCATTGAAGACTAAGAAGGTGAACGTAGGATCAGATAAGGAGCCTAAGTTTGAAACAATAGGAGACTATTGGGATGAAGAGACAATCAATAAAGTTACAGAGTTACTTCATGAATACCAAGAACTTTTTCCCACCAAGTTTTCAGAGATGAAAGGCATACCAGGAGATCTAGAAGTGATGAAGATTACCCTTAAGCCTGATGCATAGCCAGTGAAACAAATACCTTATAGGCTCAATCCGAAGTATAAGGAGAAAGTAAAGAGAGAACTTGATAAGATGATAGCAACATGAATTATTGAATCGGTAAAAGAATAAGAATGGGTAAGTCCTATGGTGGTGAAAAAAACAAGACTCAAGGAGAGATTAATATTTGTGTTGATATGAGGAAGTTAAATGATGCATGTTTACATGATCCCTTCCCTACCCCTTTCAGAGATGAAGTACTAGACAATGTAGGAGGTCAGGAAGCTTACTCATTTATAGATGGATTTTCAGGTTATCATCAGATTAGGATTGCACTAGAAGATAGGTATAAAACCACATTTGCTACAAAATGGGTCTCATATCAATACACAATAATGCATTTTGGATTAAATAATGCCCCTATTATATTTTCTAGAGTGGTAGTTGCAACTTTTAAGGAATATATCCACAAATTTTTAGAAGTATAAATTGATGATTTGACAATAGTTGGTTTGTTAAGCAAACATATTGGAAGCTTAAGACTTATGCTTAACACATGTAGGAAATATCAGATCTCTCTGAACCTAAAGGAGTGCATATTTTATGTACATTTTGGCATATTGTTGGGACATATTGTTTGCAAGCAAGGACTAATGGTGGACCCTGCTAAGATTGTTATCATTATGAATTTTCCTCCACCTAAGCCAATAAGACAACTTCGTGCTACATTGGGACATACTGGGTATTACAGGAAATTCATCAAGGGGTATGTGCATATTACTACGCCTATGGAGAAATTTTTGAAGAAATATGAAACTTTTCAATGGAATGAAGAATGTTAGAAGAGCCTCAACATATTAAAAGAAAAAATGGTAGCTTCGCCTATACTAGTGTTCCCTAATTGGAATAAGGAATTTCATGTCCATGTGGATGCCTCTTGTATAGCTTTAGGAGTAGTACTGGCACAACCTGGTGCAAGAGAGATTAACCACCCTATAACTTTTGCAAATGGAAAGTTATCCAAAGAAGAGAAGAACTACACAACTACAAAAAGAGATGGATTGGCTATGGTATATGATTTGTAGAAATTTAGACATTATTTGCTGGGATCACACTTTAAAATGTTTACAGATCATTTTCCACTAAAGTATTTTGTTAATAAGCCCGCCTTAGGAGGAAATATTTGTAGATGGCTATTGTTATTCCAAGTATATGACTTTGAAATCATTGTTAAATCAAGAAGACTGAATGTAGGACTTGATCATATATCAAGATTGGAAACATGGGAATAACCAACAAATATAGAGGATAATCTTCCTGATGCACAGTTATTTGCAATAAGAATTTTAAATGACAATTTTGCAGAAATCATCCAGTTTTTGAACATAGGAATGGCTCCTTCAGAATATACTACGTAGCAGAAGAAAGAATTAGTGGTCAAGGTAGTTGACTTCTCATTGATAGAAGGGCAATTATATAAGATGGGACCAAATGAGATACTTGCGCAGGTATGTTCCTAAACATGAAAGACAAATTATTCTAGCAGAAGCTCATGGTGACAAAACTAGTGGAAACTATGTAGGAAAAGCTACTTGACAATAAGTTTATTAATATGAATATGTTAAATGTATCACACTTTGGAAAAATTTGGGGGAACACAACTTATGTGTGACATTTGATCGTGCTATTGCATGACATATGCTTATGGATGGGGAAGAGGATGCCCATATACCCAATGTTGATCTGGAGGATCACGAGACTACCATACCAAGGGCAGAACCCGACAAAAGAGTTCATTGGAAAGGATCAGGACCGCGCCATAAAGGAAAGTATGAAGAAAAAGTTCGGATTGACAAAAGGGAAGCACATGTATGAGATCAATTCAATTAGTGACAAAGGGGTTCACTTTGCATCACAAAGATTAGATGGGAATATTATAAGAAAGCTTTGGGCTAATGAAGTCCCTGCCTCAGTGATTTCGTTAGTTGCACAATGTGCCAACGGGGTTCAGTACAACTGGACTAATTACCTGTGTAAGGAATTTCTGGATGATTGCTGCGAAGTCTAGGAGAAAAGTACCACATTCCATTATGTGTGGTTAATTTTGATTATTGAAATGTTAGAATGGAGAGAGTTGGAGGATTCATAGTTCCCCCTAGTAGCATCAGATGTCTGTGAAGCCACACAATATGCCTCACTATGGTTTACCACCCAACTGCCGCGAGCAACAGAGAACATGATGTTCTTCGTATTATATCATATGGATTTTCATATGCTAGTGAACCAACACCCTTGCCTATTGTCGACCCTATATGAATAATATAGTATTGTTGCAAAGTTCAAGGCTAATTTTCAGAGTGTATATACAGGTTTGCAGGGATACAAGCAAGAAATGGCATCCCCTGCCATATTTGTTTACAGAGGATGATATCTTAGAACAAGCACAACAATGGCTTGCAGAATGGATGGCTGCTTTGGAAACATAGAAAAATATAGTGCGATAGAGGAGGATACAATGCAACATGCCAAAGAAAGTGGAAAATATAAAGACAAGGATGCACAAGAATTAGAGGAAGAGGAGCTACATGACGAAGGTCACCAGGATACTCCAGAAGAGCAGAACATACAATTAAAAAAGACAGAGACAAACCCTGTTGTCGTAGAAAAAAAGGAAGGCAGAGGGCAAAGTTGACTCAAAGAGAAAGAAGAAGCAGAAGACCAATAAGACAAAGGGTGTCATGAAAATGGTCCTTACCGAAGGGGACTTAAATCAAATTGGGGACATGATACATAAAGAAAAAATAGAATCTTGGAGAAGGTTATAAGATTGCTACGATGCACTTCTGACTAATATCTAAGAGTGGATCAAATAATTGAAGATACCGGCATGGACGGTCAGACAACCAACATAGATAGAGGAAAGGGTTGGAGTAGAAAGGCAGATAGAGCCTACACTTGTAGCGAGGTTAGCACAGATACCTGCAGGAGCCCTACAATTTGACTCCATTGACCTACAAAAATAGGCTAAGGAATGAAAGCATGTCAATATGAACATCGTAGCAGTTCCATTGTAAAGATTACAGAAGCTACACTTGGAAATTATAAAAGAGATGAGGCTGTGGGAACAACACTCCTCATAGCTAAAAATTCAAGTATAAAAAGAGTGATTTGTGCTTTGGCAGAAGCTTGCGAAGGTGATCCAAGAAAGGGATCAAGTAGCATAGCAACACCGGAATACCAAGGAGGAAATAGAAGCAATGTGCAAAGAAATTACGTACCTTGATGTCTGAGAAGAAGAGTCGTGGAGGACAAGGTCGCAAAGCTCGGTCTTGCAGTGAATGGTTATAAGGATAAAATTACCGCAGTGCAATTCAAATATGAAATGCATATCAGTGAGCTACAAATGAAGCTGCAAGTAACCATGCCACAAGATGTAAGAGATCAAATGGAGACCAACCTAAAGGCTACAATGGTTGGCATCTCCACAGCAGTGGAAGACTGTGGAAAACTTTTATATGAGAGTTTACAGATTTGGACTTCACTTTAGGAAGATCCAAATGTACAGAAACTATAGGAAGACATTTAGCAGAGGCAACAAAAGTTGGAAGAGATTCAGGCAACTATGAAGACCTTACCAATCTCGCAGAAGCTTGACAAGATCATTGAGGAAAATTCCCTCCAGAAAAAGATAAAATAATTGAAGAAGGAAGAGCAGGTTTTTGTGGAGAGAATTCAACCATGGTAGGATAAGGCTCTTCAGCTATCCTAGATAGTAGATGAGAATCTTCAAGAGGTTTGATAGAGGGAGATAGTGATGGCGTAAAAAGCTACAAAACATGTCATAGAGAACTATTAGAGGAGGTATGTAACAAAGAAAATAGGGTCACAAATTTTTTTTCAATTGTTCAACAACACATACAACAACATTGCATCAAAAATCAGAGGCAAATAAACCGAGTGACTCAAGACGAGTCATATGTGAGTGTTGGGGGTCTATTGGGTACAACCCAACGTGGCCTAGTTTTTGGCAAGAACTTTGCATTTTTTGGAACGGAGCGAGAAACAGAGTGCGGAATGGACCACGCATTAGAGAAATTTTGGATATACTGTGCGATATAAGGGCTTTGGGATAGGACGAAGCCCCTACCTTTTGTAATTTTATAAAAGATCAATGGTTTTCATACCATATTTGCTTGTATTAGGGAGTCCATGGTATATGGACTATGCTATTGTAATGATGTACCCTCGATGTAATATTATATATAAGGTCAATAATAAAGAAGAAAATGGTATGATAATCTTGGAATGAATTGAATGATTTTATTCTTGTGATCTGAGGTTTAGAAGAGAAGTCAAGGCTCTGCAGTTGAGTGCACAGAGGCCTGAGTTTACAGGTGAGTGCATAGACAACTTGCAGCTTAGTGTGCAGGTCAAGAACTGTTTTTTGTACAAGAATTATTATTATAAGTAACAATTCTTGTGGATTTAGTCCCACATTAGGATGAACCACAGCAAAATTGGTGTCTTCATGTGTATATTTTATTATTATCTATTGTAGAGTAGCAGTTTATTATAATGTAGTGATGATTATGGGTTTATATGATATGTTTATGTGAATAAATGAATTTCATGAAGTGATTTATGAATATTATGTGTAATAAAATAGAATAATACCACATCTCCACATCCCTTAAGGCTGCAAAAATCTAGTTCTGCATCCTACCATAGTCACTTCGAGTGAGACTGTGATCTGCATGTAGGTCATTGCCGAAAGGGCTAGTGATTCAAGGTTTTGTTGGTGTGCAATATAAATCTAGCTTGGGTCAGCCCGAATCATAACCAACATCCCTATAGGAAGTGGTTCTGCAAGTACAAGAAATATAATGGTGGTGATTTCTTCCTAGGGGATGGGAGGAAGTCTAGATCATAGGATGCAGAAAATTCAAGCTAATGTTGTAAGGTGGAACGATTAGAACACTTGCTGGTGTTCTGCATATTCCTGCATTAGCCAAAAATCTAATTTTTGTAAGAAATATGGATGAAGTTGTAAAAATAATGTTCGAGAAATATACCTGTAAGATGGTTCAGAGGGTCGTATTGATGTCGAGAGTTCATATTGTAACTCTTTACAATATTCTGGGTATCACTGTTATTAATGGGTGCAACAGTTCTATGGTTCTTGAAAGTGGAGCAGAAAATCTAGTGGTCTTTAGAGAAAATATTATGTTGTCATCAAAGACTTGAACATATTGGAGAGAAGGGCCTTTGAATACTACACAGTAATGGTATGGTAGAAGGTATGTCTAATTTCTATCTAGATTTCATTTTCTGTAAACATTATTTATATGGGAAGAAACATTGGGTGAGCTTCCCCTCTAGTGCTATGAGAGTGAAAGGGATATTAGAGCTTGCGCATAGTGATGTGTTTGGACCAGTGTTAGTTCCATCACTAGGTAAGTTTGTGTACTATGTCTCATTTATAGATGACTTCTCAAGGAATACATGGATATATTTCCTCAGGAATAAATATGAAATCTTTGATAGTTTTAAATAATTTAAGGTTCCGGTGCAAAATCAGGAAGAGAAGAAGATTAAGGTGTTGAGGAAAGATAATGGTGGAGAGTTCTGTAAGAAGGAAATTGAAGAGTTATGTAAGAAGTGTGATATAGCATGACATAAGACTACTATATACACAACTCATCACAATGGAGTTACAAAAAAAATGAACAAGATATTGATGGAGAAGGCAAGAAGCATGCTTAGTGGTTCTAGGTTAGGACAAGAATTCTGAGTAGAGGCAATGGATACTGCATGTCACTTGTTTAACATATCACCTTCATCAACGTTGGAGGATAAGACTCCACATGAGGTATGGACTAGTAAGAAACCATCTCTCTCACATCTCAGGGTATATGGCTGTGATGCATATGTACACGTTCGAAAGGAGAAAAGAACTAAGTTTGATAAGAAATATGAAAGGTGCATATTTATTGGGTATAAGGATGGATTAAAAAGTTATGAGCTTTAGAACCAAAAAATAAGGAAGGTTGTGTACAACTGAGATGTGATGTTTAGAGAGGTGAAATATGTTATTAAACATGAATTCCTATGAATGAAACCTAAGAAGATAGAGTTTGAACTAAAGGAGGAAGAATCAAACTCTACAATAGAACATGAATGAAAAGAGGAACAACCACACACTCTAGTTTTGAGGAGATTAGTTCGAGAGAGAAGTAAGCCATAGAGGTATAGTCCATTTTCTTCCTGTTCAAATTTTTCTTTATTCATTTTTGATGATGATCCTAGAACTGTCAAAGAGGTAGTGGATTCAGAGGATGGAAAACTATGGAAGGAGGACATGGTTGAAAAAATTCCATCTATAGACAAAAATGAGGCTTGGGATCTGGTGGAGTTGTTGGGTAGAAGGAAACCCATTAGTAGAAAATGGGTGTTTACAAAGAATATGAATGTAGAAGGTAAGGTGAAGAAATATAATTCTTAGTTGGTAAAAAAACGTTATTCCCAGGTGCTAGGAATTGATTTTGGTGATATTTTTTCTCCTATTTCCAAGTTAGATTCTATTAGATCACTTTTATCTAAGGCTTCTACTTTTGATTTTTAGGTGGAATGGATGGATGTGAAGACAATATTTCTTCATGGGGATCTTGAACAAGAGATCTATATGAAGTAATCAGAAGGCTTTGCAACAAAGGGTAAGAAAGAATTGGTATGTAGGTTTAAAGTCTTTGTATGGGTTAGAGAAGTCACCAATGATGTGGTATCAAAAAATTTATACATATATACGGGGAATTGGCTTGACTAGGAGAAAAGTGGATCACTGTGTGTCTTTTAAGTTAATTGGTGACCTTGCTATTTATTTGGTCTTGTATGTGGATGATATGTTGTTGATTGGAAGAGAGAAATAAATTATCTAGGATTTGAAGAGCCAATTGTCCTATAAATTTGACATGAAAGATCTTGGTGCTACAAACTATATTTTGGGCATGGAAATTAAACGAGATTAGATAAAGAGGAAGATTTGGTTAAACTAGAGGAAGCATGTAAAGGAAATATTTTAGAGGTTTAATATGTAGGATAGTAAACTGGTGAAGGTTCCTATTCATGTAGGTATAAAGTTATCTACTGAATAGTGTCCCAAGACACAAGAAGAAGAAGAGGACATGTCCTTTGTTCTGTAAGCGAGTGAAGTTAGTAGCATGATGTATGAAATGGTCTATACTAGACTAGAAATTGCACATGCAGTAGGAGTATTGATCAGGTTTATGTCAAAACTAGGAAAGGAGCATTGGACAATTGTGAAGCGGGTTTTCGGGTTTTGAATGGGACTAGTGATTATGGTTTGTGCCACCAAGGAAGACTAGGATTGGACATAGTTTTGGACATAAATGACTTTGTTAATGCATACTGGATTTGAGATCTAGATCAGAGAAGATCTACAAGTGGGTATGTGTTTAACCTATTTGGAGGAGCAATCAGTTGGATGAGCAAGAGATAACTTGTGGTGGAAATTTCAACTGTAAAGGCTGAATACATGGGAACCGCTCATGCAATCAAGGAAGAAATTCAATTTTAGAGATTGTGTTCAAGTATGGGGTTGGTACAATGAGTTATAAGGACATCTTGAGACAACCAAAGTGTAATTTTCTTGACAAAGAACCCTGCTTATCATCAAAGAAAAATCACATTGAAGTTCAGTATCACTTTGTGAGGGATATGGTTGAAGACAAAAATGTGTTGATGGTAAAGGTGGACACTTTGAAGAATGTTGCAGATGCATTGACAAAGTCTATGAGAACTGAGAAGTTTTCTCGGTGTAGAGAAACAATGGGTGTTGCATCCCTGGACCAATGAATATGCACTCTTGCGACCCCTCGTGTGTAAATAAAACAACGAGTGGGAGAATCTTGGGTGTGTTATATTATTTTCATGACTAGATTTAGGTGTTGTTATGTTACACGGGGCATAACAGGAGGGGTGTCGGGGGGCGGTAGCCCCCCTACATCGGTTCAGGGCAACGATCCAATATATATTTTTTATGTGAACCCAATAATAGTTGGGTAATCTGTGAAATATCATCAAAATAAAGTATGAATACTACCGCCCCCCTACATCGGTTCAGGGCAACGACCCAATATATATATATATATATTTTTATATGCGAACCCAATAATAGTTGGGTGGACTCTGTGAAATATCATCAAAATAAAGTCTGAATAACATTGTTTTGTCAAACTTGAAATGAAAGCCATAAAATAGAGAAGAAGTTTATTAGTGAGGAGAATCAAGCCTCCCTATCACAATCTTGGAAAAGCATTGTATTTTCAATTGTTGCAACTAGACTTTCTACATCCCTTTCACTTGCATCCTCTACTTGATCTTTCTTGCAATGCCCTACTTTCTATGTATCTGTAAGTAAATTGAACTATTCATATCTAAAACAATTTAAAACATGGTCATTTTTCATCCCTACTACCTGTAAGAATGAATACATGATTGTACTCCCTACAAAATGGAAACCTCTTTGCACTAGATCTTTGCTGACTACCTCTACCTTTGGACTTTTCCCTAGAAATTTTTTGGCATTTCTATAAAAGTTGACAATGGACTTGTGATTAATAAAACCCCATCAATAGTTATCAAATGTTTTGAAATCCTCTATAATCTCAAGTATTTTTAGCACTATCCATGATTCCATAAAGTTTTCCCTCATAAAGCATCATGTTGTTGTTTGAATTCATAGATTTTATTTTCTTCTCTTCAATTTTTTCCATAATGACAAGATCAAATCCATAGATACCTCTTTTTACTGTTCTCTCTAGTGCTCTCATGTGCTGACAGATAAGAGAATATGATGGTGTCAGTTTCTTAGTTGTTTTGATAGATCCATCAAGAGTTGTGGGCACTTTTGGTAACAAAGGTATCTCAGGAATAATCAATGATTACTGCACCATGTACAAGTGAGAAACAATTTGATGTAATTCAGTAGTAGAGGAGTATGATTTAATATCAATGGCAACTCTTCCAACATATAGACTAGCACATTATGTTAAGGCTCTTAACTTAAGGGTTTGCAATTTTATAGTACATGTGTGTATCTAAAAAGGTCTGCATATTCTTCCTTAACATGTAAAAAAATAATTCCATGCATTCAACATGCATTTTTACTTGAGGGCATGCATGTTTTTCCTAAATAGGAGTGCATTTTCCTCAATGATCTACTTTCATGAAATTTCACAAGAATATTGTGCATAAATCATCTAAAGATATGAAATTTTAACTAAGATTATGATTTTAGGAAGTTATCATGAAAATCCTAACACAAGGGTTGCATTGTTCACTCTAAGGCATGTATTTTACAACATGCTTTGTTTTTATGCAAAAAACACACAATTTCCATTTTGAGCATGCATTTTCTTCTTAAGGAATGTATTACTCAATAGCCTTTATATTCACCATATAATCATACAAAATTGACCATTAGGAGTGCATTTCCCTTAAGTTGACATGCATTTTAATAAAAAGAATTAAACAATTTGCTCTCTTTTCCCCATAACACAATTTTTGGTGTTTTTGAACAATAAGGGGTTTTAAATTTCTAATCGTAAAACAAAGGTATAGGCAAATGATCTAAAATGATCATATGTTAAACTAAAGTAGAATTGATTAATTCCAACAATGGACTAAATGTTAACTTAAAGTGCTTTAATCGTGAGAACTGTTTAAAAGGAAAGACTTTACGACAAATGAGAAACATAAGAAATATGTAAATTGAAGTGAAAAGTAGCAAAACACAGTGATACCAAACAACGAGATTGATTACAGAGTTCGTCCCTGATGGGCTAGTCTTCGGTTATGCTTTCAAGATGGGCGACCACTGTATTAGGATTGAATCCGAGGAGGTCGATTACACAGAAAAATAACCAGGCTGATTTTGCACGCAGGCACTTTTAGTCATTGTCACAAGAAAGCTCTCTGAAATAGCTTTCCAACGGCTATCACGGTTCCCAATTCCGACTCCAGATGCTCCTATTACACTGAAAACAAAAACTGCTTATAACCTCTAGAATCTGCACACAAAACTTCAAAACCACTAATGTCTTCTTCAAAGAACAAAACTACCTTTATAACCCTGCAAATGCATTCAAACTCCTTCATGCTGAGTTTAGGAATGAACTAGTTTCTCTTTAGGGTTAAATTAGGGTTTATGGTTAAGATTTAGTGTCACATAGTGACATTCACCACTTGTTTTAATTAATTTAACAAAAACTGTAACAATAAAACCACTTTAGAACTTTAGTTTAGCCCGAATTCATTAGTGGCTAGCTAACTGGGTGGAGGAAGTGCAGACATCGCATGTGATCAGGTGATAGACTGTTTGTGGTAAGCTCTAGGTCGACGCTTCCGGTGACTCACCTTGACTGTTCTCATGGGCGGTGATGGTTGGCGGATAGACCGACAGTTCAGACGCGGTCTCCCCACCGTGGTTTTGCAGAGTTGTTCACATGTCAGAGCTAACCTTGACTAAAACTATCAATGCAAATGATGGAGACTAACTTCTGTCTGCATGGTCTGCCACCTTGTGTTCACACGCTCGTGGTTCCAACACGGTCTAAACCCTGCATTTGGGGACCTGTTTTATATATATTTTGCAATGTTTTGTGTTTTATATGGTTTGTAATATAACATGGCCCGAATGGGTTTTGTAGGTTAGGGTTAATGCTTTATTTTTAATGTATGGTTTAGGTATAGGTTAGGGTTTAGGGTTTGTATTTGTTTTGTACCATAGATTTTTAGGGCTAGGACTTAGGTTTAGGTTTTAGTCTTTACATCATTTTGTTCTAAAAACCCATTTACAACAAATTATCACAAAGTGACATCCAAGCCCCCATGACGATAACCATGGACCAAAATTGACAAGAAAACCCTGGTGGAGCTAATGAAAAACATGAGTCGACAACCAAACCCTGGTGGAACTGACGACAATCACATGTCGACAACTAGTCTACAAAAACCTATCCTTCGAACACCATGAAAACCATTGACATCACCAAACAACCTGAACCATAAACATCACTGTCGAAGCTAAAGGCACTGGGCATTGAATGTTAACAACGACTACTAGCAAAGCTGATAAAGTTCAAGACCTCATCGACCAATGATCATTTGACGATCACTTCGATGTTGAACCATTGAAGAATATTTTATGCTGGACTGAAAAGATCCTCCTAGATCAATCCTCTCCACTTGAAATATTTTGGACCACAAAAGTTTGACTAGACATATAGCAAATGAGGGTAGAGCTCCCTCACTTTCCTCCTTGCCCCGATGATGTACCAATACATTTGATCAACCACCTGAAATTGATGACCCTGATGATGCTGACCATGGCACATTTTGAATCTGTGATTATTCCATACATCTACAGTATGCACAACTTGCAAATATGGTCAAACAACCTGTTATGAACATGGAAATTGACTTCTTTCAATGAAGTACCATGAATTAGTGATTCATACACATCTTTGAAAACAATCTCTACATGATATTGTTCAATACTATCAACATGTATTAACAATCTATATTGCAGGATGATAGAGAAAATCAAAGACATTTTTGACATCAAACCAACTCCTTGGCTTGATATACTTTCCTGATTCTTCATTACTAAGTGAACTTGATGCAATAAATCCATCAAATTGTAATGTGAAAACTACTACAACTTAGTTTGATTTTGAAAGTATTGAAGTGGCTGTTGATTTGTTTGAATCATTATTTCTTCATTTATTAAATGATGTTTCCATTGATTAGCACTTTCCCCTGATGCATAAGTTTCCCTTAGATGTATTGAACATTTTGACACTGCTTTAGAAAAGGCTTTGATATGAAAACAAATAGGCTTCCTCTCCACTTTAAAAGAGGCTTCAAAATTGTTTGAAACATGAAATGATGACACAATAAAAGAGAAAATTAACACTCACTTTCCCCAATATCGATCTACATCCTTGTAAATGATAACTTCCAAACTTGGACTGAATGGATTCATTATGACATTAGGAAGATGAGCTTTAGGCATCAACTATAACTCATGTTGTATTCCCTTCTTATGAGCAAGATGTTTGGTTTCTATAAATAGAACTGAAAACATTTCTACCTCTTCGATCAAACTATCTTTAAACTGGGACTCATAACTTGAACAAACATCATGTTGATTCTTATGTTGTTCCTTTACACACATGATTACAAATCTCTTATTTGAACTTATTAATCACTTCATCTGATTAGAAACAACTAAATTCAAGTGATTTTTACTTTGATGTGCCCTGACAATAAATTCAACCCCATATTTCTTAAGGTGATATTTATGCTCTTTCCTATAAAACACTGCATCACGATAAAAAATATATGGAATTCCTAAGACAAATCCACATATGTCTACTAGAACCACATATAATTCCACTTCATCAATGTAATTAGCTGTAATGGAAAATCTTAATCAACACTATTTTGTGACTTTTATCTGAGTTGATTTATTTAGCCATCCTAATGGGTAAGGTCTTGGATGGTTCCATGTCTCCAAACCCAAGTTCTTAGCTAATTATTTAGATATCAAATTTTCCTATGATCCATTGTCAAACATTGTATCTATTTTTGTGTTCTTAGAAGTTATCCTTATGTTAAATAATTCAACTCTTTTATTCTCATTTGAAGGATTTATGTTTTAAGAATATGCAATAGTATTTGAACTTGAACCAGTGTCAGAAGTTTTACCTGTCGAAACTATGGCAGTGATCCTCCTTTCATCACCTGATTTGGAACCTAGATCTTATTGGATTGCTGCAATTTCTTTCTTTTCATCCTTCTCTTTAAGGAAATTTTTGGGCTTAAGTTCGGGATGAAGTTTCCAACACTTAGATTCATCATGAACAATTATTTGGCAATGAGAACAAGTAGTTCTTTCCTTTTGAACTATAGTTGATTCTTTCTCTTCGAATTGTTCTTCCCCTTATTGTCATTGGAATCTGTTATGAAACCAGCTCACAAAAAGATAGAAAAGAGAGATCCACGCCTTAGAATTCAGCCTCTTCGAGGGGGCAACCTCCTTTACATTACATAAATGAACAGATCTTGGATGCTACAAATGAAAAGACCTCCTTTCTATATATAGGAGTCTAAGGGCTCATAACATAATCAGAGCCGACATAAAAATAATAATGTAAGGGCACAATAATAACCATAGTGGGCTTCTATGGGGCACAATAATAACAATATGGGGACTACATGGGTACATCAATATAATAAGGGGGTTGTACTAATAACAATAAGGGGTTACACTAGTAGTATAGGGACCTAACAACAGATATAGTATCAGGTTTAGAAGCAAAGCTTGGGATCAGTATTTAGAAACATCTACTCCAAAGGTTTATCAGTGTTGCAAAATTTACAACTCTAAATTTTTAACATGTGTAGATGAAGACAAGAGGACTGCAGCCATTTCTTCCATGAAGCAATCAACCATTACTCTATAATCTAATATGTCATGTAACCAAACATTTTTCTTCTCAATTCTAGTACGCGCCCATATTACAAGGTCTTTACTCTCCTAAAAATCCTGGATTATTGGTTGTTTGTTTGTCACTAGCTCCAGAAGCACCACTCCAAAATTGTAGAAGTCACTTTTATCATTCACCTTGAGAGTGTATACATATTCTGAACGAAACAACAAAGTGATTAATTTTGAGTTCTGAGATAACAATTCTGATTATAAAATCTCTATTTCATTTGAATGACTTCACAACTCTAAGTTGCTTCAGGATACTAGATATTTTTCACAAGGGTTCTAGTTTCAAAATTGTGTATGTCCAAACCCTATCTAGCTCCTATGCATATTAAGGGAACAAATGAAAATTCACAATGCAAACCTGCTTACTAAATATAGAGGCCCAAGAGAATTCCTTTATGGCTTCACAGCCTCCGTCTAAGTTCTAAAAAGCATTATATTACGTCATGATTACAACTTCCAACAAAACAAGTTCATGGTTCTCAAAATATACTTGATTTGAAATATGTAATATGTAATATGAAATATTAAGTTACCAAGTTTCAGGCCTAGACTTCAATGTTTTTCAAAGGGTAACATTAGAAGTTGTGGATATTAACTTTTCATGAACTGTAAAATCTTGCGTAAAGATTCTCATGTCATGGTGAGAATGTCATATTGAAAAAATCAAATAACTAAATGATCATGAAAATATTACTACTTTTACAGTTGGGTAAGTTATGCTCTAAGATTCTAAGGAGCCCTTTAAAGCTCATACTGAATGGAAGCCACACATTTCAAATGCAACTTCCACTCTAAATCATAAGATAATTTTAGATCTTGGTACTTCTTAATATTATTTTTGAGTTGTTGGAAGTGCTTCTAGAAACACAAGAGCACCTAGGACTTGTGGAATGTAAATTTTATTGGGCCTACAGAACCAAGGTAATGAACTAAGTAAATAATTAAAAAATAAATAGACAAAGATATATCTAGATCCTAAATTTTGTATGCTGCCAAAGCTTACACATGGTGTTTTACCCTTCACAATGTTAATCTAGAGTTATTGAAACGATTTTATAATTTTTAGGCAGGCGTGAGACAAGGTCAACAAGTTTTCTTTTCAATTAAAATTGTGTCCATATTGGAAAGAAAGTTGTTCATATGTATTTTTATATGTACCTAGAGTTATATAACCATAGGATCCAACAATTGCAGACATGAAATCGATTCCCTTCTCACAAATCTGAACAAAGTGGTCAATATGCTCCAAATTCCCATAAAGAAAATATTTTCCTAATGTAACAATAGACAAAGGGCATTATGATAAAAGAAATGCATCCTAGAGGCCAAAGTTGGAGACAAAGGAATATCTTGTAGGGATATTAACTACAATAATTTGGGTGGCATGAGGGCAGGGAGGGTATGTACCCAACAAACCATGTATTATGATAAATTTGATCCCCGATGAAACAAATCCAAAGTATAAAAGCTTTCTTTCAAATCCTCAGAATTTTTCCTATCATCAATGCCAACTCGGCTCCAAGCCACCAAAACCTTGTTTGCCATTGAGACTCTCTCAATGCATTCACCAGATGGAGTACTTGGGTGATAGACATTAGACTAAGCGGACTAATGATGGAAGAGCACTAGAGGCCTTTCAAAGGTTTTTTGCTACAATCCACGGGTAGAGGAAGTCATACATAAGAGAAATGAATATTTCAATCATAAACTTCACACTTCAAACGTCACAAACTGAGCCTAGGACGTGAAAGTTATGTTGCATAATTCAACCCTAAAAATTGTAGTCCTTGTGATGCTTTCAATTTTGCAAAGCGAGAAACAGTAAATTTGACAGAAAATTCAATAGCCTTTAACATTGGATTGCAACTTATTAAATTTGACCGAAAATTCAATAGCACTTAAAATTGGATTGCAACTTGTCTAGTACCTTGTTATAGAGTTACATACCATGGATTAAATTGATTAAGCATTAAATAGTTAAGCTAGAAAGTTTTCAGTCTTCTCCTAATTGGGAAATGAGACTATTTTTTAGACACCCAAGAACTGTTAATACCATTTCTCATTGAAAGAGCTATTTCTAAATTTGGAATGTGTAGGCCAATTAAGGTCACCAGCTTTGGGACCATGAAGGAGATCACCCAAACTGTCATTAGGCATGTACTCGGATACCAAAATATTAGAATCATCAGTGACACAGCAACACCAAAGTTTTACGATGTGTTTATGCCTAATCTTTCCCAAAGTTTCAACTTCTGCCTTGAATCCATTATCATTGTAGGAGGTGGATCCTTCAACATTTTGATTGTTCCACAACATCTTAATTCCCACAGTTTCTCAATTCCCGATTCTTCTTAAACATCATCCTATTGGTTTGTTGAAAGAAGGAAGGGGTTGGATCTCTTTGGTGGAGGAGGTATTTGGCTTGGATGTAGTGGTGCAGAGGGAGATATCACCTCTTGTAATGTCTAAGGGAGAATAGGATTGGGTCTCCTTGGTGGAGTATACATTTGGCATGGACGTGGAGAAGAGAAGGAAGCTATTTCTTGAAAAGGGCACTCGCACATGGGTTTCCCCTGTTGAGAATGCAGATATAGTATCAAGTTTAGAAGCAAGGCTTTGGATCAGTATTCAGAAACATCTACTCTAAAGGTTGAGCGGTGTTACAAAATTTACAACAGTGAAGTTTTAACATGTGTAGATAAGACAAGAGGACTGCATCCATTTCTTCCCTAAAGCAATCTACCATTACTCTAGAATCCAATATGTCCTATAATCCATTACGCTCTAAGAATCTAAGGATTCCTTTAAAGTTCATACTAAATGGAAGCAACACATTTCAAATGCAATTGCCACTTTAACTCAAAAATGAATTTTATTGGACCTACAGAACCAAGGTAATGAACTAAGTAAATAAATAAACAAAGATATATCTACATCCTAAATTTTGTATGCTGCTAAAGCTTGCACCTGGTGTTTTACCCTTCACAATTTTAATCTGAAGTTATTAAAACCAATTTATAATTTTTAGGTAGGGGTGAGACAAGGTCAGCAAATTTTATTTTCAATCAAAATGAAGTCTATATTGGAAATAAATTTGTTCATATCTATGTACTTGGAGCTACCGTAGGATTCAGCAATTGCAAACATGAGATTGATTCCCTTCTCACAACTCTTAAGGACCTTGACAAGTCCAAAATCAGCCACATGAGCACCAAAATAAGCATCTAGTAGAATATTGTTGGACTTCACATCATGATGGATGATAGGAGGTACACAATCATGATGTAAAAAATTCAAACCCTAAGCTACTCCAGCTACAATTTTGTAATGTGTAGGCCAATTAAGGTCACCACCTTTGGGGCCATGAACGAGATCCCCCAAACTGCCATTATGCATGTACTCGTATACAAAAAGATTAGAATCATCATTGACACAATAACATCAAAGTTTCACTATGTTTTTATGCCTAATATTTCCCAAAGTTTCAACTTCTCCCTTGAATCCATTATCATTGCAAGAGTTGGAGAATTCAGCATTTACATTGTTCCACAGCCTCTTGATGGAATACTTTAGTTTTTAAAAATTGACTTTTCTTCTATTGACGAACACATTATAATGTCGTGTTGGATCCCTCAAAAATAGGTCTTCATTTGACAATAATTTTAGTTGCCTAAATGAAAATTAACAATTTTTAACTCTAGCATTTTTATATTATCCATTTTAAATCCCTTGTACAACCAACCTAAACTACAGAAAACAGAAAAATAGTTTCCTTGCCCTATCTTGAATCCTAACATCAAAGTAAGTGGTCAATATGCTCCCAATTCCATTAAAGAAAACATTTTCCCATTGAAACAATATAAAAAGCATATTACGATAAAATAAATGCATCCTGGAGGCCAAAGTTGGAGACAAAGGAAGATCTTGTAGGGATCTTAACTACAATAATCTAGTTGGCATGAGGGTAGCATGAAGCTTTGAATTTTGGGCAATACCCATATGGAGGAGGGTATGTACCCAATAGACCACGAAATTTAATCCCCAATGAAATAGTCCAAAGTATAAAATCTTTCTTTGAAATCCTCAGAATTTTTTCATATCATCAATGCCAACTCAGCTCCAAGCCACCAAAACCATGGTTGTCATGGAGACTCTCTCAACGCATTCACTAGATGGAGTACTTGGGCGAGATGCATTAGACTAAGTGGACTAATGATGGAAGAGCATTGGAGGCCTTTCAAAGGTTTTATGCCACAATTCAGGGGTAGATGGAATCACACATCAAAGAAATGAAGATTTCAGTCACAAACTTCACACTTCAAACCTCACAAACTGAGGCTGGGACATGAAAGGTATGCTACATAATTAAATTTGACAAAAAATTCAATAGCCTTTAATATTGGATTGCAACTTATTAAATTTGACTAAAAATTCAATAGCCTTTAACATTGGATTGCAACTTGTCTCGTACCTTGTTGCAAAATTACAGACCATGAAGTAAATTGGTTAAGCCTTAAATAGTTCATGTAGAAAGTTTTAAGTCTTCTCCTCATTGGGAAATGACGATATTTTTTTCGACATCCAAGAACTTTCAAAACCGTTTCTCATTAAAAGAGTTATTTCTAAAGTTGTAACGTGTAGTCCAATAAAGGTCACCAACTTTGGGGCCATGAAGGAGATCCCCCAAACTACCGTTAGGCATGTACTCAGATACCAAAAGATTAGAATCATCATTGATACAACAACACCAGAGTTTCAATATGTTTTTATGCCTAATCTTACCCAAAGTTTCATCTTCTGCCTTGAATCCTTTATCAATGTAGGAGGTGGAGCCTTTAGCGTTTCCGTTGTTCCATAGCTTCTTGATGGCCATGGTTTCTCCATTTCTTAGTGTGGCCTTGTACACTTTTCTTAATCCACCACTACCAACCACATTCTCCTCGTCTATACAATCCAGAATTCCATATTCTCTGAAACCTCATCGATGAAACATGGTCAGCATCCAGGGAGACTTACTGCTTCGGCACAGATCTTTAACTTTAGCTTTATTGTATTGACGATATTGCCTATAAAACAAGGGCAGTCCTAACACAAAAATGAAGACAAAGGAAGATCTAGCGGGGATCTTAACTACAATAATCTGGGTGGCATGAGGGTAGCATGTTGCCTTGAATTTTGGACAAGACCCATATGGAGGGTATGTACCCAACAGAACTCTCCTACTGGTTTTGGTACTGGTTAGAAAAAAATAGGTACCTATCCCCTTATTTGGTGGTGTTGCTTCAACTGAAAGGATCTAATACACGGTTAGACTCTACTTAGGTACAAAAGTCATTCTTTCCTCTACCAGACAACTATTCGTTCCTCTATAAGGGAATCAATCGAGCATTTTTACCTTTCTCCCTGATCAAATGAAACTAGTGTCTTTATCACTTATATAATGGTCGAGGTAGAATGGAAAGTGAAGGCTAGAAGGGAAGCAAGAAGGCTTTTCGAAGGATAAGGCATATACATTCAAAAAAAGGCCTTGCTTGAAGGAACTGATCATTAAGTTTAGGAAAGGGAGGATAATGTGAAGTCACTAAAAAATAAAGGTGTAATGTATTGATACGAAGTGTGGTTCTCTCACTTCACAGGGAAGGAGGGGACCCTTCACCCTTTACTACTATGCCTTCTGAGACTATCGTCGAGTTTCAATCACATATTCTTCATTCAATCCACTTCTCTTTTCTATGGTGTGCCTCTTTGGTGGTCGTCCCCCTTCTTCTATGTTGTTTCCCTATGCAAAATCCATGCACACTTTCAGTGCATCCGCTTCCTTCTGGTGCAGCTTCCTCCCGAGCATTCTTTATTCCTCTCTTGGGCCGAGTAGCATCCCCATTTTCACTCCTCCTCTTCACTCCTTCCTTATTAATTTCCTAATCTCATCTCTTCATGCACATCACTCCTCCCTTGCAACCATGCCCAACTATTACACTTTTTTTCTTCATATATCCTCCATGTAAGAACAGGATTTGAACACTTTAAGACCATTATTGTTACAAAGGCCAGGATTTATGATTAAACTTAACTTGTAAAAACTAAGACTGAAAGCAAAAGGAACAATTCCAGTTAGTTGATTATTCGAAAGATTGAACAAATTAAGCTTCAAATTGCCCAATTGTTGGGGATTTCTCCTGTCAAGGCATTAACATAAATATCCAGATATGTAAGAATTGGTAATTGCCCTAGATCTCTAGGAATAGGGTCGAGAATCTGTTATTTGATAGATTTAGGTCTACAAATATCATTCCATGATAGTATCTCAGTAAGAAGGCTATCAGAGAACTGATTTTGGAAAAGATACAACTTACACAATTTGTTCAGCAAATTGAAACTGGCTGAAAGAGGACCTGTGAAATGATTGTTGCTACCATCAATTACAAATATATTAGCCACCATCCATATAACAGGAAAAATAATAAAAATAATAATAATAAATAAATAATAAATAAATATTAAAATAAATAAATAAATATAATAATAATAATAATGCCACGGGGCTTTGTATGATGTGAATGGGTGCGTGTAAGGCACTCCTTGCGATAGTCACTGTTTCAAATCCCGGTTGGGTACTTAGATTAGTCTTAACTAGAAAAAATATCAAAAAAAAAATATAATATCTATATAATATTAATATATATATATATATATATATATTAGCCACCAACCCTATCTTAAAAGGAAAGCTACCAGAAAAACAGTTATCGGATATCAAGAGCGCTGACATATTCTTGGCATGCCTTGGTTGTAGAGCTTTATTTCTTGACAACTAGACTTTCAAGGATATTTACTTGGGGGTGGCCATCCTTACTTGTCTAAGGAGTGGTTTATTCACAAATGTCATAGGTGTTCAATATCTCCCTCCTCTGTAGTGCATAGAAAACATTTCAATGGACCTGCCTTGCCCACCACTCCAAGTTTTGTCCATGCGACTTTTCCGCTCCAGGGTTTCGTGACTTGTTGTGCAAAGATCGAGAAGCCTTTCTCTGCGATGTTAAGGGAAAAGTTCTAGCCCATCAATGTCATACCCGCCAACACGATTCTTGACATCAGCCCCACATTCAATTCAATTCAAAGTCATAAAATCTCTTCCACTGAGAATGCGAACCTCCCACAATCAGTGTTTCAGTAGGGTGGAAGGAGGCCGCAATGCAAATAAAGGAATAGGTTTATAGTTCAAGCGGTTGAGGGCAATTAACATATGGTGAGATCCAATGGCCGAAAATATTTCAAACGTCTAACAATCCATCTAATGATGGCCAATGGTACAGACTGACAGCCCAAGGAAGTTCTTCCCAAAGGGAAATGCCTTATAGCGCAATGATTTTTTTCGTCAACGTTTCAAACTCTCTATTATAATTTTATTGTGGTTTTGATGATGAACCACAATAGAGGGTTTGAAACATTGACCACAAAAAATCATATGTGATTAATTTGAAAAAGCTTTCATCTGATCATTATGAATCACAAAAGTCTGAATTCGGAAAATTATATAATATTGTTTTAGTTAAAATGGAATCAAAATTTTACACTATATTTAAATAAAATATGATTTTTTTATCATTTTGTGTTAAAATATGTATTTATTTATTTATCATAAAATATTTTACATTTTGTTTTGGTCAATTTTCTTATAATTATAAAGATTTTTTTGGAATGTACTATATATAGCATTCCAAAATACAATTAAAGCACGAAATTTATACATTGTTTATATATATATATTATATAATATTTATATATATATATATATAAGGAGAGAGAGAAGAGAGCAGAATATATTATATATATATATTTATAATCTATATTATATTTAATATAATTATATATATTATATATATAATATATATATATAATATATATTATAATATATATACATATATATATATATATAGAGAGAGAGAGAGAGAGAGAGAACCTCTTCAAATTTATTAGGATCTGCAAAAGAGAAGAATATATTTTTTCCATACTTAAAATGAATCTATATTGATATTGATATTTTATTTATTCATTTAAATACTACAATAACACAAGTTTTAACATTTGATTCATCTTCACTAAAACAATATTATATAATTTCCTAAAATTATGTAACTCTCATCAACCATAACCAAAAAGATAAATTGTTTTAACTACACCTTACTAGAATTACTATGATAAAAACATGCCTTCGAAGTAATGAGATATGTCACAAAACTTTGTTAAAAGGCAATAGAATTTCTAAAAATCATAGAAGCAAATACATATGTTACATGGATAGGTATAATACTAATGTTTAATGATCATGGTTCTAATTCCCCCACTCACCCGAACCATATACCTCCTCCACAGCATGGTTGTTGTTGATATTATTTTTAGGGCTAATGCACACCTCCCTGTGTCCTATGGTGCGTCGAGTGGGCACCAGTTGTCCAGTGGCTTGGCGATCTTTCTCGAAGTCTCATCGACTCTCACCTAAAAACAGATCCACCATTGATTGGGTAGGGTTACAATCCTACAGTTTTTCCTTGTTGCAAAGGGATAATGTAAACTACTTGGTTTTCCTCGGGTTCCATCAGTCTTTCACGAAGGAGGCTCACTAGGAGAACTCTGCCACAACCCTTGCAGGTCGACTTCCCTTCCCTCATTTTGAAACTATCCCTTATGTGAGCATTTTATTCCATTTGGCCTTCTGGTAGACCAAGGTTGACAGTTGATTTTTGACTTACAAGTTTTATGTTTGGCATATGGACACAACTCCTTCAATTTTTGTTCAGGCTTACCAGGGTTTTCAGGTGAGGAGCTGATGCACTGGAATTTTGGGGTTATAGTTGTTTCACAATACTTCATATAACCTAATCTCTAGGGTTTCCTTGGTTTATTATTGCAAGGCACCAGTTGTTGGTCCGGCGGCATGCTTCCCTAAGGTATGGTGGATCCTTGACTAATTCATTTAGTTTCTGCATTATGCTAGCATAGTCCTCATTCAAATGTTTCTTACCGTAACCATCTTTGGATGCAGGTCTCTTGCCCAGTTAGTGTACCAAACCTTTTAGTCAGTGTAGAGTTCCTTCCTGAGTTTTTCACATGAGGTTTTTCTTGGCATGACGTCCTAATGGAGGATTTCTCTTACAAGTGCATAAAATTAAATTCACTCCCTTCCAGAGCATTTATACTAGGGTTAAAATATGTCTTCTTTTGTTCTAGAACCCCAATTCATATACGACGGTTGAGTTGTAGTTCAAAGGAAGTAATTTCGGTGGTTTTTTTTAATAAGAACGATTATATTTTATTAATTGTTGAGTGGTTGAGCCGAAGCCTAAACAACTTTTGTTACATAGAGCTTCCACATAATGCTTCCAGTCTACACAGCGTCAATAGAGACCGATATTCATTGGCCATACGATGTGAATCCATTTTCATCGTTAGCTTTTTATGTTGTTACAAAGGGAACTGTGAGGCCAATGCATAGGGAGCAGCTTCTGTTGTAGTTCCAGTTCTCGCAGATAGAAAGAGTCGAAGACTGGAGGCACCCAGGAATGAATCCTTCAATGTATCAGCTCTAGTTTCAATAGCCTTCATGGGTGTATTGAGTTGATCCACTTTTTTTTTATCACTTGCTTGATTGTTGAATGTGTAGGTGCTACCTTGGGCTCTCAGGAGTGTTGGCCGAGGTGAGAGGGATGAGCAGGAAATGAGATCCTGGCTGTGATGCTGAAACAGATATCTTGCCTAAGATGCTAAAATAGAAGTTCAGAAGAGATGAGATCATTTGGTCACTGCCTGCGATGATTGATTGAAAAAACGTGAAAACAGATACTTTGTCAGTTAGAGGTTGAGACTAGGATATTTTTGCCACCGCTGCCCTATTCTTGAACAACTCATATACTTCTCAATTATGGAATAGGTTTCCATACAATTTCTTCATCGTTTTTTAAAAATTCTCCTTAGGCTAATAGGTAGCCCATGTTTTCCCTTATGTCAGCTTCCTTATTTAAATTTCGGAGGATGTGGTAGAATGTACTAATGGTGAAACTCTGTAGCACTTTCTTGAGTCTGTACTGGGCCTTGTTGAGTGTTGGATTATTGAATTTATCTCCTATGTTTAAGGTATTTATCAGGATTTCTAAGTCCCCAAAGACTTGAAGATTTTCCCCTCCATACCCCTGGGCAAGCTGGCATGCTTTGAGCAGTCCTAAGATTTATGCCTGGTTGTTAGTGCTCTGCCCTAGGCCCCATCTGAAACTATCTTTGTTGTACCCATCCAGGGAGTAGATTACGCCCCCTACTCCTGATTTCCCCGGGTTTCATTTGGAGGCTCTGTCGAAGAATATCGTGACTTTTCCCTACTTCTTCCACCACTCTTGAAAATCCAATTCAGAGATTCGAAGCCACCACTCAGGGTTGGAGCACGGTCGAGAGAGGTTCTTTTTTTTTATGGCACGCCTCAGAGAATCCCCGAGCCAATTGATCTCTTCAAGGAGGAGTGCATTGTCAGGCTTATGAGTCCAGTTCTCAATAGTTTCCAACATAAATGCTTTGGCTTTGGCAGCCACTACAGTGGGAGAGCGCAGACTATTTTTGAAAATGGCTTCATTCCTTGCTAACCACACTTCCGAGCAGATGAATTTTGGTATTGCATACCAGATTTTGGTCCACATGGATTTTCTATTCAGTGTGTGAGGGGAACGTCCTTTCCAGGAGGTGAAAATATTAACTATTGAGAGCTGCGTTGGGATTTCAACATTGAGTCTGTGCATAGCCTGCAACCAGACTTCTTGAGTGAATGTACATTCAATACACAGATGATCAATCATTTTCTAAGCCAAACAACAGGAGGGCATCTATGGGGTCCGATGATTCCAATAGAAGAAATTTATCTTTAGGAGACCAAAGGGGTCCCAAACATGCTACCAGAGTGAAGGAGTGTGGATCTGTGGATGATGTTATTAGAGAGCTACAAAGCCCTGCGATGTTGAGTAAGAACCATTATTCCCCCAACCCCATTTGTCCCTTGAACGAAGATGCACAGGAACCAATCCCAAGATCGCAGCTAGGAAGAGGTGGTGTTGTGTGTGCAGCCTTTCTGGGAGGTGTTGGAAAACCTAGGAAATCTAATTCCCACCAGAATCCCAAGAAGAAATATATGCCAGCTTGTGGATGTCTTGTTGAATTAGCCAGTCATGCAGATCTACAAATTCAAGGGCGAACTTGAGGGGTTGGAGGCCCATCATCTTGTCTTCCCATAACCTGATTCTTTTGCCGTTTCCAGGGATTCTATACAGGCATTCTTTAAAGAACTCCCAGCCTCAGCTGCATAGCTTCCAAAGAGTGGTTCCTTTGCAGGAGACTCCTTCATCCATGTTTTTTAATGAGAACTTGACTTACTAGATGTCAATGATTTGAGAATATTTTCCAAAGAAACTTTCCTCCCAAAGCCAGATTGGCCAACCTGGGGTCTCTTACCTAAATACCACCTTCTGATAATGGCCTTTTCACAATGTCCCAGCTTATTAGATGAATTTTTTTTTTTGATTCCCCTTTCCTCCTTACCACAGGAAATTTTGAATCGGCTTAGAGAGCTACCCGGCGATCATTTTTGGAGCCAAGAGGAACAAGGCATTATAAATTAGAAGGGAGGAGAGGATAGATTTTACAATAATGAGCTTCCCGACTGTGGTAAGCCACTAGCCACCCCAAGCAGTCATTTTTGCCTTTACTTTGGTGATAATTCCCTGCCAACGAGGGGCCTTGCTAGTTCCCAGAGTTAAAGGCAGCCCTAAGTACTTGACTTTGTCCCAAGAGGTAAAGCCCGTGAAGCCAAGGGCTTGAAAAATCCGAAGAATAATTTGTTGGTCTATTGCCCAACCATACACTGCACTTTTCCTCCTTGATCCGAGTTGACTCAACTCTCAGATTTAACCAAGATATTTTGCTTTTGTGATGTGATTAGAATTGCATTTAAAACAGCATAAAGGAACATATATGCATCCTATAAAGAAGAAGGAACATGACAAGAATTAGCAACATAAAACAGAAGCCATTGATAACGGAGTTCGTCTAGGGGGGACTACATCTCCGAGCCTCGGTGTTAAGATGGTGTAGGCCACTGCATTAAGTGCTTGAATGAGTGATGACGTACATGCATGTGTTTTCTCTATCATACAAGGAATATGCCCTCACGCAGGAGTGGCTTCAAGAGATTTTCCGCTGGAGGAACTCTCATTCAACAAAGGACTCCTATCAGCATGACATAATTTCATGAATGTTAATAATGAGCATCCCGCCAACATGGCATCAAAGGGATCTCAATTCAAACATACATGACGACACATGAGTATCCCTTCCACATGACGACAAAGGGATCTCAATCAAAACATGATAATAAGTACATCTCACATCAAGAACAAAACAAGATCCCACATCAAGCATCAAACAGGGATCTATACAGCACTATGCATCTCAAGCAAAGAGACAAAGAAGTACATGATCATGCTCCATATACCTCCCATCAAGAAGTTATCAAAAGAAGATGATGATAAACTACTAGATCTGGCTATACCATCAACCTCGTGGCTTCGAATCTCATGGAAATGACTACTCATGCATCGAACGTTGACACCTACACTCCAATTTGAAAAGTGGCTGAAAATTGAAATGCTCAAATGGAAAATCTAATTGCACCATCAGATTCATGGCGTCGAATGGTGTAAAATTGATTGTCAAATTTCTAAATTCTGACAAAGTGAAAATATGGGGCTACAGGAATCTTTTAGATTCCCCCTAGATTCCTCAAAGATTCCCTACTCCAGGTCCTCTAAATATTTGTTGCTCATGTCGAAATTATGTTTGCACCATCAGGTTCATGTCGATGAGAGGTGTAGGATAGACATAAAATTTGTCCAATTTGGACACTAGAAAAATTTTGCCCTTCCTGAAAATTGGGCTCAATCATGGTTTCGCCTGCCTCTTTTCCCTGCTCATGGTTCCACATGCAATTCATTAAAAAAATATGTCTCGATTTTCGTGCTCCACCTTGGCCTTCATGCACTGAGCAAATGAGAGTTCATATACTCTTCCAGGGCGGAAATATCAATGAAAAGGTCGTTGGCCTATTGGTTAAGCGGATAGTTTGAGGCAGGGAGGTCGAGGGATCAAATCCTGACCTCTGCCAAAATACCCCGTATTATTTTGGCATGTTTTCTAACTTTGGCACACTGTTGAAGTTTTTGGCTGGCGTTTTGTTACATTTGCGTTAAATATGGTGTTGTGTAACTGTTGGAGCGTTGGTTATGGTGAGGCGGTTTAATGTATTGATGTTTGGTTGGTTTGGAAGTATGCCACATGGGGCCGTCAGGTGGGGGCTAGCCCACGTGGGTCGGGCGAGTTCAATCCCCCTGGCTCCACATTACATTGTATTAAATAGTGTCTAGTGGGGGTGTGGGTCCGGTCCATCGGAGGTGGCCTGCCCACCACAAACATAATATATGTTATAGTAGTAATATATAACGGTTGTGGGTTGGGGGCCAACGGAGGTCATGGCCCATCGGCCATTTTTAAATAAATTTTTGTTATGACATGGTTTTGGGTCCGACGAGGGTGGTAGGGGTCATGGCCTACCACCCAAATTAATAAATAAATAAATAAAATTAAACATAATATATTTTTTCTGATTTTGTCTAATATAGGGTATATCAGACAATTTAATGATCCAACAAATTCACTCACTTTCGGGAGCTAGGTTTCATGTCCTGAGGTTGGTCAAATTGTGGGACACATAAACCTGGCCCATAGCCCAACTTTGACCAAAAATTTGTCTGGTTCATTCTCCCTCATACAAGCTCAGATTTGAGTTTCATTCGCACCATTAGAATCAGAGCAATGAGCACTTCGATCTGGTGTTGGTTTGGGAGCAATCTGACCACTTTAAATTTTTCCCCTTTCTAAGTCTCCTGGGACTTCTGCCTGTGTCTAAAGCCACCTGGATCACTCCTGTTGACCAAAGCTCCGGATACTTTGTAGAAATTTTGAATAACATCGTTAAAATCCCTTGCAATTTTAATGGAGGCACCTCCCATAAGAAGAGAGTCATCGGCGAACAAGGCGTGGTTGATTGGGTCTAAACCTTTTATCGCGTTGATGCCTAGGAGTGTCCCTTTTAATTTCTTTGTTGTCAGCTTTTGGCTTAGGGAATCTGCCATCAAAATGTACTAGAAGGGGGACAATGGGAAGCCTTGCCTTATGCCCCTCCAGGCTTTGAAATAGTTGGTCAGCCTGCCATTTACTAAAGGGGTTATCCATGGCTCTCATATACAAGCTTTAATCAATTTTATAAAATCAGGGCTGAAACCAAAAGTGGAAAGAACTTAGAGAAGAAAAGAATGTCTTACTCAATTAAAGGTGTTCGCCATGTCCAGCTTAATGAGCATCCATTTCTCTTGGCGTTGGTGGCTCGAATGAATGATTTCCTACACTAGGAACAAGTTGTACAGGATATGCCTTCCTTTAACAAACCCCCCTTGATTGGGAGAGATTAGTTTTTCCAACAGAGGCTTTATTCTATTTGCCAAGAGTTTGGAGAGAATTTTTTAGGATGCATTGCAATGCAAGATTGGCCTAAAATGATCAAAAGCCTCCGAGTTCACTTCTTTTGGGATTAGTGCTAGGAAGGTGGAATTTGTGCTTCCGCCCACTTTGGCTTTTTGGAGAAAGCCTTTGATCACATGAAACAAATCATCCTCAATGATGTCCCAGCAAATTCTATAAAAATGAATGGAGAACCCATCAGGTCCTAGAGCTTTGTCTGGTTCCATCATCCATATGACTTTGTTGATTTCATCTTCAGTGAAGGGCTTCACAAGTGTAGAGTTATCCTCCTTGCTTACCAATATTGGAACGTGTGTGAGGAAGTCTGATGATTCCTCAACGTCATCCATGCATTCTTCTTTGTACAGCGGCTAGTAATGAGAGGTTGCAGCCTCTTTTATCTTAGGTGTGCCTTTGAAGACAGACCCATTTGAAGAGGTAATTCCAACAATGTGATTTCTAGAGAGACGAGTTCTAATTTGTTTATGGAAGAAAGAAGAATTTTTGTCTCCGAACGCAAGATAGGGATTACGTGATTTGAGCCTCAGGGATTCTTCCTCCACTCTAAATGATCGAAAAGTGTTGAGTTGAGCATCTTGCTCAATCTAAATTTTTGAGCATGTAATGTTTTGCTGCTCCATGCCCAGTTGCAAATCAAGTAGCTGCTTGGTGTTCTGCTTTCTAAGCGTAGTTGGGGAGTCTAGAGGCTTTTTTATCCATTCTTTCAAGGTTGTTTTTGTGGCCTTCAATTTTTGTTCCCACTTATAACTGGGAGATCCGATAACAAGGATCGACCATGCCTTCATGAACGTGTCCATAAACCCTTCCCTATCAGACTATAGAGGGTTGAACCGGAAGGGGATGGGCCCCAATTTTTCCTCTTCTTCGAACAGCAAAAGAATGGGTTTATGATAAAAATTCAGCTTTGGCAGAATTTTAGTGGCGATGATCTTTTTTTCAACTAGGAAGGTACTTTGAAGTAAAAATTTGTCCAAACGAGTTGATATATGCTTCGCCCCTGCTCTATTGTTTGACCAAGTGTAGAGCCCTTTTTTTGGCTTAAAATCCAGTAAGTCCCACTGTTGAATCAGGTCTTCCACATAGGGAAGCAACTGGTCCCTGGTGCTAGCTCCTCCTCTTTTTTCCTTTGGGTCAAAAATTAGATTGTAGTCTCCTGCTAGAATTATGTTCTTGGGGGAGTAAGCATACAAACAATCAAACAAGGTTTGCCAGCAATCTTTCTTTTCTTCATAGAGGACAGGGACATAAAGGTTGAAAAGAGCAAAGGTGATCTTACTTGTATGGTGCCGGAGTTAAATATAGATCCAGTGTCGCATTTGGAAGGAGCTCTCGAGTTGATATTTGTCTTCCTCCCAGAGAGTGGAAATCCCACCACATGTTCCCCTTGCACTTATTTCTTTTCTGGCTTTTGTTTTCCATTTTATTTTGTTGAGATCAAGAAGGGAATCCCCTTATATTTTAGTCTCTTGGAGCATGAGGATCTCAGGGGTTTCTGATTTCAATAGGTTCTTCACCGCTTCAGCTTTTAAGGGATTCCGCAGGCCTCTGCAATTCCAAGAGACTAATCACATTATTTACTAGCAGGGGGTGGAGCAGATCCACCCTTGGGAGGTATGGTTCTTGTATTTCTACCTATGGACATCTCGATCGTGGCTTGGCTACCTTGCATTTTTTGTCTCTCATCCTCTTCTTCCCTTGCTTCTCTGTGTGATTTCCTCCCAACTCTTTTGGAGGGCCTCTCGATTGTCTCATCTTCCTAGGAACCAGAAATCTCAAGAGACTTCTTCCTTGTCATCTCAGCATAGGATGGGGGGATAGAGGCACTTTTTAGAGATCCAACTTGATGGGGGTTTGTTTCTTCCAGTCTTTTGTCTTCTTCCATATTATTGGGCTTCTATTCAGCCTCTTCAACCGCTGAAGCTAGGGGTTCTTCTGGTATGCTGAGTATTTCGAAGGGGTTGCTGGATATATATGATCTTGGAGGACCTGTGCTGCCTTCCCCTTAAACCAATGCAGATGCTCCGCTCCCCATGAGCACTCCTTTCCCTTTGGTTTTTTTGTTTTGTTTAGTTGTTGCTAATTTCTGAACCTGAGTCCATTGTTCCCCTTTCAAGTTCTCAACCTCCTCCTCTGATTTCTTTTTACAATGCCTGGCAAAGTGCTAATAGCCATGGAAATGTCGGCATTTAAATGGGAGTTGCCCGTAGTCTAACACTTGAATGTGAAACCAATCAGCCACCATACGCTTTATAGCTTCAGGGATGCCTTCCCCCAGGTCAACTTCTACACAAATTCTCGCGCAGGAGTACTGATCCCTCCTTTCATTAGGATCTATGTATTTGCCAAGCTTATTGCATGTGGTTTCTAGAGATTTGGGATTCTAGCAGTGCAGAGGTAAGTGTGGTAGGCGTACCCATACAGGTACATCCAAGGGAACATCCTGTGTCTGATCGAAATCCAAAGTCCATTTGATTCAAATACAGACCCTGAGGACCCATGAAATACGGGTCATTTCTGAATATGAGATTCATGTCCTTTATTGACTCAAAAACGTGTTGGGTTGTGTTATATTCTTTCCACATAGTTAACAGGGGGTTTGAGGGGTACCCTTAACCCCACTTTATGGGGTCCGGGGCAGTGCCCCAGAAAATTTTGGTTTTGGACCATATGTTAGGTTGGGCGGACCCACCTATGGTTTTGTGCATGATTTTCGCACATGTTTTTTGGACGCGATGGTTTCTCGGTCCATGGTATTGGATGCTTCGGCATGTATAAATATGTATTGTAACATTGAAAGGAACATAATGAAAAATCAAGCTGGTAGTCCCTGTTTTGGGATCCAGGGGAAAATCTCTGTGCATATTTGTTTTATGTGTTATGCTCTCGCATTGTTTATTTTCTTTGTTTTAGAATTCGTATGCAGGTAATTTTTTTACAGGGTTAAAACCTACAGTTGGAACTTGACGAGGAAGGAAAAATCATTTTGGAACCTAAAGCAGTCACTGAAATAAGAACCCGAAAGCTATGAAATCGATCAGTTTCAGAGTATCTCATCAAGTGGAAGAACTTACCAGCTGAATATTCCACATGGGAGGACAATTTTTTTATACAGAATCATCCAGAACTACTCAAGCATTGAGGACAACACTTTTTGAAGGAAAGGGGCATGTTAGGTCCCTATACTACTAGTGTAGCCCCTTATTCTTACTAGTGCAACCCCCTTATTGTACTGTTGTGGCCATGCAGTCCCCATGTTGTTATTATTGTGCCCCATAGAAGCCCACTATTGTTATTGTTGTGCCCCTACAATATTATTGTTATGTAGGCTTTGATTATATTGGGACCCCTTAGACTCCTATATATAAAAAGGAGGTCTTTTCATTTGTATCATCCAAGAATTGTTCATTTGTGTAATGTAAAGGAGGTTTCCACCTCGAAGAGGCTTATTTTGAAGTCGTTGATCTATATTTTCTTCTATTTTGTGAGCTAGTTGCATAATACACACTGATTTGGTGATCTTGTAGACAAGGTATCGTTCCAAAGCTATACTAAGGTAAGTCAATTTATTGCGATTTGGTTTATTTGGCATATTATGCATTGGAGGAAGAAAGAAATCAAATGGATAGCAAGGTGGTAGACTACTTAGAATCTCCCTATGCATCAGATGAGTAGCGTGGTGTGGGGCATACTTCTATTTTGGTTGATACACTGAGGATCTTGAGGGAAGAGATAAGGAGTTGTAAGGAAAATAATGACCAGATCATACAGGCACAAGAGAATCAAGTAGAGGTTAATGCTATACTTCTTCAGATTTTGTCGGACTTGCAGCGACAAGGGCTTCTTCATATCAACCATGCACATGAGGATGGAACTAATGGAGCATATGGCAGCAGATCTCCCGGTAGACACAAGTCAGATAGGTCTGACACAATGAGGGATGATAGGTTATTGGACACTCCAGACAAGAGGGACGATGAGTACAGGTATTATTCTAGTTCTAATAGACATCATGATTATCGTCGCTATCATCCTTACATGAGGAATGATAGGGGGTACTTCCCAGATGAATTCAAGAAAGAAAAACCACCTAATTTTGATGGAGATGTGAAGAATCCAGAAGATGTAGAGGCTTGGATACTTGGCATGAACAAATTCTTTGAGTTGCATGAGTACACACATAACATGAGGGCCCAGATAGCTATCTTTAGCTTGAAAGGTGAGGTAGACATCTGGTGGGAAGATGTTAAGTGGGTTAGTGACATCATGAGAGATGACTTGAGTTGGCAAGAATTCAAGAGGATTTTCAGGAAGAAGTACTTGTTAGAAAGGTACTACGACAACAAGGCTAAAGAATTATATGACTTAAAGATGGGGTCAATGAAAGACGTAGAGTATATGACCAATTTTCTTAAGCTATTGAGGTTTGTATTGTATCTTACAAATGAGAAGGATAAAGTTTAGATATTTGTCAATGGTTTTCCATTAGCATTTAGAGATCGGATTGAGTATGATGAGCCTTGGTCACTTGAGGAAGTCATTGGGAAATTGAAACAATGAGAAATCAAAAGCATAAGAATGAATCTCAACATTGATGGAAAGGAAAATACAAAGGTAGAGGTAAATGGTAGCCTAAGAGGACAAGGCCTCAACATGCAGATGATAAAGAAAATATGGCACCACAAAAGAGATTTAATGTAGCTAGACAGGGACATGGGCCACAACAACATCAACAACATAGAGGTGAGGGCACTGGTTGGTTGGAGTGTTGGACATGTGGTGAGGAGCACCTTACGAGAGATGTATGCAGAATTAGGGTGGAAGGCCTAAGATATACAGTGCACAGGAGGGACAGATTGTTGGGGATGTTGGTCAGAGTATTCCACGTATCTATGCAACAGTGGACAACGGGCAAGAAAAACACTAGGCATCTATCATTGAGATGGACGGTAAGCTCTGTGATCAATTTATTTCTATTTGAATTGACCTTGGATCTAATTATAGCTATGTTAGTCCTAACTTGGTGGATAAGTGTGGGTTGAATAAGGAGTTGCATGCAGAGTTTTGGTTAGTTCAGTTGGCTACAGGTACAAAGAAGCGAGTTTATCATTGGGTAAGAGCTTGCACACTTGACTTAAATGGTATGCCTACTGTAACACATTTTAATGTTTTACTGTTGGGTTCATACATTATGTTATTGGGAATGGATTGGTTGTATATACATAGATCTAAGGTTGACTGCTATGGCAAAGCTATTGAGTGTGTTGACGACAATGGAGAACCAATAATATTGTGAGATAATAAGAAAGCCACATCATTTAGGATGGTGACAGTTATGCAAGAAAAATGTAGCTGCAGGAAAGATTGCAAGTTATTTGCAGTACACATGTCTAGTGATATGGGTAAGGAGGTTGAGGACATGGATGTGTTGAACATGTATCGAGTGTTGTAGAAGTTCAGGGATGTATTTCCTGAGGACATTATAGAGTTGACACCTCACAGGTGTAGTTTTTAGCCCTGCACATTAATTATCTACATACAAATTCTAAAAACAGAAAATAAATAATGTCGAGAGAATAAAACATAAAACATATATACACAGATATTTTCCCCTAGATCCCAAAATCGAGACTACCAGATTGATTTTTCATTATGTTCCTTTTAATGTTACAATACATATATATACATGCCGAAGCATCCAAAAACCCCAATCCATTAACCTTGGATTAGAACATAACCGTTGTTCCCTTGACCGGAACCACAAAATACCATGGACAGAAAACCATCATGCCTAAAACCATGTGTGAAATCCATGCACAAAACCATAGGTAGGTTTGCCCACCTAATATAGGGTCCAAAATGTTTTTCCCAAGGCACTGCCCCATACACCATGTAGGATGGCTACTGCACCCCTGCATACCCCCCGACAGGGAGGGCACCTGCCCCCCCCTGTGAGCCCCCAGAAATGCCCCAAGCAACTTACAGGAGGTGTGTTGACCCCCTTGTGACCCCCCACGCATGGGATAGTCGTGGAAATAATATAACACAACCTAACATTCTCCCACTTGTTGTTTTCTTTCCATAGGGGGCGACACATAGAGCTTAGTCATTGATCTAGCCCTACAACGACCATTGTTTATCTACACCAAGAGAACTTCTCAGTGCTCACAAAATTCGTCAATGCATTTACAATATTTTTCAAAGTGTCTACCTTTACCAGCAACATCATTTTTTCCTCAAACATATCCCTCACAAGGTGATACTGAATATCAATTTGCTTAGTCTTTGAATGATAAGCAAGGTTCTTTGCCAAGAAAATTGCACTTTGGTTGTCACAGTCTATTCTTATAGCTTTATGTACTAACCCCATACTTGAACACAATCTCTACAACCAAACTTCTTCCTTTTCTTGCATGAGTGACTGCCATGTATTCTGCCTCTGTAGTTGAAAGTGCCACTACAGACTGTCTCTTACTCATCCAACTGACTGCACCTCCAAATAGGTTAAAAACATACCCACTTGTAGATCTTCTTTGATCCATATCTCCAACCCAGTCTGCATCAACAAAGCTATGAATGTCCAAAACTTTGTCCAATTTTGGTCTTCCTTGGTAGCACAAACCATAATCACTAGTGCCACGCGAATACCTGAAAACTCGCTTCACAGCTGTCCAATGCTCCTTCCTTGGTTTTGACATAAATCTGCTCAATACTCGCACTACATATGCAATGTCTAGTCTAGTACAGACCATTTCCTACATCAGGCTATCGACTGCACTTGCATATGGAACACTGGACATGTTCTCTTCCCCTTCGTGTGCCTTCGCACACTGTTCAGTAGATAACCTTACACCTACAGGAATAGGAACCTTCACCGGTTTACTATCCTGCATATTAAACCTCTGTAGTATTGTCTCGACATACTTCCTCTTGTTTAACCACAACTTCCTCTTTGATCGATCTCATTTAATTTCCATGCCCAAAATATAGTTTGCAACACCAAGATCTTTCATGTCGAATTTGGAAGAAAACTGGGTCTTCAAATCCTGGATAATTTCTTTGTCATTTCTAACCAACAACATATCATCCACATACATGACTAGATAAATAACACAGTCACCATTTAATTTAAAATACAAACAATGATATTCTTTGCTTCTGGTGAAGCCAAGTCCCCGTATAACTGTATCAAATTTATGATACCACATCCTTGGTGACTGTTTTAACCCATACAAAGACTTTTTTGACTTGCATACCAGTTATTTCTTACCCTTCACCACAAAGCCTTTAGGTTTCTTCATGTAGATCTCTTCTTCCAGATCCCCGTGAAGAAATGATGTCTTCACATCCATCTTCTCTACCTCAAAATCAAAAGCAATAGCAACAGATAAAAAGTAATCTAATAGAAGCTAACTTGGAAACAAGAGAGAAAATATCACCAAAATCAATTCTTGGTACCTAGGAATGACCTTTTGCTACCAACCGAGATTTGTATTTCTCCACCTTTCCTTCTGCATTCATCTTCTTCTTGAACACCCATTTGTTGCCAATGGGATTCCTTCCAGCCGACAACTCCACCAGACCCCAAGCCTCATTTTTTGTGCAAAGATGCCATTTCATCAACCATGGCCTCTTTCCAGAGTTTACCATCCTCTGAATCTACTGCTTCCCTTACAGTTCTGGGATCATCATCAATAATAGATAAAGAAAAATTTGAACATAAAGTATATGGACTCTACCTTTCTTGTTGCCTTCTTTCTCGAACTGCTCTTCTCACAATCAGAGTTTCTAGCTCTTCAAATTCTAAATCCTCTTTTGCTGTAGAGTATGATTCTTCCTTCTTTAGCTCAAACTCTGTCTTCTCAAGTTCATTTGGTAGGATTCACATTTAATAACATCATTCACCTCTCTAAACATCACATCTCAGCTATACACAACCTTCTTTGTTTCTATGTTGCAAAGCTTATAACGTTTTAAGCCATCCTTATACCCAATAAAGATGCACTTTTCAGATTTACTATCCAACTTTGTTCTTTTCTTCTTTTGAACATGTACATATGCATGACATCCAAATACCCTAAGACGTGAAAGACAAAGTTTCTTACCAGTTCATACCTCTTGTGGAGTCTTATCCTCCAACGCTGATGAAGGTGATCTGTTGAAGATGTAACATGCAGTCTCCACTGCCTCTGCCTAGAATTCCTTTCCTAACCTTGCACCACTGAGCATGCTTCTTTCCTTTTCCATCAACATCTTTTTCATTCTTTCTGTAACTCCATTTTGCTGAGGTGTGTATGGAGTAGTCTTCTAATGTGCTATACCACACTTCTTACAGAACTATTCAAATTCCTTATTGCAAAACTCTCCACCATTATTTGTCCTCAACACCTTTATCATCTCTATCTACTTTTCCACCAGAGCCTTAAATTCTTTGAACCCGTCAAAGACTTCAGATTTATTCATGAGGAAATATATCCATGTATTCCTTGAGAAGTCATCTATAAATGATACATCGTACACATACTTACCCAGTGATGGAACCGACACAGGTCCAAACACATCACTATGCACAAGCTCTAATATCCGTTTCGCCCTCTTAACACCAGAGGGGAAACTCACCCGATTATGTTTCCCATATACACAATTTTCACAGAAATCAAGATCCAGAGAGCTATTAGACATACCTTCTACTATACCATTACCATGAAGTATTTGAAGGCCTTTCTCTCCAATATGTCCAAGCCTTTGATGCCATAACATGGTATTTTCTCTAGAGACCACTATATTTTCTACTCCACTTTCAGGAACCACAAAACTGTTGCACACATCAATAATAGTGCTACCTTGAAGCTTGTATAGTGTTCCAATCCGAACTCCCTGCATCAATACCAATGCTCCTCGAACCATCTTGCAGGTATCTTTCTCGAACACTGTTTTTACACCTGCATCATCCAACTTGCTTACATAAATCAAATTTCTGGCCAATGCAAGAATATGCAGAACACCTGGAAGTGTTCTAATCCTTCCACCTTGCATCTTCAACTTGACTTTTCCGTGACCAATGATTCTAGCCTTCCTGTCATCCCCTAAGAAGACATCACCACCATCATATTGGAGGATATTGGAGGACATGTTGAGGATGTATGTGATGCATCAATAGAGGAAGTGGGAAGAGTATCTCCCTTTGGTAGAGTTTGCGTACAATAATGGTTATCAAGATTCATTGAGGATGAGTCCTTTTGAGGCATTATATGGGTAGAGTTGTAACACTCCCATTAGTTGGAGTGATTCGGTTAGAAAAGTATTGATTGAACCAAATATGTTGGAAAACATGGAACATGAGATGTAGGTGATCAAGAAGAATCTCAAAGTAGCATAGGATAGGCAGACGAGTTATGAAAATAGGAACAAGTTGTTCATGGAGTTCCAGGTTGGGGAACAAATGTACTTGCAAATCAAACCAAAGAAGAGCTCCTTGTGGATTGGATCACATGCCAAGCTGGCACCACGATTTTGTGGACCCTTCAGTATCATTGAGAGGATTGGGCCAATAGTCTATCGACTTGCATTGCCTTCGACAGTGAAATTCCATGATGTTTTCCATGTCTCATTGCTTAAGAAGTATGTTAAATATGTTGATCATGTGATTGACTGGTCTTTATTGTAGGTGGAACCATATGGAGAATTCTAGCTGGAGCCTCAGTGTTTATTATAGAAAAAGGTGCTCATGCTCCGGAACCGAGCAATTGAGCAAGTTAAAGTGCAATGGAAGCACTTTGGGCCCAATGACGGTACATGGGAGATGGAAGATCAGATGTGGGCTATGTATCCTTCCTTGTTTGCTGGTTGAGGCAAAGTAGCCTTGATATGGTGGTTTGGTAGTAGCTTTATGGTGGTCTAGTATTTGCTTATGATGGCTTGGTATATGCTTCATGGTGGTTTATTAGTTGCTTTATGTTGGTTTAGTGTATCATTTATGGTGATTGATATATGATTTATGATGGTTGATGTATGCTATATGATGTTTTGGTATATGCTTTATGATGTTTTGATATATGCTATATGATGTTAGTATATGTTTGATATATGTTTTGATATACGATTTAGCATATGTTTTGGTATATATAATTTTGATGATGTTGCTATATGCACACCCGTGTATGATGTAAATACCATAATCAGCTGTGTTATAAAGCTCCACTATGTAGTATGGGTGTCATGTTATTATGATTATGTTGTTAGGATATTATGCTATCATGTGGTTATGTTATCATAATGTTATGATGTCATATGGATTGGCGCTCATCAAGATGATCATTGTAAATACCATAATGAGTTGTGTTATAAAGCTCCACTATGTGGTATGCTGTCATGTTGTCTTGATGTTCTTCTCTTGAGCAGATATTTCATTGTAAATAATGCATCAAGCTATGTTATAAAGATCAATAAGCAGTATGTCTTCTTTCAGTAGGTTGCTGAGGTATATGTGTGATTGAACACCGAGGACGATGTGCCCCAAGGGGGAGAGTTCTGTAACAACCTCGGTGAAGATTCCATGTAATAAAAGTTAAAAACAATAATCGCAGATGACTAGGACACTTATTACAAGCTGAATGTTCTGAAAGACGTCCTAGGGGTGTGTTCATTTGGTTTTTTATGGCTAAGGAAATTGGAAAAGACAAAGGCAAAGGAATTAAAAGGAATTTTGGCACATTTATTTATGAAAATAATGAAAATTAGGAGAAAAAGGAGGTGAAAGGTCACAGGTTTCATGTGAGGAAGAAAATGAAGGAAAATAATGGAAAATGAAGAAAATAGATGCTTCATTCATAAAAAGGATTCTGAGGATCAGTTTGTAACCTTTTGTCAGTTTAGCTTTGGATTTCTTTCATTATTCTCTCTCTTTTTTTTTTGGTAGGTAAGCACCCACAGGGATTTGAACCAGTGACCTATCGCAAGGAGTGCCTTAACAGTGCACCCATTCACCATCAATCCAAAGCCCCATGGGCCATTATTCTCTCGCTTACTCTTTAACACTTAGAGTTTTCTTGGAGCACTTTGGCATTGGAGCAAGAAAGGCAATGAAGGCAAGAGGAAGCAAAGATCAAGTAGGGAAAGGCAAGATAAAGCAGCTACAACATGATTCATTGCAGGTATCAACTTGCATGTGTATTTTCCTTGCTAGATTTGGCATGTGTTGGGAGTGGGATCCTCCAAGGGCAGTTTTGGGGCTAAAAGCCCATGTTTAAGTCAATTTTTGTAATATAATTGTAAAGACTCCGCATTTTGTGGTCGCGGAGCGTGAAGGTATTATGGGTCAAAAAGGGTAGTCCACCCTTAGTTTTGTAAAGTAAAGTTGGTTGTAAGAGACCTACCCATGGTCTGCGGACCATGAAATTGTATAAAAAAGAGCTAAGCTCTAAGTAGTTTAAGGAGAGAAGACAATGACAGATCGTGTAATAAAGTGATAGCTCTGAAGAAGAAGTCTATGTCTTGGGTCGTAGCGTAGATAGAGGCTCTTCAGCTGAGTGCACAGAGGCCTTGGGTAGGAGTCCGTAGCTGAGTGCGCAGACCCTTGTAGTTGTGTGCACAGGGTGGACAGAGTCTGTAAACACTTGGAAGATATTAATAAAGAGAGATATTTTGCAATTTCTTTGTCTTTGTTCTGTTGATACATTTGAATATTTTATGTATGAATTTCCTTTATTGTGATTATATGATGCACGAAAGACTGCAATTACATTAATTAATTGGACACATTTACGAATATTTGGTTATGCGGTGTTAACTATAACTGTTTGATAAGATAAGCGAATCACTTAGATTAATTGGGGAATTTGTACAGCACGTTTCTCTAGCAGCGTGAAAGTACCTGAGTAGCAGGTTAGGGCTACGCGAAGGTTGATTGTACCCTTTCACGGAGGTATTGAAGTCGGGAATAGAGGGCTAGTCTTGCAAGCCCTAGAGCGAAGCGACTTGCACAGAGGCAAGGATAGAAGGAATCAAACGACATCACAACCATCTCACGGTGCAAAAACTTGGTTCAAAGCTAAGTGGGGTGTATCTTTGAATTGATAAACACATGGTGGTAGTGGTCCCTGAATCAGACTAAGGTTGCACGAAGCCACTGACCTAGTAACCCTTGAGCTAGACTGTGGGTTGCAATAAACCCGGATTGTGTGCCTTGGTGGGCCTAGGAATCCTTTCCAGTGGATGGCGGGATATACGGTAAAGCCAAGAGGTTGATTTTCTCTCCGTTGGGCCTAGTGATTCTGGGATGGAATGCACGGTAAAGCCTGGAGAGTATTTATCGGTGTAGGGCATGATAAAAATGGATAATGTCTATTAATTAAGTGGCTCTCCAGGTGAAATTCCTGGAGAGTGCCGAAGCACTACACACATACACACCGTATACAATCAGGGGAACAACCTAGTATATATAGGCTTTCTCACAGTCCGGTGGTTTGAACCATTTCCTGAATATTAGGATCTGAGATCTAAAGTTAGAATCTCAATCCTATCCTCACCACAACAGTAAACTAAGTTTGGCTTTCTCTATTATCTCCAACACCCCCCCTTAATGGAGAAAGGGTACTGAACAATAACATACGCCTGCTGGTCTAGTCTCAGCTAGGTTTACAATTAAAAACATGAAAATACTTGGTAACAGAGTTTTCATTTTAGTCTTCTTGCTTGAGAGTCCATGCTTGTTTCTATTGAGTCGAGGCTTCATCTTCACTTTCCTCGCCATGAGATAGTGATGTATCTTCGCCTCATTTCTTCCCCTGTGAAGGAAAACTTGGATTCTTGTTCTCGTCCTTCTCAGAATTATGGCAGGTTGGATAGGAGAATTTTCCTTCTCACTATTTCTGCTGTCAACTATCTGAATGCCAGCAGTGATGTCTTCACCATTCATTATTGCAACTTTTGTGTTGCTTTCATAAAGACATGGTGTTTCAAGCCATGCTTCAAGAAACTTCAATTCTTCTTCAAACTTCGTTACTTTTTCCTTGTTGTTGTTGGTAACATCTGCACACACAGAAATATTAATGAGATCAACAAAATTTAAATTTTCTTCAGTTTTGTTTTCTTCTGCCACATCTTTGAAATTAGCTTCATCTGGCTCGTCCCTTTGATCTTCAACACTTTGTTCCTCTTCACACCCTTCTTGAAAATCAGTTTGTGAGTCTTGCACAACAGGTTGTGCCTCTTGATTCTTGTGGTCATCAACAGAACCACATTGTTTTTTTGAAATTTCTTCTCACTCGAATATACTGCCCATGGTAATGCCAAATGCCCACATGAGAAAAAGATCATCATCAGAATTAAAAATATCTTCAAATAAAGACATGTTGTTAATGTTCGGCTTTTCTCGCTTCGAGATTTCTTTTTAATTGCACACAGTCCTCTAACGAGCTCCAACAACTTGTTACCATGCAGGTGGGAAACTTCTCCCTTTGGCAGCTCTTCAACTGTAGAACCTTGTAGACTGTGGCTTCTATGCCACGCAGGTCTTAGTGCCCTATGCTCTGGCGATGAGCAATGAAACAACTTCTCACAAGCTGTAAACACTATCAGTATGTAATTATGATGCACATATTTCTAAAGATGGGTTCAAATCAGCAAAAAAAATTCACATTTTCTGTGACATATAATAATTTACAAGAAAATTTACCCAATTGGTTTTGGGATTTCCACAACCTGTTTGGCATACACACCAATGATTTGCAATCGAACGCCATCCTCTTATCCTGCAACAATTTTCACTCTTTTACGCTACACCCAGAAGCAGATCTACTGATCCACGACACCACACATCTACAATGATCGAAGGCACCAACAATTGAATCCACACGGCACCACCAATTCTTGATCAACGCAGTGCTGGCCTCAGACTGTTTGGCCTCCAGGGAAGTCTCCTGTTCTCTTTCACCACTGTTCCAAACCACTGAGCTACACAAGTAATGAACTGGTGCCTAGATCACGCCTTAAATCCAATGCGCTACCAGGATTTACTTTATTGCAACAACATATGGCCTTGCGGTCCTTAAGAAGCTCTGAGTTGTGAACTGCAACCATAGGTTAAACCCTCACTGCCACAACAACTCCAAACGTCCATGCTGCTACATGAAAATGGTCTCAGAGGTCCTTGCTGCCATTCGCCATAACGCATCGGCTATACTGAGTTGCTAGTTGAAAAAACCACCAATTCCTATCAAAGAAACAAAGTTGCGGGAACTAGTGCCACCGGTGCCTGTGATACCTAATCTGAGTTTATGAGTGATGTGATCAGAATTAAATTTAGAAATACAACGTATTCATAGTGTAATATGGTATCCAAAGTAGAAGCCAATGTGCCCAAGCTAGATTCCAAGTGAGACAAAGCGTAGAAAAAAAAAGCTAAGGTGCATGAGATAGTTCTAAAAGAAAATGTACGAAATCTCGGGAAATCGGTGTAGGAGTTGCGCCAATTAGGATCAAAAGTATTTTAATACGAGATAACTGTGATGACCAGAATATTATTTAACAGTCCTCTTTATAGATCACTTCTTCTCAGTAGCCCACGACATCACGCTCCACCAAATCTGCTGCACAAATTTTCGCAGCTTGAATCACCACGCAACCACACTTAGCTCCGATACCATCATAAAAATGGATAATGTCTATTAATTAAGTGGATCTCCAGGTGAAACACCTGGAGAGTGCCCAAGCACTACACACATACACACCATATACAATCAGGAGAGAAACCTAGTATATATAGGCTTTCTCATAGTCAGTTGGTTTGAACCATTTCCTGAATATTAGGATATGAGATCTAAAGTTAGACTCTCAATCCTATCCTCACCACAACAGTAAACTAAGTTTAGCTTTCTCCATTATCTCCAACATAGTGATCTCTGGATCAGACTGTGGATGCACAGTAAAGTCTGAGAGACTAGGAGGCACTCAAATTCCTCATAGTGTAGGCAGAGAGCTCCAGTGGCATCCACATTAATTGGTGTTTTTGATGTGTTTTATGAGTCCCACATTCATGCTTGGAATATGGCACGGGGTGATTAGTTGAAGAGAGACTTGGCTTAGCCAATCTATGGTTGGGTGGAATGTGGTAGTCCCATCTCCAGTCGATTCATTGCATTGATTAATGAGAAATTCATTTCATTGATTTTCATGCGTAAATGTATTGGTGTATATATGGATTTTGATGGTTGATATGTTTATTGTAATTATGTTCCTATTATGCTGGTTATATGTATTTTATGGCAGCAACTATGTTTGGCTCTCAACATGTTTTTACTTGTATTTGAATGGATATTGTATCTATGACCTAATAAGTGAAAGGTATCAAATGACATGAGGAAACAATGGTTCATGGTGATTCTCATATAAGTAAGAGATCCCTACACTTAACTCTATTATTTACACATGTAGGTTACATGTCGATGATATGTTTGATGAAATTCCTGTCATAGATATTAGGGGTATGACTAAGGCCTTGACCAACTATTTACTTTTGCATCATTGTTTTCCTGTACTTTACTTAATTCTGAGCTTTCATTCCATTCTGGGCAGTAGCCTGGGCTCTAGGCCTGAAAATGTGGATCAAATCCTAGAGTCACTGGCACATAAATAGAAAGTTTCGTCCATAGTCATTGGCATGCAGGCCTATGATAGTGAATTTAGGTCTCTAGTTGCTCCCTTACCCATAGCATGAGAGCGACTGAGCCTTAAATTGTCCATAAAATCAGTGGGACCCAAAGAAAAGATGTCTAAGTAGATGAATTGTCTTTTGAGGGTTATGTCGATAGTGTTGGATGGTTGTGTGTGATGTTCCATCGATTCCACTTCCTTAAGGTCACCTTGGGTGGATGTGTGAGGAGGGTGTTACAATATTTCATCAAAGTATAAGGTGAATCTAAAGGAATGCCAAATGCCAATGCTTGCTTCCTAAATTCTTCTATGAAACTTTGAACACTATGACCTTTGCCTTGTCTTAGATGTTTCCATTTCATCGTCGATTTTTGCCATTATCCCAAAGGATAAAATTTCCTTTTTAATGAAGAAACAAATTCATACCAAGAAGAAAGGAGTTTACCAATATACTTGCTACCTTTCTGAAGTTTTCTTTCCCACTATACAAGTGCGGTGCCTACTAGTCAAAGAAATGATGAATGGATATTTGCTCATCCTCTTAAATCTGTTGTATTTGGAAATATACTTCAATATGTTTGATCCAATTGTTTAACCTTGAATTAGATTATCCATTAAACACAGGAAAATAAAATTTTACATCAAACTTAAAAAAAAATCCTTTTAAAATAATCTCTATGTTGCCTATTTGAATGATGGGAAGAAGATGAAGAAGTAGAACATTCACTTGAATATGGAGATGGATGTTCAGGAGGCTCTCCTACATTTCCTTGATTTACCGAAGTATTATCCTATGCTTTCTCTTTCTTCTTATTTTCCTTCTTTAACAGTTTATTCTCATAATATGCAAACAATTTATCTACCTTTCCATGTTGTAAAAATATTTACAAAAATCTTGCTCATTCTCAGTATGAACATATTCATCCTCCATCTTCCTTCTTTGTTTTGCACATCCAAGCTTTGGGTCAAAAGACTTGAGTTTTCCTTCACCCTCTTTGAGTTTGGCCCTGGTTATCATTCACACTCACAATTCACATCAGCAAGAAGACCACTCTGATACCAACATGATTGGGGATCTTTACTTCATTGATGTTTTTAGAATTGCATGGAAGAGCATGTAAAAACCATATATGCAAACACTTAAAGAAGAAGCAACATAAAGGTGACCATAAAGATGATGCACATAATGTTTGACAATAGAGTTTGTCTAATGTGGACTGCGTCTTTGGCCCCCGATTCCATAGTGGGGAGGCTTCTTCATTTATCTCAACAAGAATGAAAATGAGTACATGGAAAAATACATCATTATGCCTCTAATCATGGGAGTGACCTGAAAATGGGCCACTCAGATCCAAAAGCAGACTACAGTAGTAAAATCCTCTCGAAAATTCTTAAGTAATTTGAGTATAAAATTGACTATATTCTGCCAAAATCATGTTGATATTGCAACAAGATGATGGAGCTTAGTGAAAAGAGTCGCCTTCACTAAGTGGGCCCGCAGGAAAATTATGGCGCAAAGTCTATTTTTAGACATATGGATCATGTCTATGAGTTGCAGGATGCTGTTTATGGATGATTGGTCAAGTTGGCAAAAAATAGATGGACTTCTATTTTTAGACAACAGCGGTGACACTGTCAAGTCTAATTATAGAGCAGTCAAATATTATTAGCCTATAATAATATTTAGACTATAAACTTTATCTTATTCTCTTGGAGCACTTCAGTTTGAGCTACAGATGTGGCACATGCAGTTGTCTGAAGGAAATACTTTTTTTTTGTGGGTCAGTTGATTTTTTTCATGCATGACTTCAGTTAGAACTCAATTAGTTGATTTTAGTGGAGTTGATTGTGGAGTTGATGGAGTTGTGTTCAGTTCGACTTGGTTCAACTAGTTGTAATTAGTCTAACTGCAAATAGACTAATGATGAGTTGTTAAAATAATATTTAACTCATAATGCAACTAAAGAATACATCAGTTAACTCAGTTGCATGTCAGTGCATGTTCAGGTCAGCAGGGACAAGTGTTAGAGGATCATATTGCTATCAGTTGTGGCTATAGTTGTGCATGAGGATTTGCACAATCAATGGGGTTGAGTTATGCCAATGAGAATTGGCCAATACTAAGTGATTATAGCCTCTACGCACGTGATTCCCAATGTGAGTGATTATTTTGAGGTAAATACGAGTTTGGTTCAACCATTCTCATCCATTCTTGAGCAGGTATTGAGCAGTGGAGGCAGGGAGGCAGTGGAATAGATTTGGAGATCAGATCTGAGCTGTATTGTGTGTAACAGGTGGAGATAGTGTTGGATACTTGTGAGAACTATTGACTATTGTAATGTTACATGTTCTCAATCATTAATATACAGATAGTGTGGGGTTTTCAACTGTAAGCTTTCCCCGGGTTACATTTGTGTTATGTGTGCATGCTCTTGATGTTTTATTGTTATTGATGCTGCTATATTGATGATCAATGTAGAGGAGCTTATGTATTGTGTATGTATTCCGCAATAGTACATGATCAGGATAATATCCATAGAATATGTGTTTATTATTCAAAATTTCTACATCAGCAGCATCTATCAATCACCATCCAGACCAACAACCATGATCTCCCTCTGCACCTGTTCCACCTGAATAAAAAACAACTATGAAAATTGTACCAAGACCTTTTAAGGTAATGCCAACAATGATAATGCATTATATGCTCCCCCTGAACCTGTTCTAGATGATCACTGATAGACCCATATTAGACTCTTTTCATCTTGAGTCTAGCCCACTGATATTCTTCAAACCAACATATACGTGGTTGTATCCATAGAAACTGGCATATGTACACGGATACGCTTCATGAAACTTGCATACAACCACTGTTCTTTGAAATAGATAAGTGTCAACAACAAGATGATGCATCAACTACTCCCAACTTCTGTCTGAGGTATTCAAATGTCTCTCTAGGCAGTGGTTTGGCGAATATATCAGCAACTTGTTCCTTGGAGGGAACATACTCCAATTTGACCTTTTGTTCAAGCTCTTGTTCTTGGAGAAAATGATATTTGATAGGTATGTGCTTGGACTTGGAATGCATGACTGGATTCTTTTAAATACTGATTGCACTTGTATTATCACATAGAATGGAGATGGGTGGAGTACATATGATCTGAATGTCTTGTAATGTTTGCATCATCCAAAGGAGTTGTGTGCAACAAGATGCAGCAGCCACATATTCTGCTTCAGCTGTAGATAATGCAATTGAACTTTGTTTCTTGCTAAACCAAGACACTAATCTGGAACCCATATAGAATGCACCACCACTAGTGCTTTTTCTATCATCCACGCTTCCTTCCCAATCTGCATCTGTGTATGCATGAAGTGTAAGATCTATGTCTCTAGGATACCATAAGCCAAAATTCTGATTTCCTTGAAGATATTTGAATATCCTTTTGACTGCCTATAGGTGTAATCCCTTTGGATTTGCTTGGAATCTTCCATCTATTCCCACTGCATGCATGATGTCTGGTCAGGTACCTGTGAGATAGAGTAGACTACCAATCATGGATTTGTAGGTTGGTTGATGAATTGCTGCTGATTCATCATTTCTGCTGAGGCTGCATCCTGTACCATAGGGGTACATACTGGTTTAGAATCTTCCATGCCATATTTCTTCAGGATCTTCTCGAGGTACTTGGTTCGTGATAGAAAGATACCATCTTTATTTTGTTGAACTTGGTAACCAAGAAAATATGTGAGCTCACAAAGAAGGGACATTTCAAATTCTTTTTCCAATACCAAAGCAAAGTTTTGACTCATGGCTTCATCATTACTCCCAAAAATGATATCATCAACATACACAACAAGTATTAGCAATTCATTTTCAATTTTTATATATAGATTGCTATCAGCTGATCCTTTTGAAAAACCTTGTTGATGAAGGTATTTGTCACGACAATAATACTAGGCCCTTGAAGCTTGTTTTAGACCATAGAGCTCCTTTCTGAGTCTACAAACAAGTTTTGGATCATTTCCAAGGATGAATCCATTTGGTTGCTCAATATATACCTCCTCTTCTAGATCTCCATTAAGAAAGGCATATTTCAAATCCATTTGATATACTTTGAACTTCTAAAAGCTAGAAAGAGCAAGGAACATTCTTATGGCTTCAAGTCTAGCAATAGGTGCAAAAGTTTCTTCAAAGTCTCTACCTTCTTGTTAAGCATATCCTTTACAAACAAATCTAGCCTTTTTTCTAACAACTTCCCCATTTTCATTCAACTTGTTTTTGAATATCCATTTGGTTCCAATGATATTCTTATCATGAGGTCTAAGGACTAATTCCCAAGTATTATTCTTTTCAATTTTCTCAAGCTCTTCATTCATGGCCTTGACCCAACATTGATCTTTGCATGCTTCCTGTACATTTTGCGGTTCAATGGAGGAAAGCAATGCTAGATATCTTGAAGCTTCTATAATAGTTCATCTTGTCTATACACCTATCTCTTTATGTCCCAAAATTTGAGTCTCTCGATGATTTTTCTAAACATATCTGGATGGAGTCTTTTCTTCTGCCGTTATCTTCTCTTCTGGTGCTTCATTGGTTTCTTCTTCTTCAACATTAGTCTAATTTGATGTGGAAGGATAATCCTCATCTTCCTCCCATTCTTCAGTTTTCACCTACTTTGGATTTTTTCCTGCTTCATCAACAACAACATCAATGCATTCAACAATTTTCCCTAGTCTTTTATTATAACACTTTTATCCTTTACTTCGGGAAGAGTAACCAAGGAGAATGCCTTCATTTGCTCTAGGTTCAAACTTGCCAAGTTTTTCATCGGTCCTTTTGATATAACAGATGCTTCCAAAAACTTTGAAGTATTTTACAGTAGGAGTCTTACCATACCAAAGTTCATGAGGAGTTTGAGTGTTGTTTACCCAAACATTTGTTTTTTTGAGAATAGTGATGACAACAAATGCAGCTTCACCCCAGAAGGTTGCAAGAGTTCTAGACTCATCTAGCATAGCACGAGCCATTTGTTGAATAGTTCTGTTCATCCTTTCTACCTCTCCATTTTGCTAAGGATTCCTTGCGGTAGAGAATTCTCTTCTTATTCCATGTTCTTCACAGAAGTCGAAGAATTCATCCGAGGTAAATTCCCCTCCTTGATTAGATCTGAGACATTTGATTTTGTGATCTGATTCATTTTCAACCAAATCTTTGAAGGCTTTGAAATTTTCAAATGCTTCGTATTTATGCTTTAGAAGTCCTATCTAGCACCATTCTGGAAAAGTTGTCAATGAACAATATAAAGTATTCTTCTCCACGAGGTGGCTTTTTCCTTGATGGACCAAATAAATTAGTATGGACAAGTTCAAGTGGCTTACTAGCTGATCCTTCTTTCTCAGGGAAATGTGCTCTGGTTTTCTTACCAAAATGACATGATTTGCATATTGTATTTTCTAGAATTCTGATGTTAGGAAGATCGCATACAACCTGGAATTTGCATGCTTTCCTTATCTGAGGGAAGCTTAGATGCCCCAATCTTCTATGCCATAGCCAGTGTTCATCATTTTTTCTTAGATAGCATTATTGTTATCCTCCCTTGAGTATGTATAAATTATTTGGAGTTCTTATGCCTTTGATAATTGTTTCTCTTGTATCAAGCTCACGAACAACACATCCATTTGATCAAAATACTACCTCATTTCCTTGATCACACATTTGACTAACACTCAATAGATTATGCTTTAAACCATCAACATACATAACATTCCCAACTTTGACCTTTTCTTTTAAGAGAATAGAACCATTACCTTTTATGACTGCAGGGGTGTCATTTCCAAATGAGACCTTCCTTTCCTTTTCTAAGGCACTATATGACTGAAGTTTTTCTTTATCACCTGTCATGTGTTTCGAGCATCCACTCTCGATGTATCATTGATTTTCCTATCGTTCTGCATATAAGGCTATACCACATCTTTTGATCTGCGGTTCTTTCTTTTTCCAAGTTTTGGGACCCAAGGAATCTTGCTCCTTCTAAGATGTTTGCCAAAATTTACCCCTGCATTCAAAGTCTTCATGACCGAAGTTGTTACAGATAGAGCATCCTATTTCATTTTCAAGAACATAAAAGTTATTGTAGGTCCTTTTTGTGATCCCAGTCACATTCCTTTGATTTTGTGCTTCTCTAGTCATGATGCTCTTGTAAGCAACACAATGAGCAACTTTGTGTCCAAAGATATGACATGAAAAACATTGTCCATTAAATAAATTCCTGCGATTATCGAATCTACTGACCTAATGATTGTAGTTTCCATTGACATTGATTCTTGAAGCAAATTGAGAATGATTTACCTGTGGTTGGTTATAGCTTCTATTCATCCTTGAAGTAGATTGAACCCGATTTACCTGGTGATCTGCTTTAAGCCTCTGCTAACGATTGTCAACCTGTTCATTTGTCCTTGCTGCATCAAGATAGCTTTTGGAGGTTAATGGCTTATGTGCTTGAGATGGTACTTCAGTATATCCAAGACCTGCATTTATCAGAGGAGAACGCTGCACTTTGATAATTTCATCTAAAGTTTCTAATCCTTTAGAAAACTTAAGATTGAGAGCTTTTGTTTTCTCAATTTCTTTTCTTAGACCCACAATTTCACATTCTAACTTTTGATTGTGTTTTTCCCTTTCAGCGAGTTGCAATGTAAGAGTATCTATAATCATACACTTTTCTTCTAAACAGATTTTAAGTTTAGAGATTTCTTCATAGAGACCATCTTCATCTAAAGCATCCAAGAAATCATCATCTTCAAAAGCCATCAGAAGTCTATAATCATTACTATTTTCATCTTCATCACTATTTGATAAGCCATCACTATCTTCATGCGTATAGTAGCTCTTCTTATTTACACTTTGTTTTCTATTCCATTTTTTTGATTCCTTACCTTTATCAAGCTTATATTTTTTTGGACATTTGGCTGCATAATGACCTACTCTTCCACAAGAAAAACATTTGAAAGGTAGTTTGCCTCTGAATCTTCCAGAACCCTGTTGAAGGTTCTTGACAAAGTTTGATTCTTCCTCTCCTTCTGATGTATGTCCTGACTCATTGAGTTCTCCTTTTCTTGAAGCTTTGAATGTAGCTTCTCTCATATCTGATGGGCCCCCTTTTCTCATTTTGAAAGCAGTTAGGATTCCGTGCAGCTGTGATATAGTAATACTCTGAAGATTGTACTTTTCTTCTATGGAAAAAAAATGTGATTTAAACTTAGAAGAAAAGGATCTTAGAACATTTTCAACTAAAGCAACTTCTTTTATTTCTTCACCCAAGTTTTTCATGCCATTAACAATCTCATCTATACATAGGAAATAATTAGCTACACTTTCATCATTGTGCATTCTGAGAGTTTCATATTGAATTCTAAGAGATTGTAGTTTTGAACATTTTACCTGATTGTCTCCTTCATAGCTTAGAATGATCTTGTCCCATATTTCTTTGGCGGTTTTGAGCTGCATAACCTTGATGAATTCTGATTGTGATAGACTCCCCAATAGAGTATTGACATCCTTTGCATTTGTTTCATACTTCTTTTTACCTACCGTATCTATAGGAGTTTCTGTTGGAAATGTGTATCCTCCTTCATGATATCCCAAACTTCTGTTCCAAGAGATTGAAGATAGGTTGTGGTTCTTACCTTCCAATAGACGAATTTGCTCCCATAAAAAATCGGTGGCCTGATGGATGCCTCTTTTTTGTAGTTCCTCATGATGATAGATCTTCCTTCAAGCGATCAAGCATCTTCTAAAGGACCTACTCTCATACCAATTGTTGAAAATAATACTGAGAGGGGGGTGAATCAGTATTATCAATTTAATAATATTTCATTTCCATAAACAGATTGATATATACTACTTCGGTTAATGAAACTTGTGTATATACGCAACTGTGTTTAGAGAAACCAGCATACACCTTGTAAACTTATAATTTAGTTAGTTGATCTTTAATCTGTGTATCAGAACCATATAAGTAGTAATAGGTACAGCAAAAAATAGAGGAAACAATCACACACAAGAACACAAGATATAAGGTGGAAACCCAATGTGCGTGAAAACCACCTACTGCAATTCATCTCTATATTATTTTAATAAGAAACTTCTTTTTACAATATTTCTATACTGGTGCAGTGTTATACCAATACATAGGCTTTTACCTGTAGAAGGCTACAACCTTCTCTCGTTCTCCAGCTTCTTTTGGGAGGCAGCTACAACCCCCTTAGCTCTTGTACTAGCTGATGTACTAGTACATAGGTGCTGACCTATAGAAGGCTACAACCTTATCTTTTCTTCCAAGGACCATGTTTCATAAATTTTCAGACTAGATCCATCAATAGCATCAATCAAACATCAAACTATATCTGCATCAATCAATCTCCCTTGCACTAACCAAAATTGAGACAAACAATCACTTCTCTAAATGTTGTAACTAGAATATAGTAGCAGTACTAGAACCCATAACGCTGCAACAGTAAACAAGAGTAGGTAAAACATATTTTATGAGACGTACTCTACTACAATATGTAGAACCTGCATGCATATGCTGCTATATGAAATCAAACCTGCGTATACGCTTTTTTGAATTACTGAACCAACGTGTATACGCACCTTTGTTATACTGAGCCTATGTACATATCTGTAAAAGATGATTTACCATTTTCAACTATTCAGACATCAGTTATATCCAGGTCATTATATTTACAGATCAAGACATGCACCAAATATAAAAGATCAAAATCACACAAAGATACTTCTCTTCAAGCCTTAAGATCTTGACCCATCAATAGAACTTATCCTTCTTCTAGCGCTCAGGTTCCTCCTTGATTCAGATCTAGCTATGCACCATAACCCAATCACCAATATTATAGATCTTACTCTTCATTAGATATTGAATACTTGAGTTCTTTTTCCTAATGATCTCCTCCTCCTTTTATAGTCTTAGGCCTTACTCAATACCATGGTCCAAAACCACTTAGAAGCAATACCTTGGACCAAATACCTAGGGTCAACACTTCGGTCAAGATACCTGGGATCAATACCATGCGTCAAAATACCATGGACCAAATACCACAAACCAAAACCAAGTTTTCCAACATGTACGCGCTTTTCCTTGCATGAAAGTGCATGTATACGCATACACGCCCTCTGGACTACTAACCCTCATGTGTATGCGGCTTGGTCAAGGGGAACCTGTGTATATCTCTTTTCCTTCATTCTGGAGCCTAAACTGTGATTTGTCATCTGAGTGAGTTGTCATCAAGGAAAAAACCTGTGTCATAGCGCCACACCTGTGTTATAATGCCAACAGTGCTAACCATACCATGAATTTCCTCAGGGAATTATGACCACCAATATGTAGGTTCCATAATAGGGGTTTATTTTGAGCATTAAAACCCATCATATTATAATATTACATGCATGATAGTTTGTATGATGTCGGTAACCTAAAAACCAATATAAATTTGTCTTACGTCACAAATTTCCTCATTTGCTTATTTATAGTTATGAATTCATCTTTATAAAGGATATTCAATTCTCTACCATTCTCTTTTATCTTTGAAAACTCTAATTTATAGGTACACAAATAGATTAGTGTTTGATATCCTTCCACCTCTCTTGATCCCCTAGGGGTACTTAAACCTATCATCTCTAACACCTCTATAGTTACTCCATTATCTAACTTGGCTACATACTTGCATGTTTGATAGATTCATATTATGATATCTTTGTTACATATTTCCACCCATTCCTTGGATGTTTCATCCTTCCAAAATCATTGAAGGCTCTATCATAGCCAAGGCAAGGAAGTAGGGAAAACTTTTAGGGTACAAATTTTTCCATTTAAATAATTTTCCATTTTTTTCCAAATATGATTAGCTACTTTCCATTTTTTTTCAAAACCAATTCATCCAATTTTATATGATAAAATTAGGATACTTAAAAATTTCCATAATTTTGTAGAAACTAAATAAAATCCTCAGAAATCAAAATATTAATAAGACATCACTAAACATTTTATAGTTGGAATTCTAACATTTTACAATATTTTCCAAGGTTTCTATACTTACAAGTATATATCTTTCAAAAAAATTCCTAAAAGGGACATATCATCCTCTTTAAGGGTATGAAGAGTGCACATGTCATGACGAGGACTAGGAAAATTTTAACCACCCTTAATTTATATGTATAATAAATGGGCGAATCCCCATGATACATTGGAAAAATGGGAGGCATTTTATCAATAATATAATATGTATATGTAATTTTTTTGGTGAATCTCTCACTAGATTATATTATCTTGTAAAGTCATGGTGAATCTTTCACTGAATTATAAAATCTTGTAAGATCTTCGCAAATCTTTCACTAAACAATAAAAAATTGTGAAGTCTTGGTGAATGTTTTGTTAGAGTATGAAACCATACATGAAAATAGGAAAACATATTCATTAAACTATAATATACTAATATACATGTTTGGAAAAAAGAAACATAATTTTCTCTTCCTACAAACAATGTTGCAAGTTTCAGTGGTCGTGTTTGTCAAGATTCTTAATGTACACTCTTTCATATCCTTCTATTAGTTTGATAATATTCCACAACAAAGTTCTTGTAGGTGTTGATCTTGATCCCCAGTTCCGTCAAGGTAGGAGAGTTTAATCTTTTCTCTACCACTTTTGTCAAGCTATAAAATTTATTTCTTATTCCATAGACTCCAACTGTGAGATAAAGAAAAACACATCAAGTTTGTTTACCCCAACACGCCAACAAGTAGCAAGCCCAACTATATAATATAAGAAAGTAGTAGGTATCCCAAAGGCCTAAAGGTGATCTACTGGAAAGAAGTGACCATTGTCAGAAGCCTTCCAATCAATATATAAATATGTAAATGTAGATTTATTATTATTTTAATTGGAAATCTTCAATTAAATAATAAAATTTAATTACGTCTCTCCAAATCTAAATTGCCTATTAGCATAATTCACTACCTTCATATGTATTACATTTTTTAATAGTGTTTTAACATGTGGAATAATTTCCTTTTTGGTGCACAATCTCTGCCTTTTAAGACAATATGTTGTAGTGACCCAACCCCTACAAATCATTACGACAAACTAAGAATAACATAGAAGATGAAAGGTTGTATAAACCAGCATATTCTTCAAACAACTAATCTAACATCAATACCTTAACTTTTTCATGAAGATATCATATTGAGAACGTTTGAAAATGGTCCAAAATCTGGGCAGCGACTATCTCTCTTCTGTGAGGGTGATGCGCAAAGAGTGATAAGATTTCACCTTTTTCAATTTTTTTTATGTTAAATCAGAAAAACCAATATTAATGGAGATATTGGTATTTTTTACTAAATTTTGTGAAGTGAGATGCACAAAGAGTGATAAGATTTCACTGTATTCAATTTTTTATGTTAAATAAAAAAAACCAATATTAATGGAGATATTGGTATTTTTTACTAAATTTTGTGAAGTAACTAACTGTAGCTTTAACCATTCACCTTAAGATGTTTTTTACAATATTATTTCCTAAGTCTATCTAATATCTTCATTATCATAAAAACCAACCTATATCCATCTTAACTCCACATCTACCACTCTTAGAGGGATGAAATTTATTTATCCCTCTTAGCACTTGGTAGACCTGGAATTAAGATGGATCTAAGCTGATAGAATTTCCCCTTTAAATAGTCTATGCTCAATTGAATACCATGGTATTACCATGGGCCAATACCATGGGTTATCATAAACCTAGAGCTTAAAAACTACTATTAGTAATTTATAAAAATTAATAAAATTAATAATTGATTTTTATTTTTTTTTTATTTTAACCAAGTTAAAATGTTTTAGTGACATTAAATTACAAAGATCCATTTCTACTCTTGATCTACCAAGCCCTGAGAGGGATCAAATATTTTTTCACTCTATGCTACTTTGCATATCATGATATTTGATCCCTCTCGGTGCTTAGTAGATTCAGAGTAAAGATGGATCTATGCTCATTTAATTCCCCCCCTTTAAATAGACTACATTCCATGTGAATACCATGGTCAATACCATGTGCCATATTTATTTTTATTAATACTAATATTAGGGTTAATAATGCTCTTTTGCATGGTATTAATAATAATCTGGCCAATGGTATTTGGCCCATAGTATTTGGCCCACAAGCCTCACCCAAATATAAGGTGACTTATGGAGCAAATATAAAAAAATGTTTTATTTATTTACCATACCTCTCGTTTATTTATATTTTTATTAATTTATCATATCTCTTTTATAAATATAGTGTTTGACCCATAGGATTCACTTAAATAAAACGTCTTTTTTGAGCCTTCTTAAATAGAAAGAGGGTTATGGACTAAATATAAAAAGAGGTTTTATTTATTTACCATATCTCTAGTTTATTTATATTTTTATTTATTTACGATACCTTTGGAGTAAGTATAAAAAATGTTTTATTTATTCACCATACATCCACTTTATTTATATTTTTATTTATTTACACCCTTGCGTGTTCGTAAATATAAGGTGACTTACGGAGTAAATATAAAAAAATGTTTTATTTATTTACCATACCTCTAGTTTATTTATATTTTTATTAATTTACCATACCTCTTTTATAAATATGGTATTTGGCCCATAGGATTCACTTAAATAAAACATATTTTTTGAGCCTTCCTAAATAGAAAGAAGGATATGGACTAAATATAAAAAGAGGCTTTATTTATTTACCATACCTCTAGTTTATTTATATTTTTATTTATTTACCATACTTTTGGAGTAAGTATAAAAGTATGTTTTATTTATTTAGCATACCTCCACTTTATTTTTATTTTTATTTATTGGGACCAAATAAAACCTCCCAAACAACTTCCCAAACCAGAAAACAGGCGATTAAGTATAAAAAGAGATTTTATTTATTTACCATGCCTCCACTTTATTTATATTTTTATTTTTTGGGACCAAATACAACCTCCTAAACCACCTCCCAAACTAGAAAATGGGCGATTGCAAATGAATTTAACATTGTAGAGTAGAAAATCGGGCGATTGTAATGGAATATAACCTCCCAAACCAGGCAAATCAGGTCAAATGAGACTTTTCATAGTTTATCCGCCCCTTTTTTTTGGGCTAAAATGAAAAAAAATTATTATTTTTTAAATAAAAGTTGGGCTAAATATATGAAATGGGTGTTTTATAAAAATCTCGCCCCTCTAAAATGAAAAACCCCTTAAATTTCACCCTTGGGCTAAAATTCGCCCCTAAAATTTACCATGACCAGGATTTGAACCTAGGTGGGGAGGCTGATAATTTATCATATTAACCACCCAAGCCATGTACCTAATTGAGAAAAAATGACTGGAACATCTCATCCCACCATCAAACACTTGAGAAGAAGTGAGATGTAAAGCCCTTCTAGATACAATCAACCCATGAAGGGAAAGCATGTCACAAGTGGGATTTGTACCAAGGTGAGGAAAATAAAAACTTGTCCTCTTACTCACCCAAGCTAGAAGTAATCCCCAAACAAGCACACATTTTCCTTAGAAACAAGTCCCTAGAAAAACTCTTGGCACCTCCCACTTCCAAGTATAGAACTTAGTATAAAAAGAGAGGCATAGAGTCAGTGCACCTAACCCATTGGGAATTGACTTGTGGCCCTACACAATGTGTATAACTATAAAAAAAATATCCTGGAAATAAGTGAGGTTTCAAGAACCAATGTGGGATGATAATAATTTATCCTCTCAATCACTCAAGCATACCCAATTGAGAAAAAAATGTCTGGAACATCTCAAGCCACCTTAAACCACTAAACATAAAGGGATATTATGGTACCTCTATAGATGCAACTAACCCATGAGGGGAAAGCATATCTTAAATGGGAAGATAACAACTTATCCTCTTAACGACCCAAGCTAGAATCAATTGACACACACACACAAACAAACACATACTTGTTTGGACATGAGTCTCTTGCAAACCTCTTGGAACTTCTTGCATTTCAAGCATGATGTTATAATGCACCTAGTATGATAATAAGGGGTACCTATGAAGTTAACCAAGGAAATAATGAATGTAATGTGGTCATAATAATGGAAATGTCGATTGTGTAATTAAAAGTAAATAATATAATAATAATAGGTATTTGGCATAGACCTCTATTAATACTCATGAAAAAATATAAATACACATGAATATCTCTATATTGGAGGTGTGTAAAATTGTATCATCATGTAGAAAGCATGACTTGTGGAATGATTCCTTCTACAAGGAGTAATTTCTAGTGTTTTCTTATCTTAAGTTTTTTTTTTCTATATTATTATGTCCTTCATGTTGAATGTTTTGGTATCTTTTGAGTTTACGAGTTTATCTATAAAGTGTTAAGATTAATTTTCTCTTGTATATATCAAGGTTTACTGCAAAATATATTTTTTGATTTTCACAACAAGATGTATTTTACTAGAAATTATTATTGTCTTATTATTTAAAAATACATAAAAAAATAAGCCATTATAGGGAATGACATGGTAAATTTGGGCATATCTTAAATTAAAATTTTATGTAGCCATCTAAATAATTTGCTTAATCATGTTAAGGTTAGGGGACTTTTAGATATAGAATATGAAAAGTGTTTATTTATAGGCGATATTGGGTTGGGAAGAGGGATAAAGCAAGTGCCAAGGGTTTATTTCATGCACAAACTTCCTATTACAAGCTCATGGATGTATTCAACAAGACAATGCCATTATTTGTATTAAAACTTAGTGCAAACATAATTTCATGAATGTTAAATTTAGTAAAGGATTACAAGTACCAACAAAGAATATTCAAATCAAATAGGTTGAGGGTGAAATGTTTAAATTTCTAATGATTTGAAGATTACCATAGATAAATATGTGTTGCATTAATATTTTTATGCTATATTTATTGATGATGTGGACATTTTTTCAAATATACTTCGATGGATTTAGTTGGTATGGTTAATATTAATGTGTAACAAAACTTTTTTAAGATTTGATACAAGAAAAAGAAAATTACATAAGAGGGTCTCTTACTAATTAGGAAAGGACCATGGGAGAACCTAAATAAGTCCTTATGGAAAAGAATTCCAGTACCTAATGACATTACATGAAGAGTATATTATTGAACTGGAAGAAAATACTACAAAAAAACTTGAATAAAAGCATCAAGAAGGGCATAAAAATGAAGAATGAGATAAGGAACTGCATTTTGAAGAGTCAAGGAAAGAAGAAAAAATAGCAAAGATTGTTTTATATTATCACCCGGGCCACACACATAAGTAATAGCCAACAAGGTAGTGGCTTGAGTCTAAAAAAACTTACTATGGATCAAAATCAATGATCCAGGGGATCAGTGAAGTGCTCAAAATTCAAAGTGTTCAAAAGTGCTCAAAACATATGCCAAAGAGTAGATATCATCGACCTAAATCCAATGCAAATTGAATAACTCAAAATCGATATCTTATGCTCCTGATATCGCGTTCTAATCATTTTCCCAAATAGGTAAAAATATCTGCAGGTTGGATGCAGGACTGCTAACTTGGCAGTCTATACGCTAACATAGTAGGATTATTGGGAACGCTGACTATACCTCATGAGCTAATGACAAGCTTCCAAGTGGCCTCATAGGCTTGGTTGATGTATGGACGCATTTGATTGGTGGTTGGAGTTTTAAGTGGACCAATGGTGGAATGCCACATGGCCCTGTCATGGGCTGCCACCTGGCACCCTACACATAGTGTAAAATTTTGGCAAGGGTCGGTCGGAGGTTTGACCAGATTCAAATGTAGAACCTCAAGCCTTAGAGCACAATGCTTTTCCATTAGACCACATGGTGGAACTTAATATACATGGCATCAAATTTCTATTTAAGGTCTATGCACATGTTGGGAGAAGGGGTCGAGGCTACGCCCTAGCCCCCGATCACCTTAACACCTAAGAAACCACAGGAAGAGGGTTGGGGGCTTGGGCTTAGCCCTAGCCCTAGGCGGACAAGCTAGAGTGTTTGGAAATGGTGCAAAAATTCAGGAGCTAAAGTATGAGCCCACGTTGAGGGAATATGGGGTTCCACAATACCATAGGTCAAAGGTGGAGGAGGCTTCGAAAGACAATGTTGGGTGGAAGCACCAGTACATGGTCACTCTTTCATTCATATGACCCTTCGCAAAGAATTCAGCTCTAAGGTGAAACGTACTAAGGAGAGGTCATCAGCCCCAATGTCGCATGCCACTTTATATGACCACGCGCCAAGCTTTAATGGGTCCCAGCGAGAAGGGTGGGAAGTTAGCCCAACCCTTGGACCTATGGAACCCACATGACCATGACCCCGCGTTTATGGGCTTAATTGATTGGGGCAAGCGTTAAGGCCCAACCCTCGGCCCTATGTGTCCCGTGTGGCCCTAATTTTCCACGGAAGGGGTTAGAGGGCATTTAAATTGTTCAACAAAATGCACCCAAACCAACAGGAATCTCACTGATGGTGGGTGAAGGTGGCACTTGGCCATTCCAGAAAAGGTACAATTCATAGGATGGTGTTGTAGCAATTACAACCACCCTCCAAAATTTTTCCTTAGCTTCGTTTTGGAGCCTGCCTTCCAACCTTCAAAACAACATGTCTTGCTTCATCAAGTACACAAGCTTCAGTGTTTTCCTTGCACAAAGGCAATCTATCGGTCACAGCTTGATGCATTCCCCTCACAGGTTGTTCACTCAAACTTTGTCCAACTACAAAATGAGAATCTCAACTAAGAAATTGTGCAATTCTGGAGGACAACCAGCCTTCCCTCCAAAAATTACGCAATCCTGATTGGCAGCCTACCGGGCTCTAGAATTATGCAATTCTGGTAGTTGACACTCACAGTGATAATTGTATAATTTTCCCCAACAGGGCTTCTCAACCCAAAATTTTTGCAAATCTATGTAGCAGTCAGCTACTCTACCCAGAAATTGTGCAAATCCCCTGGGCAGCCAGCCCAGATCCCAGCCAGAAATGCGCATTTTCTCCCAGCAGTAGAGAATTCTCTTGCATGTGCAACGGAGTTGACCAGTTCCCTCCGGGACTAAGAAAACCTGACTTACGTGCATGGACTACTTCTCCCAAGGCAACATGCAATGACATCCCTTCTTTCAGGGACATATTTTTAGTAGTTGGAGGTTACATGCACAGATCAAAAACCTCCCACTAAGTGTCTCTTTCCCTAGATTTGTGGCATGCACATCACAGCCTCGATGTTACTAAAACTCATCAATGGATGACACAATCTCATTCCTCACATCAACCTTGCAACTCTGACATCCCACATCACATCTAGGAACTATCAGCACACTTAGCTCAGTTGTTTTGGGGTAGGCCCACTTTCCAATACCTCTATTGCATTTCTGGCGTTTTTTTTGTTTCGCTTTGTATGAACATTGTGTGCTTGATTTTAGTGAGCGCTTGTTGTCATTTTGATACTCACTATATTATACTAGCATCGTTTCATTTTTTGTCAACATCTCATAATTGTCGCATGCATGAAATTGTTTTTCACAAACGGTCGTCCATTCAGTTACTCGCCTCACCCACATACATGTTTTTCCATTTTTTGAATCTGTCATTCACCATTTGCATGCATTATCATTCACTTATTCTTACACTCAGTATCACCATGCATTCGGATTCACATTTGTTTTCAGTTTCCTGTCAGTGATTCTGGGTAGCCTTAGCCTGGACTCTCCCTCACTAAGAGCCTCACCAAGACAGCATTGCACAATCCTGAGAGGGATGGCTCTGTCTTCCTCTCAGGAAATGCACATTTCTTCCTAGTGACTGTCCTCCACAATTGTTTTGTGCATTTATGAGGGACAGTGACTGATGCCCCAAAAAATTGCGCAATGCAGTCACTGAGCCTGTAGTCGTTGCTAGTTGAGATTGTGCATTGTGCAATTCTAGTAGTCAACAGCAAGACTGGACTGTGCATTGCACAATTCTAGCAATCATTCAATATCCCAGTAGCCTAGACTATGCCTTGCGTAGTCTTGGCAGTTAGTCTCTCGACCTCCTGGTTGAAATTGCGCAACCTTCATGATCAGTCACACAGGTATGTTGCAAGTAAGTTCTCAAGTTCATTTTGGTTTTTGACTAGAAAATTTCTTGCCACGAGTGTTTCCATGTCTCCAGGTATTGCAGGTGTTCATCTACCTCTCAGTAGTGTAGGTACAATGGTTTCCAACAGAGAAGAGTCAAAGACACCATTCAGAGCCTAGAGATGAAGTGGATCAAATGTCTATGAGCTTGCCTTCTCACGAAGATATCAAGTTGTTAAGAGAAAAGGACATCAAAATATGATAGCAGTAGCATCACAACAAGCAACATCATGAATAGAAGCCGAAGAAAACATAACAAATGAAAAAAACACAATGAATGCAATGAATCCAAGAGGAAGGTTATTGACAACACAAGGGAAAAACAAAGTTGCAAGCTCAAGCAGATCCACTGATGATGAAAGAAAATTTGGGGACTCAGGATATGAGGTGACGACGTGACATGAGGATCGTGCAAAAACAGAGAATGGAAAAAATAACGAGTTGCATGTGCTGAATTAGCAACTCAAGGAAGAATATGAAACTGCAAAAATAGACAAATGAGTTGCAACAGGAACAGGAACAACAGTGGGCGCAACATGCACTCACAAATGAAACTGCACCCATACAAGTTATAGATCTATCCCAACAGCTGGCACAGAGCAGACATGGTGACTAGTGTTGTTGATCACATGCAAGGGATTCAGAAGCATGCATGTCATTGTGCGCACACATGCGATCCAAACCATTCAGCACACTCGCCAAGGCGAAGTCAAGAAGCAAGTCCAACTAGAGCTAAATATGTACTTCAACAAGTTGATGTGCATTACCACCAACATACACTTGAAGATCAGCACAGGCACTATGCATCAGTGTATTTCTAGTTCATCTGCACCAAAGAAGACCATGTGCATGTTAGTTGACAAGTTGGATGAAGGAGCCATACCAATGCACCGTAGGCAACGAAGGCAAGAGTTCACTTCAGCAAGATGTCAACATGGGGTGGATGCACACCATCACGAATGACCAAGATTGGCATCATCCCACCACCTTCACCATCACAAGCATGCCACAGAGTTAGTCTCATCACAATGGACTGAGTGCTAGTGATGTCTTTCATGGATTGCTCAATCCATGTTGTCTCACATGAATTCTCGTGCATTGTAATGTAACATCATGTCAAGTGTACGTCATGTGTCCATAGTTGGATGTAACGGTTATAGAGTATATGAAGAGTCATGAGGGTAGATGAACTGTCACAAAGGGGAATGTCAAGGGTCACCCCACCCTTTGTTATAAGTAGTCCCTCATAACTCATTCTAAGGGCTTTTGGTCATCAAAGCATCTGATAAGACTATCTTGGAGAGAGCTTGGACAATATTGTAACGTGCCCTGGCTTTTGCACTGAATGAAGCTAGTACATCTCTTTGGAGGAGCAGGTGGATGTGGCTATAACATTCCACTGTTGGGGCTAGCAGGTGTACATGGATGTATTTTATCACTGGAACTTACACTTCTTTATATAATAAGAGCCGACACATTTCATTTATATGTTGTATTGTATTCCAGCTGTCTTGTTTACTCTAAATGGCATATGTATTTTCTTTCTTATGCATGCATGTATGGACTGTTACGTATGAGCATGTATGAATCTTTATGAAATGTGTTGATTGGTTTAACCATCACTTTGGATTGCCAGCTGACTTCCTTTCCAACTTACGATGCATCTTCGCTCGTGTGTTCACTTCCCATCTAAGTACTGTTACAAGTTGCCAAGGGGCGCACTCATCTCAACCCACATGTGTTAGAATCTCTCATGCACCTTCCTTGACTCACCGCAGTGGTCACACCCTTGCTACCAACAAAGTTATCTTACTTATCTCTATGTAAAATCGTGGTCAATGGATTGTTGTACAACCAACTGTTGGGACTCCTACACCAAATGGTCTGAGGTCTAATTGGGACTTCTTACCAGGGAGATCCCCTTGACATGTTGGTCGATCCAACACCGTCAACATTTTGGCACTAGAAGGAGGGCCAGATGACAAGCTAAGTCCTCACGTTTGTTTTGAATCTCTACACATCTATCATGACTGACTCCCGAGTTGCTCTTCTAGAATGTATGTTGTATGGAAATGATTTCATCATCTCGAAAAAGCTCTCAGATAACTTGTCTCATAAAACATTTTATGGTGGAGGCTATGTAGCCTTGGTAAGGTACATGATCGGTGTTGTAGGCTCATGTGAAAGACATGGATTCTTTGAAGAATACGTGAACTACGCATTGATCATCTACACGCTTCGAGGGAACCCAATGCACTGGTGTGCCACACTACCCGAAAAATCTATTCATTCTTTGAATCACTTTAACTAGAAAGCACTTTATTAAGAAATTCTAAAATTACAAAAAGCAACCAAAGAATCTATTGATCAATTTTACGCATTCTTTTGTAATCTTGCATACTGATTGCATGAAGATGAAATTGATTGGGAATTTCTTTACAAAATATTTGAGTATCTTCTTCACGTATCTGAAGCCCACTCATACTTTGGCGGTGGAACTACACAATCACGAGAAGGAACAGTCGTTGTCACAAGTGATTGTCTGCCTTCACCTCATCAAATAGCTCCACCACCGCGGAGTGATGTGGGAGATCATGTACACACCTCTGTTGAACTGTCACATCCTCCCACCCCACCTACTCTTGGGATTTGTGCATATTTGGCTTGCAATCTTGTTGGTTGTCACATGGAATTGTTCCCTCAACCTCTGTCCTCATATTTTGTCGATCCTCCAGATTGTAATGTCTTGTTTTCTCCCATTCTCGACTCCTCACATGTTGTGAATGAGGATCAAGCTGTCGACGGAGTTGGTGTTATGCAGCCAACCTGCACCATCATTCATGATGAGTGTGTTTGGGAATCTAAAGAAGAGCCCGCAGTGAAGGATGACTCCCTTCCAACTGTGCCTCATCTGCTTCATCCTGATATCCCTTGTGATTCTGCCACTGTTGATTTCTCCTATGAAAACTCATTTTCGGATGCTTCTACTTTCGATTATTCACAGGACACCTCAGATATCAGTCTGTCATTACAGTGTGGAGAGGAGACATCTTCCTCTGAAAATCCATTCAATTTGCCATTTATCTTTCTTGAAAACACAGAGGGTGAATATCTTTGCTTCTCAACTACCCCTCTGCCCGATTCATCAAATCATGAGGATGCTGACAAACATCCTGAATTTTCTGATATTGGTTGTTGTGATCTATTCACTTCCTCATCTGATCACGATGTTGATTCAATCATTGTTAATTTTTCCAAGACATTGGTCTACGATGATCTATCTGTCAATGAATTTGAAACCCCCCAGATTGTTGAGGCACTTCAGCCAGAGCTGATGGTTAGGTCAGGCCCTCGCTTTCCTGAGGTTGGTTTCCCTTTTGGTCAGGAAATTTTTGAAACACTCAAGACTCCTCATCACTCTCTGCTTTGCACTAGAGATCAACAAAATACCCAGATTTCGCTTCCTCCACTCGAACTACACAATCCCATACCTCATGCGTTGGAGGAATCCTATAAATCAAGCACAAATGCACAACACAAGTGGTCTACCTTTCTCACATTTTCTTGCATGTCATAGTATACACTCGACTTTTTCATGCAGTGTAGCACAACATCATTGCAACTCCATAGAATGCATGTCATGCACTTTCACTCATCTTTGTTCATTGGTCAATTGTAAACTCAGAGTATGTTTGTCTTCACTATTATATATTTCTTGTTTGTTGGTTCACATAGATGTCTTGTTCGTGAACCATGCCTTCACCAACATGGGTCAACCAATGTGCCAATGGCTACGTTGGAAGTATCACTTAGTGTGAGATGACCCATGCACCATTAGCTTAGAAGTAGGAGTAGTGTTTGCTTTCAGTTGTTTGCATGCATGCTTGTTTGCCTACCTGATTTGTTTACTTGTTTGTTTTCTTACTTGTTTGCTTACCTTCTTTGCTTTCCCTTTCACTTCTACTCTTTTTTTTCTTTTTTGTTTGTTAGTTCGCTTGTTTTGTTCATAGGTTAGTCTCGAATGAAATCATGTATGACTCTTGAAGCAAGCTGGGTAAAGTACAAGAGGCCTTATGTGGCTATCACTACTTGGTTATCGGTCATCCTACCTCTATATGAAGAAATTGTTATTTTTGGTCCATGATACATCAAAGGAAAATATGTTTTGTTCGAAGTGAACCTTGGTGAAAACACAACGCTTACATGCTAACTAGTATCACCTACTCTAGTCGGTTGTTTTGGGTTAACCATTGTCAACTCAGTCAAGTAGAGTAGGGTGATGAGGAAAACCTTAATAAGCACGTCAGAGGTATAATAAACTACTTTTTTGTAGGATCAACCTCTTCTGCTCTCAATAAGTGAAGATCCCTCTTCCGCATCTGAAATGAATAAGTGTTATGCATAGTTACGAAAATGAAAAAATGAAAAAAGTAAAAAAAAAATGGTTTGAAGAAAATGGAAATGAATAAGGTGAAAGAAGAGAAAGGCTTCCTACATAGATAGGTGATGCAAGTAACTCCGCTGGGGTACTAACCAAACTCACTGGTAGCAGAGCCATGTTTGTGTTTCTATGTGACTCCATCGAGAAACTGTCCAGGCCTGTTGGCAACGGAGCAACACCAAAGACAAAACTAAGACTCTGGCGACTATACTACTTGTGCACCAATATACCCTTCAACCCCAATTGAAACAACTATGTTTCCTTGGCTTGGAATGTGTGTCAATCGACTAAGAGCTTGGCAGATGCCACATCTTACAATCAAGCTAATGTGGAAACCAAGAGGAGCTAAGAAATAAACAATACTTCCAGAGGTGTTAGACTTGCTTTTCACGAACAAGGTCGATTCAGAGAGCTGGAGTTCTACTAGTGTGTTGCCAAGTGTTGTAGCGGTTACAATGACCCTCCAAAATTTTCCCTTACCTTCGTTTTGGATCCTCCCTTCCAACCTTCATAGCAGCATGTCTTACTTCATCAAGTACAAAAGATTCAATGATTTTCTTGTGCAACAACGACCTGTCAATCATAGCTTGATACATTCTCCTCACAGGTTGTTCACCCGAACTTGGTCCAATAGCAGGATGAGAAACTCCCCCAAGAAATTGTGCAATTCTGGAGGACAATCAACCTTCCCTCCAAAAATTTCACAATCCTGACTAGCATCTTGTTGGGTTCCAAAATTGCGCAATTTTGACAATCAACACTCATAGTGAAAATTGCGCAATTTTCCCCAGCAGGGCTCCTCAGCCAAAAATTTTCACAAATCTAGGCAACAGTCAGCTACTTTGCCCAGAAATTACGCAAATCCTCTAGGCAACTAGCCCAACTCCCAGCCAGAAATGTACATTTTCTCCCAGCAATTGAGCAGTCTCTTGCATCTACAACTGAGTTGATCGGTTCCCTCCAGGACTGAGCAAAACTAACTTGCATGCATGGGCTACTTCTCTGAAGGCAGCATGAAAAGGAATCCCATGTTTCAGGGATCTATTTTTAGCAGTTGGAGGTTACATGCAAGGATCATTTCAAAAACCTCCCACCAAGTGTCTCTTTCCCTAGATTTGTGGCATGCGTGCCATAGCCTCGATGTTATCAAAACTCATCAACTGGATGTCGCAGAGCTCATTCCTGAAATCAACCTTATAACTCTAACATCCTACATCACATCTAGGAGCTTTTGGCACACTCAGCTAAGCTGTTTTGGGGTAGGCCTGCTTTCCATGACTTGTGTTGCATTTCTGGCGCTTTTTTTGTTTCACTTCGTATGAACATTGTCTATTTGATTTTAGTGAGTGCTTTCTGTCATTTTGATACTTAGTAGCATGTACTAGCACCGTTTGAGTTTTCGTCAACATCTCACTATTGTGGCATGCATGAAATTGTTTTTTGCAAATGGTCGTCAATTTGGAGACTCGCCTCACCTACATGCATGTTGTTCCATTTTCTGAATCTGTCATTCACCATTTGCATGCTTGATCATTCTCTTATGCTTACACTCAATATCACCATGCATTCACATTCACATTTGCTTTCAGCTGCCCGTCGATGAGTTTGGGCAGCCTTGGCCCGGACTCTGCCTCACCAAGGCAGCATTATGCAATCCTGAGAGGGAAGGTGTTGCCTTCCTCTGAGGAAATGCGCATTTTTTCCCAGTGACTATCCTCCAGGAATGTTTTTCACATTTATGAGGGATAATGACTGCTGGCCCAAAAAATTGCGTAATGCAGTCACTGAGCCTGCAACCATTGCTAGCTGAGATTACGCATTGCGTAATTCCAACAGTAAAAAACAACACTAGATTGTTCATTGAACATTTCCAGCAATCATTCAGTCTCCCGGCAACTTAGACTATGCCTTGCGCAGTCTTGGTAGTCAATCTCCCGACCTCCTGGCCGAAATTGCGGAACCTTCATGATCAGTCACACAGGTATGTTGCAAGTTTGTTCTCAAGTTCATTTTGGTTTTTAGTTGACATATTGCTTGCCATGAGTGTTGCCATGTCTCCAGATATTGCAAGTGTTGACATGTCTCCAGGTATTGCAAGTGTTTATCTGCCTCACAGTAGTGCAGGTACAACGATTTCCAACGGAGCAGAGTTGAAGACACCTTTCAGAGCATACCTGGAGATGTACTTAATCAAATGTCTATGAGCTTGCCTTCTCACGAAGATATCAAGTTTTTCATAGACAAGGATATCAAGCTATGACAGTAGCAGCATCATAGCGAGTTGCATCATGAACAGTAGTTGAAGGGAGCATACCAAATGCAACGAACACAACAAATGCAACGAATGCAAGAGGAAGGTTGTTGACAACATAGGTGCAGAACAAAGTTGCAAGCTCAAGCAGATCCACTAATGATGAAAGAAACTTTGGAGACTCAGGCTATGAGGTGACACCGTGATATGAATATCATGTGAAGACAGAGAATGGAACAAATAAGGAGTCACATGTGCTAAAGAAACAACTCAAGGAAGAACATGAGGCTTCACAAAGAGACGAATGAATTATAATAGGAACAGGAAGAGAAGTGGGTGCAACATGCACTCACTGATGAAACTCCACCCGTACAAGTTATGGATCTATCCCAACAGTTGGCATGGAGTAGACATGGTGAGCAGTGTTGTTGATCGCATGCAAGGGATTCAACAACATGCATGTCATTGTGTGCACGCATGCAATCCAACCCATTCAGCACACTTGCCAAGGCAAAGACAAGAAGCAACTCCAACTGGAGTTGAAATGTACTTCGGCATGTTGATGTGCATGACCACCAACACACACTTGAATATCAACACAGACACTATGCATTGGTGTTTTCTGTTGGTTCAACCGCACCCAAGAAGACCATTCGCATGTTAGCAGACGAGTTGGATGAAGGAGCCCTACCAATGCACCATAGGCAACACAGGCAAGAGTTCGCTTTTGCAAGATGTCACCATGGGGTGCATGAACACCATCACAGACAACCAAGCTTAGCATCAACCCACCACCTTCACCATCACAAGCATGTCAAAGAGTTGGTCTCATCACAACGAACCGAGTGTCGATGATGTCTTGCATGGCTTGCTCAAGCCATGTTGTCATGAATTCATTTGCATTGTAATGTAACATCATGTCAAGTGTAGGTCAGGTGTCAATAGTTGAATGTAACAGTCATAGAGTAGATGAAGAGTCATGAGGGTAGATGAACTGTCATAAAGTGGAATGTCAAGGATCACCCCACCCTTTGCTATAAATAGTCCCTCATAACTCATTGTAAGGGATTTTGGTCAGCCAAGCTTCTATAAGACTATCTTGGAGAGAAATTGAACAGTATTGTAACATGCCTTGGCTTCTGCACTACACGAAGCTAGTTCATCTCTTTGGAGGAGCAGGCGGATGTGGATGTAATATTCCGTTGTTGGGGCTAGTGGGTGTACATGGATGTATTATATGATTGGAACTTACACTTCTTTATATAAGAGCCAGCACGTTTCATGCATATGTTGTATTGTATTCCAGCTGTCTTTTTTACTCTAAATGGCATATGTATTTTCTTTCTTACGCACGCATGTATGGATTGTTCTATATGAGCATGTATGAATCTTTATTAAATGTGTTGATTGGTTTAACCATCACTTTGGATTTCCAGTTGACTTTCTTTCCAGCTTGTGATGCATCTTCGCTCGTGTGTTCCCTTCCCATCCCAGTACTGTTATAGGTTTCCAATGAGTGCACTCATCTCAAGTCACATGTGTTAGAACCTCTCACGCACCTTCCTTGACTCACCACAACAGTCATACTCTTGCTACCAAGAGAGTTATCTTACTTGCCTCTATGCGAAATCACGGTCAAGGCATTGTTATAGGACCCACTGCTGGGACTTCTACACCAAACGGTCTGAGGTCTAATTGGGACTTCTTATCGGATATATCCCCTTGACATGTTGGTGGGTCTAGCACCGTCAACAGATGGTTATCAGAAGAGTGCAGTTTGTACAACAATTAGCAGAAAAACTTCTCTAGAGCATAACGTCTTAAGATTTTGGCCAAATTGAGCCCAACTTGGGGTTTTTTACTATTCTGGGGCCATTAGAGACATAATTTTTACATTTTGAGCATTGTAAATCCATGTAAGCACAAATTTTAGCACTTAATGGAAGAGGCCCAACATTGGATGCTAGACCAGGAGATGTAGCCCAAGAGAGGGGTGAACTCCTTTATCATTTTGTTGTCTTATGTTTTTGATATGGTATATTTATCTCTGTTTTTATGTTGTTAAATAGGTTTCAAAAACATTATTTTGTGTACATTTTCAAAGTGATCGATTACCTAAAAGACATAAATTTTACTTGCAAATTTTTCCATCACCTTCAAGCTTTCATTATAGATCAATTTGGTATCAGAGCTCAAGGTTATTTTTAAGGTTTGATTTTGTTTGCAAGTGTTTTCTAATGCTTACAAGTGTTATCACTCAGGTTGTTCCCTGCTTCCTGTAGGGAATACGACTGAGGTAACCACTAACCAATCTTTTAACTGTAGGTCCTAGCCTTCCTGCAACCAGAGACGACACTCTCTTTGTAATTTAGCTTTGTTTGTTTGTATTCTAGGCTACTTATAAGACACAAGTTTTGTTTAATGTTTGGAAGGTGACATTCAATAAAGCAAGGTAGCAAGTTGAGAAAAGTTCATACCATTGGGTTGATGGAGTCCAAGTCAATAAACTTCCAAGTATGGTTTCTTTGGCAAAAAGCAACTTACAGAGCAGGATAATTAAACACAGAACAATTTTCAAAATGAAATAAGATGAAGTGAAGTCAAAGAATGAAAGGCAGTCAAGAATCTTTCATTCTATTAACAGAGAGAAATTGCATAAACATTATCAGGGAGCATTCAAGAATTCCTTGATGATATTTAGAGAGAAATAACCAGGGAGACAAGAGCAACTAAGAATTCTTGCCTATGCTAGTCCTATAGAAAACATAAAAAATTACAGGAATTGAACACAGAGTACAGTGAAGTAAGTTCTGGGTTATCCTTCTTTCCTGTAACTTAGAACATGATATTTAGATGATAAACAAAGACAAATACAGTAACATAAGAGTTAAGAAGACTTATGGATCCATGCATTAACAGGAGAATTTTGTAATCTATTCTTTTGCCATCGATTCCACACTCAGTCAATTCACCAGCAAAGCATTCCAGCAATTTTATTTCTGAAGAGTTCTCAAAAATATACAGCGCAAGTCAAGAATGATATTCACCAGCCAACAATAATACATCTCTTTGACAAGTATATATAGGAGTTTTACAAAATATCCCATAGGTAAATATCTGGACATCAATGTATCCATCTACTATGACATAATCAATAACTATTTGTGGAAAAATTGCGCAACATTAACTGAGGAATTAAAATCTCTTTACTGGCTATTGTAGGTGTCCTGTTTGCTGTTGACCCTTGACTCTAGCAGTTGGTGGATGACCGCTTCCTTGATGTGTTGTCCTGTAGTGCTGTCCTGTACCACCTAGTCTGCGCTTTTGAATATTTTAGCGCGAATTTCACCCACTGTCAGTTTGATTTTCTGGTAGCCAAGCCATATAATGCAACTTTCATGTTGTGCAGACAATGTACAGGAAGAGAATTAAAATTACTTCAGAATCCCAAGCAGGCTTTGCCACCATTCCTCTGTTGGTAGTTGATGCTTTCTTAATTTGAATAATATCTCATCAGCTTCAGTGTATGTGTAATAATTCGGCCAAACTAGAAAAAGGTGTGCTATCTCATGCTCTATGTAAAAAAAATCATCCAGTTTATCATATAAACTCTGCCCTGTGGGAGGGACTGCTTCTTCTATGCTGCTTGACGATGTTGTAATTTGATTCTGCACATAGGTACTCAGTCTGTTTGCATATTGTTCATGTTTTAGCAACCTTCTAGTGCTAGTAACCAGGCTCGGTAAACCTTTGCTGTGCAAATTTGAAAGCTTCTGTCTAAAATCATTTACCTATGTCTGCATTTCTTGGCATTTTCTTTCTATAGTTTGGACAAAATTTCTCATGGTCAGCACCTTCTTGACTCTTACAATAGTCTTTGTCCTATTCTGGATGTTCAATGCTTCCAGCTGGTCACCAGTACGAGTATTCAAAAAGTGAATTAATTGATTAGCTTGCTCAGGCTTATCTGCCAATAATGTTCTGGCCTTATGAGTTTCATATTGAGCTACTGCCATCAATTCAATCTGGTGAAAAATGGTTTGTATTGTTGTCCATTGACCAGCAAGAGCTTGGCCAATTTTATTCCACAAAATTGTTTTTATCTCAGTCAGGGTTCTATGGAGAGTGAGGTCTTTCTCCAAGGCCTTTATATTATTTTCTAGGGCCTTTACTTCCCTGGTCTTCTCAGCAACTATCATCTTTGATTTATCATACCTAGCCTCAATCTTGGCTGGTTTATCTTTGGTCTCCTTCATTTCTGCCATTTGTAATTCCAGAGCCTTAATTTCCTTCATCATGGCTTCCATGCTCAAGCTGGCCTCTTGCAATGCTGCTGTTGTAGTTGCTGCTGAAGTTGAGTCTAGGGGAGGTGCTGTTGTAGTCACTGTTGCAGGAGGAGCTATAATTATTGGAGCTGTTTGGGATGGTTGAGGGGCCAACTCTGGCTATTTCCCTCGTTGAGCCTCTTCCAATGCTTTCTCTGTGTCCAATATCTTTTGGTTCATCCTCATAAGTACACTAACCACATCCTCTACTTCCTCTTGTTGTGCCACTTCTGTAGTCTGAGGATGTATGGTAACTGGCAGCTTCATTTGTTTTCTCAGTGCTGCTATGTCTTCCTCCTTTTTTCTGATTAAGGCATGTGTGCCTTTGGGATCTTTGGGATCATGTCCCAACTCTATAATGATTTCATCCAAGGATTTTATCCTATTATCCTTAGCCAATGATGAGGCTTTTTCAAACTCTAACTGGGCAGAATTATTATATAAAGAATTCTGCAATCTATGGGCCACTAGAGCCTTATCTTTTAATGTGGAATAAACCATTTCTCCCTCCTACTTATGTAACTCAATCTGGTCTATTGGATGTACGTCTTTTGCCAGGACCTCCAGATTGGTTCTCGTGTAGTCTACAGCTGACTGTGGCTATTGTGTAGTAGGTCTGAAGTGACTGAGAGTCATCTTCCCTTCTTGCATATCATATGCTTCCATGAGTCTTTATTGATTTGTTGGTGCCATTCTCATCAACTGATTGTAAAGCTAAAACCTTATTGGCTTGTTTCTAGCTTTAATCTCTGTGAATGCTCGTTTGATATCTGAGCCTTGCCTTGTCTGCTATTTGGAGGATGAAACCTCCCCACCTGGTTGTCTCTCTTGCTCCTACTAAAAGGAGCTGGCCAATGTTTCCAAAACAAGAGGGATCTGTTGTTCAGAAGTCCCCTCACCCCTGACATTTCCTATGGTTTCTTCTGTAATTTCCTCCTCAGCATAGGGTTTTAGCCTTTGTCTTTTTTCACCTTGCTAGTCTATGGATGCCCCTGTGGGTGTGCCCTTTGTTCTGTCCCTATTTTTACCTCTTTCCTCATTATGAGGAGTTTGCAGCACAGGGATTTCAGGTGTCTTTGTTTGTGTTGCAGGGCTTTGTTCTTGACCCTTTTCCTGAGTTGAGGATGGATGCTCTTCCATTGTGCTTTGTTGTTCTGAGTGCTCAATGTCCTTGCCCTTTCCTACAGGTAAAATGGTTTCTTTAGCTAGCTGCCATGAAGATGTAGCAGTTGATGTGCTTGCTCCAACCGGTTGAGGCTATGTGAAGGTGACCTGTGTAACATAATCCAGGTCAATTCTTTTCTCAATTTCTTTCATATATTTCTCTAATTTTTCCTCTTCAGTAAGCTCTTCATCATCTAATGTGCCCTCTACCCATTCTTGTTGATTGGCATATTTTTCAATGTAGAGGATTGGATGGGGCACATATCCTGAAAGCCTGTGTTTGATTCTTCTAAGGCTTATGAAGTGTTCAGGGTCATATGGTGCCCAATAGAAGCTTTGTTTCAACATGAGCTCTTGTCTTAGCATATTTTCTACATCCTTCCATGCTTCTTCCCTTTTGTTGAAAACAAAGGGACCCAATTGATGTCTGATTTTAAGTTGTGCCTTCTTGTTTTTCCCATGAAAATGAGTCAAGTCTGCATTACTAAATTTCCTGAAATACTCCAAGGAAAAAAGTCTCATGGGGACATATCTTGGCAGCTTATAGGGCGACAAATCACACCCATAAATTCTGATCACTGTGTGGTTTTGGTAGAAGTACCAATCACCAATGTTGTAGCCCTTTGAAAGATGCAAGATTCTTTGCATTTCAGCAGTGAGTTTGGTAGGAGGAGTCACCATTAACGGGCAAGTGGCTGGGTAGATGAACAGGTCAATAAACTCACAATATGTGTCTGGAGAATAGTGGACTTCATGGAAAACTGAGGTCCAATAGATGTCAGATCCCCTCTCTCCTTTTGAGTCTAATCTCCTGAGAGGAACCTTAAAACTATCTCGGTGATAGTACAACAACAGATGGTAAATGTAGGAGGTGTATTTAAACACTCTTTCTCTCTCCATCATCGTGAATTGTTCATGTATTTTGTTTGCTATGAAGGTGGCATAGTCATACATGGTATCAGGGGGCTGCCCTGGAGTGAATATGGTTAAGAGCAGAAATACAGTCTCATCCACAAATTCTCCTGTTTTGCATCCTAGAATGTAGGAAATCATATCTACCATGAGCTTTCCTGTTTCATTAAATGAGGCCTGATGATAGGGAGGAGGATGATCGTACTGGCACTCTGGATCCATAAGCTGACTAACTCTTCATATTTCTGCCCTAGAGAGCTTTGCACCCTAATCAAGCAAGAGTTTCAATGTAAGGGGAACCAGAGGCTGAGGAGGCTCAAAGTTCAGCATTTCATTTATGGATTGAGGAGTGATATAGAACAGCACAGACCCATCTGGACTAAGAATTGCTCTCAGATTGGGGTCATAGTTTGCATGACATAGATGAATGAAATCAGGCAACACATTGACTGATGGGTGGTAATAGATGGGCATACTGGATTGCCAAATTCCTAGAATATCTGTGTTATTTCTGAATTGGCACACAGTTTTGAGGTGAGAATTAAGGCCCATCATATCCTTGATCTGGAAGTCTCTGTCTGCCAAAGGTAGCCACTCTAAATCCATGTGTGGAGCATTCAAAGGAGCAATGTTCAGGGCTACTCGAGTCTCCATATCTTATACTACTTGTATTAATTGCAATATAGGTGTAAACAATAATAGGAAGTAGAATTTAGGCTCTGAGGCTATTGTCAGGAGTATGAAAACTGATTTTTTATATCAAACCAACCTCAGTGTATAGAGTTTATGGTAAAACAACAAATTTGCAGCACTTTTACTGGGTTTTTTACATAAATTAGTTGAATTACAGGCTCTGTGGACAGAATGCTGAGAGAATGGAATTGAATTTTTCCCAAAGGGGCACAAGTTTACAGAGGAAAAAGGAAACTGAGGATTCCCCTTTCAGAAACATGTTACAATCAACGGAAACAGGGCGTTGGAGTATTTTAACTCAATAATTGAGCAATTTCTGTAGTCTCTATGGGCGTATGTGGATGCACAGTGTGTTGAAATGGCTCGTTTGCAGAGGAAATGAGCTCAAATTTGCAGGTTTGTTGTGAATTAACAACTCAAATTATGTATGCAGGTCAGTGAGCAATCGGTAGGAGTGCGTTTGGAAGCAAATCCCGGGTTCTTTCGGCAATTTCAAAACAAAGAAGTATGAAAAACAGGGCTTTGAGGCAGAAATTAGGTAAATACTAGTTTTTGAGGCTGCTGAGGGTACTTAACAGGTACAGGTCGAGCTATGGAGTCGGGATGCGGAGCCGAATTGCAGGTTGATGGACTGTAGACGCTCTGGAGGTGATTTGGTCGTCAGGGGCATGCACGTTCTTCGTAAGCGCGACAAATGAAAATATAAGAAAATAGTCGTTTTCACGACATTTTTAACAAATTTTGGATTTTCGGCGCTTTTGGCACTTTCCTTGGATGATGTCATCATGATGTCCCTTTTGTCGTGTAGTGGGTACGATAGATGACATGACGAACGACGTATGCGATGACATGGCATATGACATGGTGGTAGGGTAGTGACGTCAGCGGATGACATGGCGTAGGTACAGGGTAGTGGCAGATGACGTGGATGCAACGTCATGCAGTGAGTAGGTAACAGGGGAAGGCGATAAGTCGTTTCCATCGGACCGCCTTTGGTACGGGAGCGGTAATTGTCAGACGCGGCCCGATGCAATAGGAGGGGGACAAGTGTCCCGATGTACGATGGTGAAACCGTTGACCATCAGGTGGTAACATACCACTACAGAGGGGCGCCCGATATGTATGAAGACCGTCGGATCTGTGGGGGGTGATCCGACGGTGGACAGGAGGGAGATGCGACTGGAATTTAGCAGAATAGCGCGTATAATAAAATTCAATTTTGGCATAGTTTCGGGCGGGTTTAGACCTCTGGTTATAGGTTTATATGCGCTCAGGGTCATGGTTATTCATTAATCAAATATCAATGAAACCCAAAAATAAAATAAAGCGCGGGGTTAATGTGGTAAAGTTGGTGTTCAGGGGGGTTGAAAATAGTTATTAACCTAACCAAAGGTTAGATTAACCCTAATTTTTTCGACGCAGAAGGGCTAATACTAAGGCCCCAATTGGACCTAGAATTTCCCGAACTCATGTTATATGGCTATAATTGCCAATTGGAGGAGATACATTAGATTTTTTGCGTTTTAATATAGTTTTTTGTAGAATAGGGGTGGGGAAATGATTTAGGGAGCTATACAATAGGGTTAGATGTTAATATGAGTTTTATGGGATGGGAATGAATGGAAAAATGTTAAAGAGATGAAAGAGTATGGAATGACCATTTTTACACAAGAAATGTGGCTTCTTTTCACTAACTCAACTCACATGTCAACTTGGTTTTTAATAAGAATGGAGTGAAACTGGGATTTTTTGGGCAAATCCCAAGGTCCTTGAGGCGATGTTAGTGAATGATTTCTGGGGGAATGAAAGGGGAAGTTAGTCATGCTTCCCTGTTTTACCATCAAACAACTTCCATGGTGTCAATGCCATAAATGAGATGAGTCCTTCTTAACAAGACAAAAAGTAATGATAACCTTGTTTTTGCAACCTCAAACTACCTACCTAGCCTAATACACCTAACATTTTTTTCTTCCCTTGGATTGGGTGCACTTGAACTAGCAAACCCTGATTGTTTTCTTTTTCTTTTGACTGTCCTCCTATCTAAATTTACCCTTATCCCTTCCAAAGGCCCAGATTAAGCAGTTGGGCTCCTTAAATTCTCTACCTAGCTACTCATCTACCAAGCTTGAACTATTTGGGCATATATGCATTATCTATTCTACAACAGCAAATTTAAACATGGCATGGTCCAGTTTGAACTGTTGGGCCATCCATCAAATGTGACAAGTAGCAGTACCTCCACATGGTGAATTTGCAAATAAGATAGCAATGGCATTTTGACTGGCCACTTTCCTGGTTTTTGGTTTGGGGTTCATTTTCACTATTTTTTCTGACCAAATGATATTCTCGCCCTTTGATTATTCTTTTAAGGCATACCCTCTTTTCATTTTTTTAATTTTCTTTGTCTGTATACAAAATATGGAACCTCTGCAGCATGCAGGGATGAACATATTTAGCACTTCCACTATCAATCAGGAAAAGTGAAACCTATTGGTATAGGAACCTAACAGTGGCTCCACTTGGGGATGGCTTTTCCTGGTAAAAAGCCAAGAACAGCAGGTCAGATTTCCTTATTTTCAATTCTTGCTATATTATGAAACTTCCTTGTCTTTGAGACCTTTGATCCAAATCTTTGTAGCGTGTATGCAGTACTTTTTAAGCTGATCTGTGCCAAATTACAGCTTTGTCTTTTGCTGGCTTCTCTGGGTGCTTATCATTATCTTCATACTTCCCAATACTTCCCTCTAATTTCTGGTGGCACATTCAAACATACACCAAACTTGGTGTAATTCCTTGACTTTTCTTCAAAATTTGCTGCATTTGGTTCCCTATCTAACTACTGTAAATGAAAAATGTTGAAAATACAAATATTTATGTACAATATGTAGTTGTGTTATGTTCATCAAAGGGGATCAAAATAATGTTTGAGCATTCTCCCATTGACTGGGCCTTCTTCAGTATCTGTGCCATCCAAACTCTTAAGAAAATAGGTGTTGTTACCTTGTACAGCTTGAATCACAAATGGTCCTTTCCAAAGAAAATCAAATTTCCCATGTTTCCCTTTATCTTCCCTCCTGGAGTCCCATTTCAGCACTTTGTTCCCTATGAAAAAGTCTTCAGATTTTGTTCTTCTATCAAAGATCTTCTTGACTTTATCTTGTAACACCTGAGTTCTGTGATAAACTTCTTCTCTTGTCTGCTGCAAGTGAATAGTTTGATTGATCCTTCTCTGAATGTCATTGGGCTCTGCTTGTATTTCTTGCAGTAACTTGATCACACGGATTCCTAAAGAAGAGGGGAATCTTGCCTCCATTCCATAAATCAACTCATATGGGCTTGTTCCAATGGATCTTTTGGTGGTCAACCTATCTGGCCATAGTGCATTGACAAGTTTTTTGTGCCAATTCTTTTTATTCTCTTCCATGATCTTTTTAATGATGCTGATGAGGCTCTTGTTGGAGGATTCAGCTAGACCATTATGTTGAGGTTAATAGGTTGTGGAATGACCTAGGGTAATATGGTATTTGTGACAAAAACTAATCATTCTTTTGGATTTAAAGGCAGCTGCATTGTCTGTGATGATCTTTTCTGGACAGCCAAATCTAAACAAGATATTGGTCTCTAGGAATTGTATGATGATTGAGTCATTAGCTTGCCTACAAGGTATGGCCTCTATCCACTTGGTAAAGTAATCTGTCGTTGTCAAAATCCATCTATGCTGGCCAGAAGATGAAGGGTGGATCTACCCAATGAAGTCTAAACCCCACTGTTGAAATGGTCTTTCAGTTGAAATAGGTTTGAGGGGCAGGGGTAGCAGCTTTTTCTTGCCTTCAAAGATTTGGCATTGATGGCAAGACATTACAAATTTTCTAACATCAGAAAACATGGAGGGCCAATAAAATCCAGCCCTTAGGATTTTATCAGCTATTGATTTCCAATACAAGTGTCCTCCATAATCTCCTGCATGAAATTCCTTGAGGACCTTGTCAGTTTCATCCAAATTTAGGCAATTAAGCAAAATACCTTCATGATTTTTCCAAAACAATACATTATCTATGATACAAAACTTTGAAGCTTTCATTTTCAAGAATCTCTTTTTGGTTCTGGATAACCCTGGAGGAGCTTGCAGATTTAACAATACAAAACATATGTCAGTGTACCAGGGTGATTGTAAGAAGGCTTGATTGATCTGTGGAGTCGCCATCTCCTGCTCGTTATCCAGTTCATTGATGTCTAGGGCCTGAGAGTTGGTTTCAGTCATTAGTTTAGCTAGCCCTTGTCCTTTTATGAGTTTTGTTGGCTTTATCTCAATGTCATATTCTAAAATGTTGGCTATCCATTTTCCTCTTTTACCTTCAATTCCTTCTTGAGTAAGAATATCTTTAACCACTGCATTGGGAACATAGGCATTTATGTGAGAGTACAAGATGTAAATTCTGAAATCCTTTATGGCCTTCACAAGAGCATATGCCTATTTCTCCATGATTTTGTATTTGAGTGGGGCATCTCTAAGTGTTTTGCTGAAAAAAGAAATGGGTTTCTCATGTCCTGAATCATCTTTTTGTAATAGGACAACAGCAATGGTATGCTCAGATGCAAAGTAAAAGATTATAAAATCTTTATCAAATCTGGGACTTGTAAGAATAAGAGTTCTTGTCAAATCTATCTTGATTTCCTCAAAGGCCTACTTGGCTTCTATTGTCCATTTGACTTTAGAATCTTTCTTGAGCATATTATTCAATAGTCTCATTAGCTCGGCCAAATTGGGAATGAATCTTCTCAGGAAATTGATCTTGCCTAGAAAAACTTGTAATTCTTTGATGTTTCTTGGATGAGGGACTTGAAGGATAGCTTGAATTCTGTCCAGATCTATTCTTATTCCATCTTTAGAGATTATGTGACCTAGGAGTTTTCCCTCTTCTAGGCCAAACAATGATTTCTTTGGGTTTAAAGATATGCCACATTTTTTGCAAATTAGGAACACTTGTCTGAGATGTTTTAAATGTTCCTGGTCTGATTTTGAGAAAGCAGTGAGATCATCAAGGTATATGACTAAGAAATCATGGATCTCCTTAGCAAAGGCTATGTCCATTGCCCTCTGAAAGGTAGCTCCTGCATTTTTTAGTCCAAAAGGCATTTTGACATACTTAAAAGTTCCCCAGGGTGTTGTAAAGGTTGTTTTGTCTTGGGCATCCGGGTGAACTAAGATCTGATTAAATCCTAAGAAGCCATCTAACAATGAAATCCTTGAAGCCCCCACTACCCTTTGTAGGATATGATCCATTTTGGTAAAGGGTAGTGATCTTTGAGAGAGACTTTATTCAAATTTCTCAAGTCAACACAAAGTCTTATCTCTCCAGTTTTCTTTCTAGTGGGTACTAGATTTGAAATCCATTCAGAAAACCTAATGGGTGCGATTATTCCAACTTGGTACATTCTTATGACTTCCTTTTCCATCAAGGGAAGGAGGACCGGATTAATCCTCCTCAGCTTTTGTTTAAAAGGTTTCTGGTTTTCTTTCAAGGGTATTGTATGTTGGATAACAGAAGTGTCATAGGATTTAAGGTCCTCATAGCTCCATGCAAAACCATCTTGGAACTCTTTAAACAACTCCATGTATTCAGTTGTTTGTCAGGAGGTAATGTTTTGGAAAGTTTTATCATTTTACAATTTTCTATGGTCCCAATGTTACAGTCCTCAATTTCTGCATTTAGGGGTTGCATTTTTGGCTTTCTAGGAATGTTATTTGAGTCAAAAATATCTTCTAGGGGAGCTAAACCTGTGGGAAAGAAATTATCCTTTAGTTCGATTACTTCAGATTCTTCCTCAATCATTTCACCAAAATCTGTTTGTTTTAGCTTTTGTAAATTTGTACAGTCAAAGATTGTTGGATGCAAAATCAGATTTGTTGTTTCAACTGATATACCTGGTTCAACTTTATCAATTTGTTGTTGATCATCAATAGTGCTTGTGTCTATGTTTATATTTGAGAATTCCTCTTTCAATGTCAAGAAATTATTTATTTGGGTGTCATTCTCAAATACTTGCCAATTTTTTACATTATCTGGGATAGCAGGTCTGTGTTTGATCTCAGCAGTGAAGTGGTGATTGGGCTCAAAAGGAAGTTTACAAGTGTTGGCAAAAGTTTCCAAACTATGTGCATGTAGGTTATGACTTCTTGGAATTTTAGTGAGCTGAAATTCTAAGAAGTTGTTAAGTAATTCAGTTGCTGCTACCCTGTAAGCCCTTAGCCTGAGATCATTTGTAACAAAATTTCCCTTCATCTGTTGTATAATTAAATCAGAGTCCCCTAGAATTGAAATCTTAGTTGCCCCTAGACTTATAATTTGTTTGAGTCCCAATAGAAGGGCTTCATATTCAGCCATGTTGTTTGTACATCTAAAATTTAGCCTATATGCATGACCTTGAGCATGTCATTTTGCATATTGTGTATCCAAACACCTGCCCCTGCTCCTAATTTATTTACTGACCCGTCAAACTCTAAGTACCATAAGATTTATTGGTCATGAATAGCCTTAATAGTTTTGGAAGCTTGTTCAGTGGGTAGGCTTGGGTTTTGTAACTCATGCGATATGTCATTTTGGTTAGTTGTATCAATCATGTCAACAATCTTTTGGTTTTGGGCACTAGATTGTTCATTCATGATTTCTGTTTGTGTTGTTTTCAGGAGTTTGACATCAGTTTTGGGACACATGTCTGCATTGTATAAGATAAATGAATCCATGTCAGAGTGAATGGAATAGATGGGGAAGTTTTGGGGCTTTTCTTGATTGCTAACCACATATTTCATCAATGTTTCCCGGTACAGTCTCTTTGGCTGGCCAAAGACTGAAATTGTGGCATAAGACATGTCTAGATGCAAGGATCCCTGGAGTTTGGCACCCCAATATCTGGATAAAAGCATACCATACTTAGGTGGAATGTCAGCTACCACCACATTCATCAAGATTATCTTGGCTGGATATTGGACTAAAGAAACACAAAGGTCTTTGATTAGGCCTAGGCACCTGACCTGGATGGAATCAAATGAAAACAAGTCCCTATAGGGCCTTGTGATGTCTAGATCCAGCTTTTCCATCACAGATTTGGGCATTAGGTTATGGGAAGCACCTGAGTCAAACATTGCATTATGCAACACTTTGTCATGAATGTTTAAGCTCACATAGAATGCAGGAACTCCTCCATCTACTGATTTACCATTGACTTCCAGACCAAAAATTAGTTCTAGTTGATCATCCAAAACATTGACTGCATCCCTATTCTCTGGTATTTGCAGTGAACTATTGATTTGTTGTCTGTAAACTTCATGTTTGGCCAATTCAGAGAGAGGAATGGCTATTTTCAGCTTGCCAATTTCTATTTCTATGTTAAAAGGTTTTTCTATCTGAATCTTTATATTTTGGGCAGCAAGCTTTTCATTCTCAGTTGAGTTTTCATTGACCTTCTGTTGATTATGTACGCTGTTACAAGGTGCATCTGATTTGAAATTATTTTCTGGGGGGTTATTCAAATCTTCTATTGGAGAATGGGATGTGAATGAATGGTTTCTTGAAGGTTGTAATTCTGATACATCCTCCATATTGACTTCCTTTGGGTGGGTTTTATCAGAGGATTCTGTTGGGACAACTTTATCCCTTGATCTCTTAGGCTGTTTAGTATCTTTCAGCTTGGTAGTTTCAAGCACATCTATGGTTCTGCTTCTCAATTTGTACTGTTTATGAACCTCATAGACTGTTGCATCATAGCCTTCTCTAAAATCAAATGACTCTCCAGATTTGGTTTGAAATTGATTGAATTCATGGGCCTCTTGGTCATCTTGAGTTAGGAAAACTTGCTGTTCGTTATCTAAGCCCACGAAGTTAATGTGAGGGTCCTCTGTCAGTTCACTTGAGGCTGAGGACTCTGCTTAATTCTCTTGAAATGGAGGTCTGATATTCTGATCAGGTCCAGACCTTGCAGTAGTAGGGTTTTGGCCTTTTCTAAAGTTTGGGGTTCTTGTTGAGTTACTTGGTTGCCCTTCCTAGGATGATTTTCTTTCAATGGTCTCTACCCTGTCTCCCAATCTATCCATTCCTTTGATGATGGCATCTAATTTCTATTCGAATGCTGAAGGTTCTTCTTTGAATGTTGTTCTTCTTTCAGTTCTACCCTGGTTTCGTTTGGCAATCAAGTTTGCTTCTACACTAACAGCTACATTCTGCATGTCTGCTAGGCTTGGAGGGGCTCTTTCCCTTAGTTGATATGCCATGTCTGAATCGAATCCATCAGGGAATTTGATCAAGGCTAAGTCAGGTGGGGGTCGAAGGTTTTGAGGAATGGCATTGTATACATTGTTAAATCTAGCACAATAGTCTTGGACTATCTCTTGTGGACCCCTTTTTAAATTGTCATATTCAGTTAAAATATGTAAAGGTTCTTTCTTCTTTTCCCATCTGTTTAAGAAGACTTGATATAGGGCCTCGGGATTGGCTATAGAGTTTGCAGTAAGTGACCTAAACCAGGTCCTTACATCACCAGATAGACATTGAACAAAGATCTTCATCCTCACACCATCATCATCAATTTCATAGTTTTCAAAATAGTCCTGCATCTTCTTAGTGTATTGTTGGGCTGTATAGGAACCAGCACCATCAAAATAAGTGATCTTACTTTGATAATCCTGAGGCATAGCCCTAGATTTGCGGGTAGCTGTAAAGGAGCATAACGATTTGCCATATTTACAGGGATAAATGGGACAACATGAAGAAATGGGACAGCTAGAAGAGTAGGGACGATGGTAGATATATGTGTAATAGATGGAGGAGTGGAGAAGGTGTTTTGAGAGGTGGATGAAGAACTAGGGGAAGTAGGGGTAATGTGAGGACGAATTGAAGCTTTAGCAGGGGTTGGAATATAGCTTTGTTGAACTCCTTCAGGACTTGAATCAGTAAACTCCTCTTGTTGCTCTTGTTTCCTAAGGATCTTAGGGATTAAATTGGGATTTTCAATAACAGCTGGAGGATCTGGGTCAATGTTTGACCTTGTGTCACGAGTTTTCTTCTTTGGAGCCAACTTCTAGATTTGTTTTAGGTATTTTTCTGGGAATGTTTATAATCACAGCTTTAAATAATACTTCGCAGGAGATGCTTTTGGAAAATAGGAAGCTTGATATCTCCTTTGACTATGTTGAAACAGGGAAACTGATTTTCCCCAGTGGAGTCGCCAATGATTTTATCACTCAGGTTGTTCCCTGCTTCTTGTAGGGAATACGGCCGAGGTAACCACTAAACAATCTTTTAACTGTAGGTCCTAGCCTTCCTGCAACCAGAGAGGGCTCTCTCTTTGTAATTTAGCTTTGTTTGTTTGTATTCTAGGCTAGTTATAAGACACAAGTTTTGTTTAATGTTTGGAAGGTGACATTCAATAGAGCAAGGCAGCAAGTTGAGAAAAGTTCATACCATTGGGTTGATGGAGTCCAAGTCAATAAACTTCCAAGTATGGTTTCTTTGGCAAAAAGAAACTTACAGAGCAGCATAATAACACAGAACAATTTTGAAAATGAAATAAGATGAAGTGAAGTCAAAGAATGAAAGGTAATCAAGAATCTTTCATTCTATTAACAAAGAGAAATTGCATAAACATTATCAGGGAGCATTCAAGAATTCCTTGATGATATTTAGAGTGAAAGAACTAGGGAGACAAGAGCAACTAAGAATTCTTGCCTATGCTAGTCCTGTAGAAAACATTAAAAATTACAGGAATTGAACACAGAGTACAGTGAAGTAAGTTCTAGGTTATCCTTCTTTCCTGTAACTTAGAACATGATATTTAGATGATAAACAAAGACAAATACAGTAACATAAGAGTTAAGAATACTTATGGATCCATGCATTAACATGAGAATTCTGTAATCTATTAATTTGCCATCGATTCCACGCTCAGTCAGTTCACCAGCAAAGCATTCCAGCAATTTTATTTCTGAAGAGTTCTCAAAAATATACAGCGCAAGTCAAGAATGATATTCACCAGCCAATAATAATACATCTCTTTGACAAGTATATATAGGAGTTTTACAAAATATCCCATAGGGAAATATCTGGACATAAATGTATCCATCTACTCTAACATAATCAATAACTATTTGTGGAAAAATCGCGCAGCATTAAATGAGTAATTAAAAGCTCTTTACCGACTGTTGTAGGTGTCCTGTTTGCTATTGACCCTTGACTCTGGTAGTCGGTGCATGACCGCTTCCTTGATGTGTTGTCCTGTAGTGTTGTCCTGTGCCACCTAGTCTGCGCTTTTGAATATTTTAGCGCGAATTTCACCCACTGTCAGTTTGATTTTCTGGTAGCCGAGCCATATAATGCAACTTTCATGTTGTGCAGACAATGTACATGAAGAGAATTAAAATTACTTCAAAATCCCAAGCACGCTTTACCACCATTCCTCTATTGGTAGTTGATGCTTTCTTAATTTGAATAATATTTCATCAGCTTCAGTGTATGTGTAATAATTCGGCCAAACTGGAAAAAGGTGTGCTATCTCATGCTCTATGTAAAACAAATCTTCCAGTTTATCATATAAACTCTGCCCTGCGGGAGGGGCTGCTTCTTCTATGTTGCTTGAATATGTTGTACTTTGATTCTGCACATAGGTACTCAGCCTATTTCCATATTGTTCGTGTTTTAGCAACCTTCGAGTGTTAGTAACCAGGTTGGGTAAACCTTTGTTGTGCAAATTTGAAAGCTTCTGTCTAAAAGCATTTACCTCTGTTTGCATTTCTTGGCATTTTCTTTCTATAGTTTGGACAAAATTTCTCATGGTCAGCACCTTCTTGACTCTTACAATAGTCTCTGTCCTATTCTGGATGTTCAGTGCTGCCAGCTGGTCACCAGTACGAGTATTCAAAAAGTGAATTAATTGATTGGCTTCCTCAGGCTTATCTGCCAATAATGTTCTGGCCTTATGAGTTTCATATTGAGCTACTTCCATCAATTCAATCTGGTCAAAAATGGTTTGTATTGTTGTCCATTGATCAGCAAGAGCTTGGCCAATTTTATTGCACAAAATTGTTTTTATCTCGGTCAGGGTTCTATGGAGAGTGAGGTCTTTCTCCAAGGCCTTTATCTTATTTTCTAGGGCCTTTACTTCCTTGGTCTTCTCAGCAACTGTCATCTTTGATTTATCATAACTAGCCTCAATCTTGGCTAGTTTATCTTTGGTCTCCTTGATTTCTTCCATTTGTAATTCCAGAGCCTTAATTTCCTTCATCATGGCTTCCATGCTCAAGCTGGCCTCTTGCAATGCTGCTGTTGTAGTTGCTGTTAAAGTTGAGGAACCTGCTGCTAAAGTTGAGTCTGGGGGAGGTGTTGTTGTAGTCACTGTTACAGGAGGAGCTGTAATTATTGGAGCTGTTTGGGATGGTTGAGGGGCCAAATCTGGCTGTTTCCCTCATTGAGCCTCTTCCAATGCTTTCTCTGTGTGCAATATCCTTTTGTTCATCCTCATAAGTACACTAACCACATCCTCTACTTCCTGTTGTTGCGCCACTTCTGTAGTTTGAGGATGTATGGTAACTGGCAGCTTCATTTGTTTTCTCAGTGTTGCTATGTCTTCCTCCTTTCTTCTGATTAAGGCCTGTGTGCCTTCGGGATCTTTGGGATCATGTCCCAACTCTATAATGATTTCTTCCAAGGATTTTATCCTATTATCCTTGGCAAATGATGAGGCTTTTTCCAACTCTAACTGGGCAGAAGTATTATATAAAGAATTCTGCAATCTATGGGCCATTAGAGCCTTATCTAATAATGTGGAATAAACCATTTCTCCCGCCTGATTATGTAACTCAATCTAGTCTATTAGCTGTATGTCTTTCACCAGGACCTCCAGATTGGTTCTGACGTAGTCTGCAACTGACTATGGCTGCTATGTAGTAGGTCTGAAGTGACTGAGAGTCATCTTCCATTCTTGCATATCATATGATGGCACCAGTCTTTGTTGATTTGTTGGTGCCATTCTTATCAACTGATTGTAAAGTTGAAACCGTATTGGCTTGTTTCTAGCTTTAATCTCTATGAATGCTCGTTTGATATTCGAGCCTTGCCTTGTCTACTGTTTAGAGGATGAAACCTCCCCACCTGGTTGTCTCTCTTGCTCCTGCTAAAAGGAGCTGGCCGATGTTTCCAAAAGAGGAGGGATCTGCTGTTCAGAAGTCCCTTCACCCCTGATATTTCCTATGGTTTCTTCTGTAATTTCCTCCTCGGCATAGGGGTTTAGCCTCTGTCTTTTTCCCCTTGCTGGTCTGTGGATGCCCATGTGGGTGTGCCCTCTGTTCTGTCCCTCTTTTTACCTCTTTCCTCATTATGATGAGTTTGCAGCACAGGGATTTTAGGTGCCTTTGTTTGTGTTGCAGGACTTTGTTCTTGACCCTTTTCCTGAGTTGAGGATGGTTTCTCTTCCACTGTGCTTTGTTTTTCTGAGTGCTCAATGTCCTTGCCCTTTCCTTCAGGTAAAATGGTTTCTTTAGCTGGTTGCCGTGAAGATGTAGCAGTTGATGTGCTTGCTCCAACCGGTTGAGGCTGTGTGAAGGTACCTATGCAACATAATCTAGGTCAATTCTTTTCTCAATTTCTTTCATATATTTCTCTAATTTTTCCTCTTCAGTAAGCTCTTCATCATCTAATGTGCCCTCTATCCATTCTTGTTGATTGGCATATTGTTCAATGTAGGGGATTGGCTGGTGCACATATCCTGAAAGCCTGTGTTTGATTCTTCTAAGGCTTATGAAGTGTTCAGGGTCATATGGTTCCCAGTAGAAGCTTTGTTTCAACATGAGCTCTTGTCTTAGCATATTTTTTGCATCCTTCCATGCTTCTCCCCTTTTGTTGAAAACAAAGGGACCCAATTGATGTCTGATTTTAAGTTGTGCCTTCCTGTTTATCCCATGGAAATGAGTCAAGTCTGCATTACTGAACTACCTGAAATACTCCAAGGAAAAAAGTCTCATGGGGACATATCTTGGCAGCTTATAGGGGGACAACTCACACCCATAAATTCTGATCACTGTGTAGTTTTGGTAGAAGTACCAATCACCAATGTTGTAGCCCTTTGAAAGATGCAAGATTCTTTACATTTCAGTAATGAGTCTGGTAGGAGGAGTCACCATTAATAGGCAAGTGGCTGGGTATATGAACAGGTCAATAAACTCACAATATGTGTATGGAGAATAGTGGACTTCATGGAAAACTGAGGTCCAATAGATGGCAGATCTCCTCTCTCCTTTTGAGTCTAATCTCCTAAGAGGAACCTTGAAACTATCTGGGTGATAGTACAACAACAGATGGTAAATGTAGGAGGTGTATTTAAACACTCTTTCTCTTTCCATCATCATGAATTGTTCATGTATTTTGTTTGCTATGAAGGTGGCATAGTCATATATGACAGCAGAGGGCTGCCCTGGAGTGAATATGGTTAAGAGCAGAAATACAGTCTCATCCACAAATTCTCCTGTTTTGCATCCTAGAATGTAGGAAATCATATCTACCATGAGCTTGCCTGTTTCATTAAATGAGGCCTGATGATAGGGAGGAGGAGGATCGTACTGGCACTCTGGATCCATAAATAGCTGACTAACTCTTGATATTTATGCCCTAGAGAGCTTTGCACCCTGATCAAGCAAGAGTTTCATTGTAAGGGGAACCAGAGGCTGAGGAGGCTCAAAGTTCAGCATTTCATTTATGGATTGAGGAGTGATATAGAACAGCACAGACCCATCTGGACTAAGAATTTCTCTCAGAGTGGGGTCATAGTTTGCATGACATAGATGAATGAAATCAGGCAACACATTGACTGATGGGAGGTAATAGATGGGCATACTGGATTGCCAAATTCCTAGAATATCTGTGTTATTTCTGTGATTATTTCTGAATTGGCACACAGTTTTGAGGTGATAATTAAGGCCCATCATATCCTTGATCTGGAAGTCTCTATCTGCCAAAGGTAGCCACTCTAAATCCATGTGTGAAGCATTCAAAGGAGAAATGTTCAGGGTTACTCGAGTCTCCATATCTTATACTGCTGGTATTAATTGCAATATAGGTGTAAACATCAATAGGAAGTAGAATTTAGGCTTTGAGGCTATTGTCAGGAGTATGAAAATTGATTTTTTATATCAAGCCAACCTCAGTGTATAGAGTTTATGGTAAAACAACAAATTTGCAGCACTTTGACTGGGTTTTTTACATAAATTAGTTGAATTACAGGCTCTATGGACGGAATGCCGAGAGAATGGAATTGAATTTTTCCCAAAGGGGCACAAGTTTACAGAGGAAAAAGGAAACTGAGGATTCCCCTTTCGGAAACAAGTTACAATCAATGGAAACAGGGCGCTGGAGTATTTTAACTCAATAATTGAGCAATTTCTGTAGTCTCTGTGGGCGTATGTGGATGCACATTGTATGGGAATGACTCGTTTGTAGAGGAAATGAGCTCAAATTTGCAGGCTTGTTGTGAATTAACATCTCAAATTATGTATGCAGGCCAGTGAGAAATCGGTAGGAGCGCGTTTGGAAGCAAATCCTGGGTTCTTTCGGCAATTTCAAAACAGAGAAGTATGAAAAACAGGGCTTTGAGGCAGAAATTGGGTAAATACCTGCTTTTGAGGCTACTGAGGGTACTTAACAGGTACAGGTCGAGCTACAGAGTCGGGCTACGGAGCCGAATTGTTGGTTGATGGACTGTAGACGCTCTTGAGGTGATTTGGTCGTAAGGGGCATGCACGTTCTCCGTAAGCGCGACAAATGAAAATATAAGAAAATAGTCGTTTTCACGACTTTTTTAACAAATTTTGGATTTTCGGCGCTTTTGGCACTTTCCTTGGATGACGTCATCATGACGTCCCTTTTGTCATGTAGTGGGTACGACAGATGACATGGCGGCCAACGTATGCGATGACGTGGCATATGACACGGTGGTGGGGTGGTGACGTCAGCAGATGACATGGCGCAGGTACAGGGTAGTGGCAGGCAACATGGACGCAATGTCATGTGGTGACGTAGGTAATAGGGGAGGGCAGTAAGTGGCTTCCATCGAACCGCCTTTGGTATAGGAGCGGTAATTGTCAGAGGCGACCCGATGCAATAGGAGGGGGACAAGTTTCCCGGTGTATGACCATGAAACCATCGACCATCAGGTGGTAACATACCGCTACAGAGGGGCGCTCAATATGTATGAATACCGTCGGATCTATGGGGGGTGATCCGACGGTGGACGGGAGGGAGATGCAACTGGAATTTAGCAGAATAGCGCGTATAATAAACTTCAATTTTGGCATAGTTTCGGGCGGGTTTAGACCTTAGGTTATAGGTTTATATGCGCTTAGGGTCATGGTTATTCATTAATCAAATATCAATGAAACCCAAAAATAAAATAAAGCGTGGGGTTAATGTGGTAAAGCTGGTGTGCGGGGGGGTTGAAAATAGTTATTAACCTAACCAAAGGTTAGATTAACCCTAAGTTTTTCGACGCGGAAGGGCTAATACTAAGGCCCCAAATGGACCTAGAATTTCCTGAACTCATGTTATATGGCTATAATTGCCAATTGGAGGGGATATATTAGATTTTTTTGGTTTTAATATAGTTTTTTGTAGAATAGGGGTGGGAAATGATTTAGGGATCTATACAATAGGGTTAGATGTTAATATGAGTTTTATGGGATGGGAATGAATGGAAAAATGTTAAAGAGATGAAAGAGTATGGAATGACCATTTTTACACAAGAAATGTGGCTTCTTTTCACTAAGTCAACTCACATGTCAACTTGGTTTTTAATAAGAATGAGTGAAACTGGGGTTTTTTGGGCAAATCCCAAGGTCCAAGAGGGGATGTTAGTGAATGATTTCTGGGGGAATGAAAGGGGAAGTTAGTCATGGTTCCCTGTTGTACCATCAAACAACTGCCAAGGTGTCAATTCCATAAATGAGATGAGTCCTTCTTGACAAGACAAAAAGTAATGATAACCTTGTTTCTGCAACCTCAAACTACCTACCTAGCCTAATACACCTAACATTTTTTTTTTCCCTTGGATTGGGTGCACTTGAACTAGCAAACCCTAATTGTTTTCTTTTTCTTTTGACTGTCCTCCTATCTAAATGTACCCTTATCTCTTCCAAGGGCCCAAATTAAGCAGTTGGGCTCCTTAAGTTCTCTACCTAGCTACTCATCTGCCAAGCTTGAACTGTTTGGGTAGATATGCATTCTTTATTCTACAACAGCAAATTTAAACATGGCATGGTCCAATTTGAACTATTGGGCCATCCATCAAATGTGACAAGCAACAGTACCTCCACATGGTGAATTTGCAAATAAGATAGCAGTGGCATTTTGACTGGCCAGTTTCCTGGTTTTTGGTTTGGGGTTCATTTTCACTATTTTTTCTAACCAAATGATATTTTCACCCTTTGATTATTCTTTTAAGGCATACCCTCTTTTCATTTCTTTAATTTTCTTTGTATGTATACAATATATGGAACCTCTACAGCATGCAAGGATGAACATATTTAGCACTTCCACTGTCAATCATGAAAAATGAAACCTATTGGTATAGGAACCTAACAACAAGGTTGAAGCTCAAAAGAGGAGAAGGAGATCTTGGACAAGGAGGTCTCAAATTGTTTCAAGGAAAACACACATATCTCAAGCTTCACCAATCATGGCACATGAAGAAGGTCATGCAGGGATGTTTGAAGATGAAAGAACTTTTAGAAAAGCTTTCTTTGAAATGTTTGAAATGATAAAAGTTCTTTATGAGGAGAGGAACTCAAGGATGCAAGGAGAGAGCTCAAAACCTCCAAAAGGATATGGAGGAAAAGGAGACAAACCTCCAAAAGTGAATGGAGGGGATGGTGACAATACATCACCTTCATGCCCATCCTCAACCTCATCTTCATCCTCATCTTCTTCTACTTCTACTCTTTCACCAAAACATCCAAATTCTCCAAAGGGACATGGTAAAATTCCTTTGTTAAAGCTTGACATAAATTTTGAATTGCCTATGTATTATGGAGAGGTAAATGCTGAGATATTAGATAATTGGTTCTTTAGATTGAAGTGTATTGCAGGATATAAAGAATCGAGGATGATGAAACCAAAATTCAGCTTGCTTCTCTTAGCTTGTAAAGTGCAACACTCATTTGGTGGGAGGCCAAAAATCAAGAGGACATGAAGAAAAGTAGTAAGGTTTTATCTTGTTGGAATTATTTTTTTGTTTCAATAAGAATACAATTTTATCCATTAGCATACAGGAAAAAAGCTATAATGGATTGGAAAAACTTTAGACAAGTTAAGGGTTAAAGTGTGCAAAGTTATACTCAAGAATTTAGGAAAAGAGATTTGATTTTGGGTATATATTTTTCCTCCCAAGATACTCTACTGAAATACATTGGAGGTTTACATAGTTATTTAAGACACACATTTCTCATGGTTAACCCTACAAAACTAGATGAAGTTTGTGTACATGAAAGAAGCAAGAGGGAAGAATGTTTCTAAATAAACTAGTGAGAAATCATTTAAGTTTGGAGAAAAATTAAAAGGGAAGTTCAAAGGCAAGGATAAAAATAAATTTTCAATCAAGAAGGAGGAAAAAAAACTCACATGTAAACATTGTTCCAAAGAGTGCTATGATGAAGACCATTATTGGAAACTACATCTTGAGATGAGGCCCAAAAATGTTAATAACAAGGAGAAATAAAAGATTGTTGCACCTACACAACAAGAACTAGGATCTGATTCTGGAGATGAAACAAAAATCATAGCTATGGGATTGAAAGGTAATGATTCTATTGAAAGTACTAGCTCTTATGGCAAACCCATTGAAACTCAAAATGAAAGAGCAAGAATAGAGCTTTTCCATATTAGAGTCATCACAAAACATAACAAGGTAGATACTTTGTTTGATAGTGGATCACAGGAAAACCTTATTTCAGAAGACAATGTCAAGAAACTAAATTTGGAAACCATTCCTCATCCTAAACTTGATCCTTTGGGTTGGTTATGTGACAATGCCAACTTTCAAGTGACAAGAAAATGCATACTTAAATTTACCATCACTGCAAATTTTATTGATGAGGTAGAACTTGATGCAATACCACTTGACATATGTGGGATTCTTTTGGGAAGCCCATATTTATATGATAGGAAATCCATCTTTCATCGCCATGAGAAAAAGAATAATTTGTTTAAAAATGGGATTGAGTATATTGCTAGAAACATTGCAATAAGTTGAATTTATCTATTGTGAATGTTGAACAAATGAAGAGGTATGTAAATGCTAGTCAAAATTTTGCATTGTTAATTATTAAACATAAAGATGTTGAGGACTCTGAAGTCTTCCAAGGATTTCATGTAACATTAAAATCTGATTTAGTTGAAGTTATTAACACATGTGAAAATATGTTTCAGGAATCTAGCATGTTTCCTTCTAAAAGAGGAAAACAACATGAAGTTCAGTTGCAGCAAGATGCATCACTTTTGAACATTGGTATGAACAAGATGTCAGTGTTAGAGAATGCAGGGATCAAGAATCTACTTGACAATGGGAACATTAATTTTAGTATATCTTCTTGTGGGTCTCCTAATGTTTTGGATTTGAAGAAGGATGGTGCATGGCAATGTTGATCACATTTGGTGAAGAGTCAAGCCAAATATAATGCTAGACATGATAAGCATCATGTTGACCACAATTTTAAGGTTAGAGATGAAGTAAGGATTTGCATCAGCAAAGAAAAGCTTCAAAGTGAAGAGAACTTGAAATTTGGTGAGCCTCCTTTGATTTAAGATCAAGGAGAGAATGTTCATATTATTTCAATAGAAATTTTCTCTCATGAATTTCTCAAAGAATTGTAGCAAGATCCTATCCTTGACAGGAAAAAAAGAACTTCAAGAAGAAGGAATGAGAAGCACCTTCATATGGGGCTCAAAGGTATAAAACCAGGCAAAGTACTTCTTCCTGAAGAGTCTTGAATTCATCCCAACTCAAATCTTTTATCGTGATGTCTCTGACATGCTTCACATCTTCCCACCAGATGTCTTCTTTCCCTTTAAGAATGAAATAACTATCATAGCCTTCATGTCATCTGTATATTCATGCAGCTCAAATAACTTCTTCATTCCAAGCAACCATTCATATGCATCCTTCGGTCTCTTCAACTCCCCATCAAATGTAGGTTGCTTGGCTTTCTTGAACTCATGTGGAAAATATCCCCTCTCTCTCATCCTATAAGGCTTATAATGATGATGACCATGATACCTGTCTGAACTAGAACTAGAATAGAACCCATAACCAATACCTCTCCTGTCAGGTGTATCGAGGAACCTACCATCTATGACTATGTTATCCCTATTTGACCTGTGCCCACCATGAGACCTGCTACCATATGACCCATTAGTCATATCTTCATATCCATAGCCGATTTGTGGTTTTCCCTAATTTCTCAAATCTAATCAACTCTAAAGGATAACTGCATTGGCCTCTGCTTGTTTTCTTGTGTTCTGGAAAGTATTTCCTAAGACTTAATGATTTTTTCATTTTTTGCCTTGGAGCTTATGATCTGTTAGCACTCTATAATTCCTTCAGTCTGAGGAGAGGAACCCATAGGTAACCAAAAACCACTTTTATGCCAAAATCTAGCCCTTCTAGTCTTGGATAGGGCTTTCTCACTAAAATGCATAAATATTTGATATTAGGCTAGTTATTAAGAGCAATAGGAAAGTGATTTTGTTTAAAGGGGAATTGAAGGGAAAAATCAATTGGGAAATGGAGTCAATATATCTCTCATGAAGGATTTTTTTAAATGAGTCCAGAAGTTACATATACAAAGGAAAGATATCCATTCAGATTTTATTATATCCCTTCAGAAAGCCTTTACAAGGTCGAAGCCTTTACAAAAATTTACAATCTTGCTTAAAATTTTATTGTCCAATTTCACTGAAAAATTATTTCATCTATAATTTAGACTACCCCATTTTATTACGCTGAAATAAAATAGTATTTTTTTAATTGTGCTAAAATAAAATCATATTCATGTTTGTTTAAAGAAAAAGACATTACAACATCTCTTCCATATAATTAATATCATTAAAAATAATTTTAAAAATATTATAATTTTTTTTGCTAAATAAATAATTATATTAAAAATAATTAATTAATTTAATATTTTTTTTTTAAATTATATTATTCAAATATTTACACTTTCAACCCATCATTATCAAATTTAAAGCAAAATTAAAATTAAATGCGAAAAAGACCAAAACTACCCGAGAATCATGAAATCTCTATGATTCTACCAAGTCACCTCGATGCAGGGTGATGTGCGCTCTCACTGCGTAAGACGTGGAGTTTGACTTGCACCATGAATTGCCTCATTCATGGAGTTTCCACGCACTATTCAACGATGCCGCGTTTTATGATAGTAAAACCCTGCTTGCCAACCTTTCCATAAAGCATGACACGGACCGGACTCTGAAGTGATTTTCGACCGTTAAACAAAATCAGAACTAAACGTTATTTATTCCCATTCTAACTTGACGGTAGATTGCATCAAATGTCTCATTCATTGAATTTGAATGTGTGATTGGCAGATAAGATCGAACTTCTGGTATTTATTTTGCTTCTTCCTGAATCATGTTCTCCCTAAATTGCACCAAAGTGCGTAGGTCATTGAAATTGAATGTGTGATGGGCGAATAAGGTTGAATTTGTTTGAAATCTGGCGTGTTAAATACTGTATAGTTTGGAATATATATAATTGGATTAAAATGTTGTATATTTAAGTGTATAATCATATATATATATATATTTTATATTATATATAAATAATTTCATGTATTGTTATGAAAGGTATATTGTTTATTAATTCGTTGAAATAGTTAATTGTAATTAATTTCAAAGTAGTTTAATCATTTTATGAAATTAGAGTTGATTTCAACAACAATAGCTTGAGATATATAATGCTTTGTTCAGCAAATCAAAGCGACCATAGTCATTTTCAACAACACTTGCAGCACACAAGATAGATTAACCAGTTAATTGACATAAGCACACCGCTAGTTTATACCACCCACTCATATTTCCTAACTTGCTCCTCTACTCCTCACGTTCTATAACCAAGGCACACACAAAACATGTGCAAAATGCACTAAATTGCATCCCACTACCTAAACTCTAATGAGCATGTTAAAGTTTCCATGCTTGTTGAGGATGAGTATCAAAATCACCATTATAACAAATGTTAGTTACAATATTATGTTAAGGATGACCACTAGATTCAAATAGGTGCAATTGCTCCATCATTACTTGAATTTTTCTATGGTTTCCCCTTGGACCAACATGGAGAGGGGCCCCTTATCATTCTACTTGTTGTCCCTCTATAGGAGTCACATTGTGCCTTGTATACTCACCCTTTTCGACATGCTCTTGACCAAGCTTTTAGACTTGTGTGCGTGTGTTTTATTGGGTTTTTTCACATACTCCAAGTCATCATTATTGTTGAAAGAATCTCCTCTATTCTTAGATTTCTTCTTCTTCTCTGTCTCTAAATCATGAAGATTTTGCTTTCATCAAAGGCATCATACATCAAACAAAAGATCTATGGAGTTGAAATCAATGGTTACCTATCTCAATATGCATTCATAAGTTTGTGCAATTGAGTACTTTTCTTAATCCAAAATGCTTCTTTCTCATCCTAGCCTTTAGCCTTCAAATTGATGTGAGCTCCTTGATCCAGTGGCTTCTTCTTTTCTTGCCCATTGGAGCAACACTCCCTTTGTCATCCATACCACTTGCCTTGCTTTTTCACATATTTCTCCCCATAATGAATAAGTCCTAAATGCAAGTTCTTCCTCAAAGTGTAGAAATTCCTTGTAGATTTAAACTGCAAATTGTAATATGATAAAACAATTGAGTTGAATCTACTCTACTTATTAGCATAAACAATTTAAACAATCACGAAGCATAGAAGAGAAAGAATTCAATCAACACATTACACAATAATTATCTGGGGAAAGCCATAGCTAAAAACCCATGATATCTGTATATTGCATTAATCAGAAGATATGAGAAGAAAATACAATGCTTGCTCAACCTGAACAATCCTTGCATAAGTACAATCTATCTCACTGCTTCACAAACCAGCTTAAGACAAATCTGCTGCCTACCAAGCTCCTATTTCCTTGCGTAATTTCCTAGGGAATTAACGCATATTTAATTGGGAAGTTCCTCATCCATAATTGTGCAATCTATCCATAGGCCTTCCTCTGATTGCATGCACCATCAGTTTAATTTAGATGAATTTACATCTGATAGTACATTGTCCCTAATCTCTAATATCAATTGGGTCTTTCTCTAATCGGACATGCATGAGTTAATTATGTGTGAATCTTCAATTTACTGGTTGAGCAGTGCTGGTTACACCCCACTACTGGATCTTCCACTGATTCCTCCATCAGTTGGAACTAGTTTAACTTAATTTAACTCAATTAGATTGAATTTAACTTAGTTAAACTGAATTAAATAATTATAAATCAAAAGAACTCAACTTGGGCCCCTAAAATTTGGGAACCACTCTACATGACTCTAAATAGACCCCCAACTCGAATTAACAAAGTCAACGAAGTCAAATTAACTTAGTTAACTATTACAAGTTGCTAGGAGAATTAGAATTGCAATTTAATTCCTAATTTAATTCAAGGACAAATTAAATTAGGATTTTTCTTGATGTTATTTTTAACATTTCTTGTTGTTATTTTCAACATGAAGTTTATATCATGACCTCCAGACAGGTAGTTTAGCCATATACACAAGAGCAACCACAAGTCTTTGGCATCAACATCTCGATGTATCTATAACAAATGCCTAGGCCCTTTTTTCTAGAGAATTCAAGCCTGTCAGGCTTTGATACCAAATATAAGAAATCGAAATGTGAGATAAATAACAATGCAACAATGATCATAGATAGCAACAAAAAATCAATCATGGCACATGATTTATCTTAGAAAACCCAATCTGGTAAGCGATCCTTGACTGTTCACTTGTTGTCACATTATAATTAAGCAACAAAATCATTTTAAAGGCTTCATTACATGCAATCCATAAGCACAAAACCACAACCTACGAGACCATGTTCTTATTATCAGTGTCTTTTATCTCTCAAGTAATTTTTATTGTTATGGTGTAGATTTATTTATATAAATATTGATTATTGTTAAATTATTCCATTATATTGCATTCATGTAAATATTGTTTTTCTTGGAGACTTTACACACTACTAACTACAAGGATTTCATTTTAAATTAACAACTTAGTACTACCATGATTCCTAACACACAACCACTTTTTTACCTGTTGGTTTTTATCAAACCATTAGTATCCACTTGATAAAATCATTGGTTTGTATCTAAAATGATCCTCCATTTTCTCTATTAATTGGCTGCAAATATTATCTTGAGTGAATCATAAGAAATATTAATGAATTGTGTGGCCCTCATAAACCAAGGACTACCACCTACATTCCTCTCTATGTTGTCCTTTGACATTAGAAACCAATATGATTTCAAATAATTTATCCTCGAGCTTTTTGTTTGATCAATTGCCTACAAAGATCCATCATGTGTCCTATTCAAACCTTCCATAGTGTATGACTGTAAGTATTTTATGTGTTAGGTTTGTTACCTATAATTATCGATTTATACACTTATGAATAAATACACATGCAATGAATTTTGGTTGTAATGATAAGAATGGTAATAGGCTAAGGTTGCATCTTAGTTGTGGCTAAAATATACATTGGATTGATAAACATGGGTTGTTAATAAAGCATTGAGTATTAACATTCAACTATAAATAGTTTTTTTCTTACCTGTAACAATGGAAATAACAAAGCTTGTTGTGTCTTATTTCTTACTTGATGGTGTGAGGAGTGTGCAAATGTGTTGTTCATAAGAGTGCTACAATTAAATATTTTAATAAATACAATGTAGTATTCATATCATATTGGTAGCTATAATAACAAAGTTTGAGTGCATTTATATTTGTAGTTCGCATTGCAAATAATTAAGCCAAGTATTAAAATAAAAAATGAATATAGATTTTCATTCATGGTAAGGAATTCTTATTGACAAAGCTATATCTTAGTTTGATAGTGAATTATAGAGGCATATATTTAATTTTGTAGGGAAGGATCCTTGGTGGTTACATGGATGAGTCATAGGTATACTATTTACAACTCATTTCAAAATTCATAGTTTTGTTATTATATCACTTACATGATAGTTAGGTTCATTGTTCATCATCTAATGTCTTCATTTATATGCATATTCGAAGTCTGGTCATCCTTACGTAGTAGTTAAGCTTGCTTGTTCCTCTATCTCTACACTATCATCGACATACATCACTTGCTTATGGATCTTTCTTAATTTTTGTCTAATTATTTCATGACATCATATTAATCCATGGGGTATCCTTGTGGCTTCACCTTGCATAAATACTTAAGAAATGTGGGCCTTCAGAGATGCTATCATATATATAGGCTTGGAGGATTCCATCACAACATCATGTCATTCGCTTACGCTACAAACAACTCTATATTAATCCAATGCATGTTCTTTCTTCTCTCCTCCCATGCAAGTCACTACTACTCCCATTACATAGATATTAACTCCTACAAAGAGGGGAAATGTGGCTTAAAATGTTTTTACTTGAGAAACCACATATGTAGGTTTTAACCCCATACAGAAATTACCTACATATGAATTCTAAAACATAGAAAATAGACAATGCATGAGCATAACACATAAAACACATATACACAAAGATTTTCCCCTCGATCCCAAAACCGGGACTACTAGTTTGATTTTTCATTATGTTCCTTTCAATGTTACAATACATATTTACACATGCCGAAGCATCCTATACCATGGACTGAAAACCATCTCGTCCAAAACCATGTGCGAAAAACATGCACAAAACCATATGTAGGTCCTCCCAACCTAATATAGGGTCCAAAAAACAAAATTTTCCAAGGCGCTACCCTGGACCCCATAAAGTAGAGTTACCTACACCCCTCAAACCCCTTGTGACCGCCCTGCTACGCAAACAATGCAACGAAGGGGGGGCTCTGACCCCTTCTAACCCCCCCGGTTAACTATGTGGTCTAGTCGTGGAAAGAATATAACACAACCCAACAACATACACCTACAAACTTCAAGGTTCCTTTTATTATCTACCCCTATGTCACAATCATACTTGGACTAACTCGATGTCAATCATACAGCACCTTCAAATTACTTACATGATTTAATGAATCACCTTCTTGGATTTCCTTTCATTTTAGCCTAGAAACAAGACCTCGGTAGGATATCCAGTGCTTAGGTGTGTTCTATAAGTGCCATATCCTTTTGGTCATCCTTTTGAATCACACTAACCCTTGGGGTATTTCCTAACTTCATGGATCCATTCATGGTTGTATGACACCACCAAGACATCTAGTTGGATGTAAGAATCCTTAGGATACCTTATATTTAATGCATATCCTTCCAAACTCAATTTTGGGTCATATCCCTAAATCCTACTTGATATCATAGTGCTAACAATACCATGAATTTCCGGGGGGTTTGGTAATAATTTGGAACCCTGAAGAAATACAATTAAACAATTGGATAAGCTTCCCAAGAATTCTAACAGGAACTGCAAAGATTATAGGAACAACAAAGGAGGTTATTATAACAGGTGTTTACGGACCCCATATCCAAATAGAATGGGAAAATTTTCTGCAAAATCTAAAAGCAATGAGGAATCTAATCCTTGAAAAACAGTGGATAGTAGGAGGGGATCTCAATCTGATTAAAAGCTTAGCGGAGAAAAGAGGAGGGCTAAGGAGAATGGATATAGCTATGGAACAATTCGGAGATATGATAAGGGAGCAGGGACTTATCGATATTCAAACTATAAATGGAAATCATACTTGGAACAACCAAAGAGGGGGAGCTAATCAAATTGCATCATGCCTTGACAGGTTCTTAATTTCTGAACAAATAATGATGAAAGATGTTTTCATAGAAGCCATAGTTCTACCGGTTGCAGGATCGGATCACTGGCCAATTAAGATGGAAATAGATCTCAAACAAAGACCTAATAACAAACCTTTTAGATTTGAAGCATTTTGGCTCAGAAATGAGGGGCTGATAGAGAAACTTGAAGAATGGTGGAAGAAGAGTGAACAAAAAGGGAAAAATAAAATGCATACCTTCCAACTCAAATTAAGGGAGGTGAGAGACAAAATAAAAAAGTGGAATAAAGAAGAATTTGGAAATATATTGAAGGAGAAACAGTGCCTAGAGCAAAGAATGGAAGAGCTGCTACAAAGGGATATACTAGAAGGTTTACAGGAAGATATAATAAAGGAAGAAGGAATTATAATAAATCAACTAGAAGAGAGAAGGAAACAAGAAGAGATATTATGGAGACAGAAGTCAAGGGTTCAGTGGCTTAGAGAAGGAGAAAGGAATACTAAGCTCTTCCATAAAGCAATGATACAACACAGACAAAGAAACAAAATTTTCTCCATTAAGAACCAAGAAAGTCAGTGTGTCCTCCAGCATGATGAAATAGAAAAAGTACTGGTTGATCATTTCAAAACTTTGCTAAACGAAACTCAAGTTAATAGAACGGAGGCTATAACGAAGATAAGCAAGGAGATCCCTAATTTGGTAACCAGAGAACAGAATTTGGCATTGATGAGGAAAATTACTATGGAAGAAGTGGATGAAACAGTCAGGAATATGAAAAGGAACAAAGCCCCTGGGCCAGATGGGTATACGGTAGAATTCTACCAAGCAGGATGGCACTTCCTTGCTGAAGAAGTCCTAGAAGTGGTGGAGGAAGCTCGAATTCATCAGAGAATATGGCCAGGTATTAACTCAACCTTGTTAACCCTTATTCCTAATACTACCCAAGCAGATCAAGCTGAAGGCTTTCGCCCTATAGCTTTATGTAATGTTATCTATAAGATAGTGGCATCAGTGGTGGCCCAGAGGCTGAAATCCATCCTCCCGAATATAATATCCCCAGAACAAACTGGGTTCGTAGAAGGAAGACAGATTCTGGATGGATTAGTGGTGGCCCAGGAAGTAATCCACACATTAAAAATGAAAAAGGAAAAAGGAATGTTGATCAAATTAGATCTGTCAAAAGCCTATGACAGATTAAATTGGAGATATTTAGAAGCCATCCTTCAAGCCTTTGGATTCTGCGACAAATGGGTGAAATGGGTCTTAAGTATGATCTCCACACCAAAATTTTCCATCCTGGTAAAGGGAGCCCCATCTGCTACTTTTAATGCTTCAAGAGGTCTTCGACAGGGGGATCCCCTATCCCCCTTTCTCTTCATAATAGCAGCAGAAGGATTAGGTAGATATTTCAAAAAAGAATTAAGAGAAAGGAAAATCCAGGGTTTGAGGTTATGGGGCAATCATACTACAATTACTCACCAACAGTTCGTGGACGACATCATGACATACTGTAAAGTATCCCTGAATGAGGTAAGAAGGATAAAGAGAATTTTAGAGGTGTTTATGAAAGGTTCAGGTATGGAGGTAAATAATGAAAAATCAAGAAAGTTCTTTTTTAATACAGTGGAACCCATCAAAAATCACTTAACTAGGACCCTGGGTTATAGAAAAGGGGAGCTTCCAACAAAGTATTTAGGAACTATGCTAGACTCATCATCCCTAAAAATAGGAAACTGGAGATCCATTTTGGACAAGATCATGAAAATACTTGAAAATTGGTCTTTCCATACTCTGAATCTTGCTGCAAGAGTTGTATTGCTCAAATAAACCATTCAGGCGATCCCGATATATCCATTATCAGTAATGGCAGCACCAAAAGGGATATGCAATAAGCTGATAGAGATATAGAGAAAATTCCTATGGGGAGGGCATAAGCAACAAAAGAAATGGGCACTCTCCTCATGGGATAGCCTAACTAAACCAAAAGAAAAAGGCGGTCTAGGTCTAAGGGACCCATCTATTCTAATTCAAGTTCTAGCGGCCAAACTAAGATGGAGATGGATGCAAGGAGGAAAGGACCTGTGGAAAGAAATATGGACAACAAAATATAATATGCCATCAACTCCTGAAGAAATATTAAGGAAACAAGAAATACCAAGAGGATTAGACATACGTAATCTGACTAATCAAAGCAGAGAATTAGTAGATGGAAATATATTTTGGGAAATCAGAGGAGGCCAGAATGCGAGATTTTGGGAGGAAGCGTGGCAGCAAAGGGAAAAATGGTGAATCTACAGGGAATGTAGGATATCTACAGAATAGGGATTGACAGAGAACTCGTCTTGATCAAAGATTATTGGATAGAAGGAAGAGAAAATGAAGAATGGAGAGAATGGAAAACAATAGAAGACTGGAACAGGAATGCAACAAAGGAACAAAAAGTCTTGTTTAGTAAGGAATTAGAGTCCAGGAAAATAAAAAACAGAGGAGGCAGTGATATTCTACGATGGGGAAAAGAAACTAAAGGAACTTACACTATTAGGGAAGCATATAATATAACAGTCCAGCAAGAGCAGAGGGAAGAGGAGCAGAAATGGAGGAAACTTTGGAAAAATAAATGGTGGCCGAAGATAAAGATGTTTGTGTGGTTGGTAGGGAGGAAACGTATTCTAACCTGGGATCAAATCCAAAAAAGAGGATTCTCAAGCCCATCAAGATGTTGTCTCTGCAACCAAGACGGAGAAGACCAAGAACACTTACTAAACGGCAGTAGAATAGCCCAATTCCAATGGGATAAGACTAAAGATCTCTTTTCAACAATTGAATGAAATCCACAAGATATCATACAAACTCTGTGTAATTGGGGAGAAGGAAAGTTTAAAATCTCGGTGGTGAGAAGAGCCTGGAACATGGTGGCAGGATTCAATGTGTGGAATATTTGGAAAGAAAGAAATGGAAGAATTTTCCAAGGGAAAATATCAAATCCGAAAGAAGTTTCGCAAAGGACCCTGAGACAAATCAGGGAACCAATCCTTGCAGAAGTATGGACAGAGGAATATTGGAAGACCTCTGAGGAAGAAGCAGAAATCCTAAGAAGGTTGAACTTGGAACAAGGGATGGTCTTTCAACAAAAAACAAAGCAACAACAACCTATCGCTGCCCAAAGTCTTGCAGTCTTCCGAAGGCCACATGAAGGGTTTATCAAGCTTAACTTTGATGGAGCAGCGAAAGGGAATCCAGGTCCAGCAGGATATGGAGGAATCTTTAGAAACAGTCAAGGAGATACAGAATGGATTTATGCTAAACATGGAGGAACTATGATTAATAACGAAGCGAAATTCATGGCGGCTTATCAGGGCCTCAAAATTGCGAAAAGAAATGGATATAGAAAGTTAGAGATCGAAGGTGACTCAGCCCTGGTTATAAACACCATAAAAAAATTAATACAAGGGAAACAGTGGGAGCAGGTTGTCAAAAGTTGGAGAACAGCAAGCATAGTCCAAGAAATTGAAGAAACATTGAAAGGTATTGAATACAAGATCACCTCTCATGTCAAGCGAGAAGGAAATAAGCCTGCGGATTGCTTGGCCAATTGGGGAAGTAAGGAATTAATGGGGAAAGTGGATGACAATTAGACAAATCAAATGGTGATGACAAGATGGGATAGTTTAAAACAACTCATAGATAACGATACCCATGAAACAACATAATTGTAATCAAAAAACCATGAAGCTCCTGAGTGGGAAGATAAGGCAAGTGTATTTTGCAGCAAAGATAGGTCAGAAGGACGGCGGCCATACCTCCCTAACCATAGTAATTAATGATAATTCAGAGCAGCAGGTACGCAATCCAAAACCAATCTCGGAAAACACCAGAGAGAGCATCATTCAAGTTACAAGGGAGAAAGGAAGTGGAGGACAAATCCATCATAAACAGAAAGGTGGCGATAAATCTATAAGGCGGAACAAGAGAAGGATGAAAGACAGCAAGAAGTTGAAGAAGGTGGTGAGGAAAGGAGAGACCTGGCAGAGGAATCAAAACCAACGTCTTAAGCGAGTCAAGAACGCAGCGAGCTGGGATAAAGAAGTCCAGGCAGAGAGGGGGGATTTCAGAGACAGACATTTTGAGCGGAGCAGAATGAAAATTGAGGTCAAGCTCAGAAGACATGGAGATTAACCAGGACGATGGCTCCCAGAGTAAGACTTTTGAAAAAAGACAGAGCATTAAAAATGTTAAATGAGGCAGAACTGATGGAAGAAGGAAAGCTCGTGATCAAAGAGGTAAAGGTCGACACTGGCAAGCAAACAACGGAGAGGAGGGAAACCAGCCTCAGGGAAGGAAAAAAAGGCGAAGGAAATCTATCCGCAGGATGGTACATGAGGCAGAGCAGGCTTAAAATCAAGAAACGAATGAAGACATTCAAAAAATCATTGAAGTCATGGAAAATAGAGTCCTGGAAGAACCGTCGAACCCTGAGATGGAAGAGTGGAAATCCCAGATGCCTGAACCAGGCAATACCATAGGTAGACTAACTCTATACTTTCGAGCTCTTCACACTTACTGGGTCCTGAAGCACCTTTTGGCCAAGGCAATGGAACAAGTCGCTGTAGAAATGGTGGAGATGGCTCAGGAATCGATGGCAGCAAGAAAGGAGATGGCTAATGTTGAAGGTATAATGCGTCAACAGAATGAACAGATTAAGGAGATGCAGGAGATGTTGAAGGAAATGGTAAAAACCAAAGACAACAATGAAATCAAAAGGGGAAGCGCAGCGATTTGAGAGGCTAGTTAACTCTCTCTTTTTTATTTTTGATGCTACTGCTCTGTTTTTGGGAATTTGATTGCATGTCTCAACAACCTGTAGTGAAAATAGGTCTTTTAGTAGATCTTAGAAAGAACAGTCTCTGAAAACATTCTGATTAAAAAGGTTTAATGTCGTGTAAGTTTTTTCTGATAGTGTGTAAAAAGAAAAACAGTAAGGAAGGCTTGATGAAGAGGAACCAACAGATCCGGTTTCCCATATGGGCGGATTGAGGTTCCTTAGTATGTATTTTTCAGTTTACTGTAGATAATAGAAATTCCTTAGCTTACAAAAAAAAAAAAAAAAACAATACCATGAATTTCCTTAAGGAATTATGATCACTAATATGTGAATTCCATAATAGAGCGTTGTTTTGATCCTTAAAAGCCATCATATTATAATACTACATGCATAACAATTTGTATGGTGTAGGTGTTAGGTTCCTATACCAATAGGAGTCATAATTTTGAATGGCTAAGGTTAAGCCTTGTAATATGTACATACCTTTGCTTTCTGCAAATGTTTTCCATATTAAAAAATCAAAAAATGAAAAGAGGGTATGTCCTAAAAGAAAAATCAAAGGACAAAAAGAATAATAAAAGGTCCAAAAAAGTGAAAAATATGAACCCCAAAAACAAAAGACCATAAAAATGTGCAAGCCAAAATGCCACTACTATTTACTTTATGCATAATAATGATTGTGTGTAGCATGTTATTCATGCCACAATCCATGGTAATCAAACTATTTAATCTTGATTATGTCATGCTTTAAATTTCATGTTGATAGTTAGAGAATAAAATCTGACCAAACTATTTAATCTTAGCAGATCATTAGATCGGTAGAGTAAATAAAAGGAGCTCATCAGTTTAATCTGAACCCTTGGATGATATAAGGTTAGAATTAGATAGTTTCCTGCTTTAAAAGAAAATGGATAAGGGTTTGCTAGCGTATATGCACCCAAATAAAAAGAATAAAAAATGGTAGGATGAGTAGATGGGTAAGTAGAAGAAAGGTTGCAGAAGTATGATGATTGATTAGAAAAAAGGACATTTATCATCTTTCAACATGTATTTCAAATGTAATGAACAATCACGCATGCAAATGATTTACAAAGTCAGTTAATTAATTTCCCCCATTCATTTTACCCCTTTTCTTAACTAATTTCCCATAAATAAACTTCAAAGTACTTAAATCCTTTAAGTCAAAAAGGTTAAGAGAATTTCTCTGACTTTTGGAAGTACTGGACCCTCAGCTTAATGATTGAAGGTCAACAAGTACTAGATTCCCCCTCATCAAAAATTCATCTCCCTTCATTCCCCCTCATTTCCCTAATAAAACCCCTTTTCCTAAGGTTAAAACATTATTTTCCTAGGAAAAGTAATCACCCCCATATAAAACCCCTTTTCCCAAAAACCCAAAAAAACACTTTAGCCTAAGTTATAATGCATATATGTGAAAAGCAAACAAATCACAGAAAATACATTATTCTTAGCGCAATTCATTTCCGCCGTTTTCATATTGACTTCTAACTTTTATATATTAATTCCCATTAATACCCTTTCCCGTATGTATATATTAAATACCTTACATTAATATCCCTATACCTAATTTTAACTATAAAACTACGAATTTTACCCAAACCCCGACAAAGTTCGTTAACTGATCAATTCGCGATTATGTTAATTAAAACTCCGCAAATCACCCCCGTCGCCTAAGTTCGTCATTAACCCATGCTTAATCACCATACCGCAGAAATTAACCCATCAGGCTCCCCCCATTACCCTCTATGTTCGTTCATAGCATGATCACCGTCTGATCTGAAGGCCCACATCCAACGCTCATAATCCATTTCAGGTGGGATAATCCGTCGAACGATACCCACCGGAAAAAGTGGTTTTTTACCTAGCCCCCGATTCTACGTGTCATTCAATGAATGGAATCGGGTGACCCCTCTCAAATACCACCAAGCCCACAAAAGCGGTGTGAAATAAACCGCTTACTGCCCTCTCGCTAAATGACAAAACCATCTATTGTTCACTTTGCGCCAAAATTCAAAAAAATCAAACGTTTACCCATTTAAACACAAAAACCCCAATTTTTCTCGTTTTCGCTTGTTTGTGTAGTAAAACCATGTGTAACCCTTCTACGCTATCTGAAGCCTCTTCTAACCAATTCAAGCAGGGTTTACCTCCCGAAATCACTTTGGACTCACTCCATAGACCTATAAATCTCGATAAGGCCATTAATGACCCTCCTTGTCAACCCAACGTTTTCCTAATAATTTGTTTTATTTTACAGGCGATCAAAAGATCGCAGCCTTGGATAAACAGTCTTAATACTAGTCATAAGACCTATTTAATCCAATATTGTTATCAAATCTATTCAAACAGAGATGGAAAATAAAACATACAGTTAAAATACAAGCAAAGGAAACATGAAATTAAATGAATAATGTTTAAATAAACAAGGAAAAACCTAAAATACACTGAAGGTAAAAGGACAGAATAAAGAATACTCAAAGTGTATAAGGGTTAAAGAGTATCAGATTGAAGACCAAGTCAAAGAATCTAGAATGAAGACAAATAGTAGGGAAGACAATTACAAAGCATACAGATTCATGTCAAAGTGAAGATAGATGAAAAACAGAGTGGTAAAAGTAAACAGTAAAAAGTGAACATGGAGGCAGTAAGGGTTAAATAGAGATAAACGCACTTTCACCAAAAACAATGAATTTTATCCAAAGTAAATGTGAAAAACAGTTAAAAGAAATTTAAGGTCAAAAGATGAAATCAGAGCAGAAATGGTACATTCTTCAAAAATTTCTTGTTTAAGTCATAGTTTTTCATAAATTAGTTCAGCCAATGCAAGATGAATTTTGCGAAACTAGAGGAGAATTGTTTTCCTAAAGGGCTACCTATCTCACTTTTTACACAGGTATTACCAAAAGTGAGATAAGTGCATGTCTTCACAGCCTATTTTTCGAACTATGCAAAGTCATGTTTTTGACATCATTTTGCAGAGAATATTGTAAATATCTCGAGTTGAATTTTGGGAAATTGAGAGAGGTTTATCTCAAAATCATACCTATCTATAATAATCGCTTTCACATTTTACATATATATCTCAGATTGAGATATACAAAGGTATCAATGGACCCTAATTTTGCAGAATTGCTGGGGCAGAATGCACAAAGAAAGGATGCAATTAGTGACTTGGATGCCTCATCATCAATTAAGAGTTACTATCAAATTCAAATTTCTCTTCTTTGTCACAATAAATCCATAAATATAGTGCCAAATAAATTCATTACTTTTGAGTGTCCTTTATTCAAGTTCTATTAATGTAAAATAGTTTGAGATGTTTGTAAAAACAATCTTGATATTTTTTCAAGATATTTCAGTTTAGAATTTGTATAAATACTTCTTCATTTGAAGTATTTGGTGTGGATTCCAACACATTTTTGTAAACTTTTTCTCTCAAATCAAAATTCTATTGTATCAATGACTGGATTGGCTTGCTGGATCAAGGAATAATTATAAGATATTTTATAGGATTCTTGTGTAAAGCGAAATACAAATTAATATTCTCTAATGTTCAATGTTGTTTTTCCTTATGTTTCTTCCATAATTTTGTTTATATCTCTAAAATCTAAATGTATAACAAGGAATGATATTTTAGAAATTGATTAAATGCACTCTGCGTTGATTGTTTTATATTCTGAATGTTTTCTCCCAAACTATCTTAGCTAGGAAATTCTTAACTGCTTCTTTGATTCCATAGTTTCTCCTCTGGTCTATAGCAAAGGATTCTTAATTTCCATTTGTTCATGATCATCCTCTCTTCTTCATTTTGATCCCGGTCCAAGGATTCTTAAGTGCCCTTTCACCCTAGTCAGAATTACTTCACCCATTAGGCCTAAGGATTTGGATTTTTCTTTGCTATCCTGCCGTGTGAGCATTCCCTTTAATGATCTGGTCCAGTTATGATATCCATTCATTGACTTCGTAGCTCAATGGCTTGAAGACCTAGCTCTATCCACCTGCTCTAAGAATTCCACCACCCAACCTTAAAATCAAAATCAAAACCCCATGAACACTAAGAACTAGCCTAAAATCCAATAAAAACAAAGCTAAATTATAAAGAGAGAGCCCTCTTTGGGCTTAGGTTGGCTAGAGCCTAAGCCTAAAAGATTGGTTTGTGGCTACCTCGGTTGCTTCCTTCTTCTGATAGCTTTTAATGAAAATACTAAGTGATAACATAGTGGCGACCATACTGGGGATTCGATCCTCAATCTCCTAAAACTTTAAGGAAATCATAAACTTTATCTTAAGCCCTTATAGTCAGTTTTTGTAGAAGTTTTCAAAATTTTCCATCAAAAACATTAAAAAAAGTTAGAATTTTGATTACCATGAAGATTAGCAATCTCTTCAGAAATAATATATAGGTTTAGATCTGATTTATGTGGTGGACAGTGATCAGACACACAAAAGTTAAAATCATCCACCTAGCAACTCCATTGTTCAAAGATCCAGAGCTTCAAATTTTAGAGCAATTCCACAACCAAAGAATCCATATTCCATAGCATTAATAGTGATACAGGATGACAGGGTTTGTGGAAAATCTTTCATTGCATGAAATTTTAAATGAATTCAGGGATGAGTTATCATAATTTCAGCTTGATGAAGCTTTTTTAAGAGCTGTGTTTATAACTGTCAAATCAAGAAAATACTCTCATGAAGCTAAAATGTGTGTTCTTGAGTTAGTTGCTAAAAAATATGAAAATGAGATTAAACATTTGCATTCTCAAATTCAGTCATATAATTTCTGAGATCCTAAAGAATTCTTACAAAATCTTCCTTCTCTAAACAAAGAGGAAATTGTACTGCCTTTTGATTTGCAGATTGAGGATGATTATGCTTTCAAGAGCAAGACTAAAGAAGTAGTTTCATGATTTAGTATTGAGGATACAGTTGATCAATTAGACATTGAAGGCCTAGAAGAAACTGTCATACTTTATGCTTCTATTGATCCTATAGCAGATTATATGGAGGTTCTTCTTAGCTCAAGTTCTTTAACATGTTTTCTCTATGAGGACCAAATACATTAGCAGTGGCCTTTATATATCACAGTTTTGATTATGTGGGTACATGATCAAATTATGCTTATGACTTTACTGAAAATCAGTCAAGCAGTCCATTTGTTTTTGTTATTGCTTGACTGGCTTCATTGGCATTTTTGTATTATTTAAGTCAGCCTAATTTTCAACAATATAGAGTAGGTAGCATTTTAGTTTGATTTAATTCAGTTTTCAGCAAATTATGAAATAAATCATAAAGGATTTGAATCCAAGAAAAAGGCCCTAAGGTCTTGATGATTTACTAATTTGGTTTGAAGGTTGCAACACCTTTTAGATTCAGATTAGATCTCGAGTTATGCAAGAAAAGGTTAAAAAGCTTTTTGATAAAAGGACCAAGGCTGAAGATTCCTACCTAGGTGACAAGGCACTCAAGTGGGATTTAAGGAGGGAAGGAAAAGGTAAACATGGGAAATTTTATTTCCCATGGAAAGGTCCCTATGTCATTTATGCTTACAGAGGAAATAATGCGTACTTCTTGAGAGGACTTGATGGTATTGAAGAAGCAGGTGGGCCAGTAAATGGTCGAATGATAAAACGTTACTTTGAACCTAGTTACTAATGGTTACTTCCCATTTGTACATATTTTATTTTGAAAAGTCTAGTTTGGATTGGATGGTAAACCTTTGGAGTTGAAGCCCAGAGAGAAGGCCATAAGCTTTTAAGGATTTACTATCATAATCTTGAATAAACCAGGATGAAGGGTGACAAAGCACAAAGTAACTAAAGTCAAATTTCAAAGGCTACTGATATTAGAGTCCTTGAAATTTCACAAGGAAAATCCATCCCCAAGTGGAGCCACTATCAGGTTCCTATACCAATAGGGGTCATAATTTTGAATGTCTAAGGTTAAGCCTTGTAATATTTACATACCTTTGCTTTCTCCAAATGTTTTCCATATTAAAAAATCAAAAAATGAAAAGAGGGTATGTCCTAAAAGAAAAATCAAAGGACAAAAAGAGTAACAAAAGGTCCAAAAGAATGAAAAATATGAACCCCGAAAACAAAAGACCATGAAAATGTGCAAACCAAAATGCCACTACTATTTACTTTATGCATAATAATGATTGTGTGCAGCTTGTTATTCACGCCACAATCCATTTTCATCAAACTATTTAATCTTGATTATGCCATGCTTTAAATTTCATGTTGATAGTTAGAGAATAAAATCTGACCAAACTGTTTAATCTTGGCAGATCATTAGATAGGTAGAGTAAATAAAAGGAGCTCATCAGTTTAATATGAGCCCTTGAATGATATAAGGTTAGAATTAGATAGTTTCCTTCTTTAAAAGAAAATGGATAAGGGTTTGCTAGCCTAAATGCACCTAAATAAAATGAAGAAAAAATGGTAGGATGAGTAGATGGGTAAGTAGAAGAAAGGTTGCAGAAGTGTGATGATTGATTAGACAAAAGTACATATATCATCTTTCAACTTGTATTTCAAATGTGAATAAACAATCAAGCATGCAAATGATTTACAAAGTCAGTTAATTAATTTCCCCCATTCATTTTACCCCTTTACTTTACTAATTTCCCATAAATAAAATTCAAAGTACTTAAATCCTTTAATTCAAATAGGCTCAAAGCATTTCTTTGACTTCTGGAAGGACCAAACCCTCAGCTTAATGACTTAAGGACAACACGTACTAGATTCCCCCTCATCAAAAATTCATCTCCCTTCATCCCCCTCATTTCCCTAATAAAACCCCTTTTCCTAAGGTTAAAACACTATTTAACTAGGGAAAGTAATCACCCCCATATAAAACCCCTTTTTCCAAAAAACACACAAAAACACTTAGCCCAAGTTATAATGCAAATATGCGAAAGGAAACAAATCACAGAAAATACATTATGCTTAGCGCAATTCATTTCTGCCGTTTTCATATTAACTTCTAACTTTTATATATTAATTCCCATTAATACCCTTTCCCATATGTATATATTAAATCCCTTACATTAATATCCCTAGATCTAGTTTTAACTATAAAACTACGAATTTCACCCAAACCCTGGCAAAGTTCGTTAACTAATCGATTCACAATTACGTTAAGTAAAACTCCGCAAATCACCCCCACCACCTAAGTTTGTCATTAACCTATGCTTAATCACCGTACCGTCGCAATTAACCCATCAGGCTCCCCTCATTACCCTCTGCGCTCGTTCGCAACATGATCACCATCCAATCTGAAGGTCCACATCCAACGCTCATAAGCCATTTCGGTTGGGATCATCTGTCGAACGATACCCACCCGAAAAAGTGGTTTTCTGCTGGCCCCCGATGCTACGTATCAGTTAATGAATGGAATCGAGTGACCCGTCCCGAATACCACCAAGCCCACAAAAGTAGTGTGAAATAAACCGCTTACTGCCCTCTCGCTAAACGACAACACCGGCTACTATTCACTTTGCACCAAAATTCAAAAAAATCAAACGCTTAACCATTTAAACATGAAAACCCCAGTTTTGCTCGTTTTCGTCTGTTTGTGTGGTAAAACCTTGTGTAACCCTTCCGCGCCATTTGAAGCCTCTATTAACCAATTCAAGTAGGGTTTACCTCCCAAAAGCACTTTGGACTCACTCCATCGACCTATAAAGCTCGATAAAGCCATTAATGACCCTACCTGTCAACCCAACGTTTTCCTAATAGTTTGTTTTATTTTACAGGCGATCAAAAGACCGTAGCCTTGGATAAACAGTCTTAATACTAGTCATAAGACCTGTTTACTTCGAGATTGTTATCAAATCTATTCAAACAAAGATGGAAAATAAAACATACAGTTAAAAGACAAGCAGAGGAAACATGAAATTAAATAATTTACTATTCAAATAGACAGTAAAAACCTAAAATATACAGTGAAGTTAAAAGGACACAATAAAGAATAGTCAAAGTGTATTAGGGTTAAAGAGGATCATATTGAAGACTAAGTCAAGTAAAGAAGCTAGCATGAAGACAAACAGTAGGGAAGACAATTACAAAGCATACAGATTCATGTCAAAGTGAAGATAGATGAAAAAGCAGAGTGGTAAAAGTAAACAGTAAATAGTAAATAGTAAAAGTGAACATGGCGAAAGTAAGGGTTAAACAGAGATAAAAACACTTTCACCAACAACAATGAAGTTTATCCAAAGTAAAAGTGAAAAAGAGTTAAAAGAAATTTAAGGTTAAAAGATGAAATCAGAACAGAAATGGTACATTCTTCAGAAATTTCCTGTTTAAGTCATAGCTTTTCATAAAATATTTCATCCAATCCAAGATGAATTTTGAGAAACTAGAGGAGATTTGTGTTCCTAAAGGGCTAATCTACAAAAACCTATCTCATGTTTTACATAGGCATTACCAAAAGTGAGATAAGTGCATGTCTTCACAGCTTATTTTTCAGAGTGTGCAAAGTCCTGTTTTTGACATCGTTTTATAGAGAATATTGTGAATAGCTCGAGCCAAATTTTGGGAAACTGAGAGAGGTTTATCTCAAAACCGTACTTATCTACAATAACCTCTTTCACGTTTTACATATCTATGTCATATTGAGATATACAAACGTATCAATGGACCTTAATTTTGCATAATTGTTGGGGCAGAATGCACAAAGAAAAGATGTAGTTAGTGACTTGGATGCCTCATCATCAATTAAGAGTTGCTATCAAATTTGAATTTATCTTCTTTATCACCATAAATCCATAAATATAGTGCCAAATAGATTTATTAGTTTTGAGTGTCCTTTATTTAAGTTCTATTAATGTAAAACAGTTTGAGATATTTGTAAAACCAATCTTGATATTTTTTCAAGATATTTCAGTTTAGAATTTGTATAAATACTTCTTCATTTCAAGTATTTGGTGTGGATTCCAAGAAATTTCTATAGACTTTTTCTCTCAAATCAAAATTCTATTGTATCAATGACTGGATTGGCTTGTTGGATCAAGGATTAAATATCAAATATTTTACAGGATTCTTGTGTAAAGCGAAATACAAATAAGTATTCTCTCATTTTTAATGTTGTTTTTCCTTATGTTTTTTCTATAATTTTATTTGTATCTCTAAAATCTAAATGTATAACAAGGAATGATATTTTAGAAATTTCTTAAATGCACTCTGTCTTGACTGTTTTACATTCTGAATGATTCCTCATAAAATATCTTAGCTAGGGAATTCTTAACTGCTTCTTAGCTTCCGTAGTTTCTCCTCTGGTCAATAGCAAGGGATTCTTAATTGACATTTGTTCATTATCATCCTTTTTTCTTCATTTTGATCCCAGTCCAAAGATCCTTAAGTGCCCTTTAACCCTGGTTAGAATTAATTCACCCATTAGGCCTAAAGATTTGCATTTTGCTTTGCGAGCCTACCCTATGAACATTCCCTTTAATGATCTACTCCAGTTGTGCTATCCATTCATTGACTCCATAGCCCAATGGCTTTAAGACCTAGCTCTATCCATCTGCTCCAAGAATTCCACCACCCAACCTTAAAATCAAAACCAAGAGCCCATGAACACTAAGAACTAGCCTAAAATCCAATAAAAACAAAGCTAAATTATAAAGAGAGAGCCCTCTCTGGACTTAGGTTGGCTAAAGCCTAAGCCTAAAAGATTGGTTTCTGGTTACCTTGGTTGATTCATTGTTCTGAAAACTTCTAAGGAAAATACTGATTGATAATAGTAGGTAACCTAATAACTAATATAATTTTATCTTATGTCGCAAAGTTCCTCATTTGTTTATTTATAGTTATGATTTCATCTTTATAAAGGCTCTTTAATTCTCTACCATTCTCTATTATCTTTGAAAACTCTAATTTTAAGGTGCACAAATAGATTAATGTTTGATATCCTTCCATCTCTCTTTATCCCCTAGGGGTAATTACACCTATCATCTCTAACACCTCTATGGTGACTCCATTATCTAGCTTGGCTACATCCTTGCATGTTTGATAGATTCATATTAGGATATCTTTGTTGCATATTTCCACTCATACCTTGGATGTTTCATACTTCCAAAATCATTGAAGGATCTGTCAAAGCCAGGGCAAGGAAGTAAGGAAATGTTTTAGGGGACAAATTTTTCCATTTAAATCATTTTCCTTTATTTTTCTCAAAAATGATTAGCTAATTTCCATTTTTTTCAAGAATAATTCATCGAATTTTTATATGATAAAATTAGGATATTTAAAAATTTCCATAGTTTTGTAGAAACTAAATAAAATGCTCAAAAATCTAAAGATTTTTATGAAGATATCCCTAAACATTTTATAGTTCAAATTTTAGTAGTTAACAATATTTTCCAAGGTTTCTATACTTATAAGTATATATATTTCAAAAAATGTTCCTAAAAGGGACATATCATCCTCTCTAAGGGTTTGAAGAATGCAGATGTCACGAGCAGGATTTGAACCTAGGTCGGGAAGATGATAATTTGTCCTATCAACCACCCAATCCATGTACCTAATTGAGAAAATATTACTGGAACATCTCATTCCACCCTCAAACACTAAAAAAAAAAAAGGTGATATTTCTAATACCATTCTAGCTACAATCTACCCATGAGGGGCAAGCATGCCATAAGTGGGATTTGTACCAAGGTGAGGAAAATAACAAGTTGTCCTCTTACTCACCCAAGATAGAATCAATCCATAAATAAACACACATTTTCCTTAGAAACAATTCCATAGAAGACCTCTTGGTACCTCCCCCTTCCAAGTATAGCACTTAGTATAAAGAGAGACACATACAATCAGTTCCCCTAACCGTATGGGAATTGAATCGTGGCCCTACACAATTTGCATAATTATCGAAAATATCATAGAAATAAGTGGGGTTTCAAGAACCTAGGTGGGATGATAATAATTTATCCTTTCAATCACCCAAGCCATACCCAATTTAGAAAAAAATGTTTGGAACATCTTAATCCACCTTCAATGACTGAAAATAAAGGGATATTTATGCTACCTTTCTAGATGCAATTGACCCATGAGGGGAAAACATATATTAAATGGGAAGATAACAACTTTTCCTCTTATCCACCCAAGTTAGAATCAATTGACGAATGCACACACACAAAAACACATTTTTTTTTACATGATTCCCTCAAAAACCTCTCGGAACTTCTTGCATTTCAAGGATGACGTTATAATGCACCTATTACGATAATAAGGGGTACCGAGGAAGTTACCTAGTGAAATAAAGAAGGTAATGTGGCCATAATAATGTAAAGGTAAATTAAGTAATTAAAGGGAAATAATATAATATTAATAGGTAGTTGGCATAGTCCTCTATGAATACTCATGAAAAAATATAAATACACATGAGTATCTTTGTATTGGAGGTGTGTACAATTGTATCATCAAGTAGAAAGCATGACTTCTAGAATGACTCCTTCCATAAGGAGTAATTTCTAGTGTTATCCTATCTTAAGGTTTGTTTTTCTCTACATTCTTGTGTCATTCATGTTGAATGTTTTAGTATCTTTGGACTTTTAGGATTTATTTATAAAGTGTTCAGATTTATTTTCTCTTGTATATATCAAGGTTTACTAAAAATATATATATATATTTTTTACAAGAAGATCTATTTTACTAGAAAATATGATTGCCTTATTATTTAAGAATACATAGAACAAAATAAGCCATTATAGGGAATTACATGGAAAATTTGGGCAGACCTTAAATTAAAAGTGATGTAGCCATCTAATAAAATATGCTTAATCACGGCAAGATTAGGGGACTTTTAGATATAGAATATGAAAAGTATTTCTTTATAGGAAATATTGGGTTGGTAAGAAGGATAAAACAAGTGCCAAGGGTTTGATTTCATGCACAAACTTTCTAACAAGCTCATGGATGTATTCAACAAGACAATGCCACTATTTCTATTAAACCTTGGTGCAAACATAATTTCATGAATGTTAAATTTGGTAAAAGATTGGAAGTACCAACAATAAATATTCAAATCAAATAGGTTGAGGGTGAAAATTTTCAACTTTCTAAAGATTTGAATATTACCATAGATATATATGTGTGCATTAATATTTTTATTCTATAGTTATAGATGATGTGGATATCTTTCTCAAATATCCTTTTATGGATTTAGTTGGTATGGTTAATATTGAAGTGCAATAGAACACTTTTAAGATTTGATACAAGAAAAAGAAAATTAGATCACATGGTCTCTTATTAATCAGGAAGGGCCCATGGGAGCACCTAAAGAAGTCATTATGGAAAAGAATTGTAGTACCTAATGACATTAGATGAAGAGTCTATGATTGAATTGGAAGAAAATCCAACAAAAAAAATTGAATAAAAGCATGCAGAAGGGCATAAAAATGAAGAATAAGATAAGGAACCACATTTTAAAGAGTAAAAGAATGAAGAAAAAATAGATAATATTGTTGTATATTATCACCCGTACCACACAAAGAAGCAATAGTAAACAAGGTAATGACTTGAATCTAAAAAAACTTAGTATGGATCAAAATGGAACTAAAGAGGAAACTTGAACGGAGACACATGGAGGACTAAAATAAATGCATGGAGGTATCATAACAACGCAATGAGGACATGGATCCTAAGAAGGAACCAGAAAAAAGATTGAGAAAATGCCACAATTGTACCCCATGTCTACAATTCAATAAGACGTGTTGATGCTTTTGTATGGTACCAATTGACACCACTGCTGAGAATTCATATTATATGGAATCTTCCCATGTTTCAAGGACAAAACATACAAATGGGGATGGAGTATAATGTACCTATGGAGGATAATATATGGTACCTATAGATGTACCCAAGGTGATAATGAATGTAATTTGGCCATAATGCATAGGATCATTTTTTGGAATCATCATTCTAATCCCAAGGAATGAAAGTGTAAATCCCTATAAAGCCCTATGGGATTATCTTTATGTGAGAGTGTGTCTTAGATCCATGATGTGTGGATGGTCATGGTCGGTCTTCTTAGCTTCATTTCTATGTTTCCTAGTTTTATGGTGGTACTATCACCCCCATAGTGGGTATTGACACCTTGTCTTGACAGGCATCCCTATGTCCTAAGCTAGTATGTGGGCATCCTAATGGTGGATCTATTAGGATTTGTGATTTATGGAAATACTAAATGCCTAGTCCTATAAAGGTGATCATATTTTGTACCTTTCATTTACATTATACCTTTGACCCCAGTGCACCTACCTTCTCCCACTTGTATATCGTATTATGTCGATATGGATTCCTTGGACTTGGTATATTCATCATGTCACATCTCTTCAACAAGCCAGTCTCACATCTTTCAACATTTTGTCATTCCCAACGCAATATGTGGATCCCAATGCACAAGTTCATCAGGATCATTGGTCAAAGTCATCAAATGAAGCAGAAAAATCTATACTTCCATTACCATTTGGAATTTTTCAGAAATGGTGATCCAAGACGAGGATTTTCTCAGTCAAATATGGTTGTCCTACATTTAGGGGCATGTAAGAATTTTGAGAGCCATCTTGGGGGTCAAATATTGGTCAAATATGGGAAGTGAGTATTCTATTGGCGTCTATGAAAAAAATTCTATGGAACCCAAGTTTCAAAATTCTCAAATTCTAAAGGATATTGGATATATACACTTGGGGGAATTCTTTCTTACTGGGTTGGCCACATGTGTGGGGCTTGGTGAGCCCTCCAACTCATCAAAGGGAATATTTAGACCAAAAAACATCAACAAGGAAAGAAATAAGGTGTATAAAAGAAAATTCAAGGTAAATTTGGCAAGAAAAGAGAAGAGTGGAATATATTTCTAAGAAAACTCACCAAAGGAGATGTTGAGGGTCTAGAAGAAAAATATGGAGTACTCAAAGTCAAGCTAATCAAAGGAATGAACCAAGGAAGTTGTCTTTTTTAATACCTCATTTGAATTAAAGGAATAAAGCAAGGGACATTCCGACCAAGTCATTGATTAATCTTCAAGTCAAGTTCAATCCAATTAAAAGGAAGTTATCCACCTATTAGATCCACTGAAGGAGAATTCAATCACAATTCAAGGAACATTGAGCATGATTAAATGGAACTGGGCCAAATGAATAATTCCACCTCAACGACTAAGATATGTTCACATGTACTTGATATTAGGACATCTACCCTCAATCCAAGAAATGTGGAGGTCTATTATTGGATCATTTAAACAAAGGAAGCATTCTTGAAATGTTTGAAGATCACTCAAACAAATTTTGTGTGGAACAATGGACTTAAATGGAATAAATGGCCCTGTTGTGTAGGTTATTGCCTCTCCTATGATAATTCAACCTCCTTTTTTAGGTTTATCCAGTTTGAAAAGTCAAAATTATTTTGTGACTTCGTCTCCTTGTTAATTTTGGATGATAATTCTTTGGAATTTATGGGTCTAAGGAGGATTGTTGTCGAGAGAATCATCTATACATTTAGAGATGTCCCCCCTTAGCAAGCCATGTTGTGATATGTGAGATCACAATGCCACAATAAGAGCTTTTTATTGCAAACACCTTGTCTTCAGTTTGTGGATCAATTGTTCTATTTTATCTCTTCTTAACTCTGGCATAGAATTATGTCCTTCATGAGATAATTTTTTAGTTTATGGTTAAAATTATAAAAAATTATTAGATCAATGCATTGAGGGGATACTTAGTCACATAGAAAATAAGGGTTAGGATGTTAGGCCTTATGATCTACTTATTGAGTTATGGTTTTGAAATCTGAAATTTGGATAAACCCTTATTAGGGATTCTTCCTTAAAGGATTTAATATCTCTAGTCTAATAATTGATCCATTGGTTGAAGGTGTTCCATTGAGCATGTAGCGCCTAGTTCAATTTTGGCATGAGAAAAAAAAGTCTTAGACAAGAGTGGAGGTGACTAGTACATGCACTCGAAATTCACATCTTGTCTAAATAAAATAATCAAAGGGCTAATTTTGGGAGGGTTGTGATAGTAATCCAACATAAGAGGTAATTAGTGTGGTAAAAAGGTAGGTCATGCTTTCATTTCATCACCAATTTCTTAAAATTTAAAAATCCCTTATTTTACATTCATTTGGAAAACAAAGCATCGGGACAAAAGAAAATGAAAAAAAATCACCAATTGACGCTTAATTTCTCAATTTTGGACTAATTTGGTACTTAGGTTCTACACTTGACTTAATATATTGGCACTAGAAATGTGGAGGATTTCTGTGTGAAAATAAGGGTTTATTTCATCAAAACAAGATGTTTTCTAGGGGTTTAAAAGTATGCAATAACAAGTATAGCTACATGTTACAAGGTAAAAAAACCATTTTCAAGGATATTTTAGCCTCCAAACATGTATCTATCATTCCCCTTTGATTTTTTCTTCCCATGGAAAAATTCATAATTTGATTAGTGGAAGAAATTACATTTTGTAGATGCATATGCATATTCCAATATTTCTATCGACATAAGACAGATTCGATGAAATATCAAAACCTACTACCAATGTCTCATCTGGGTAGTAGCCCCAACAGAGTCAGGGAGGAGTCCAAAAAATAAACCAAAACAGTCATGTAAATATTATCTTGGTCCACGCAGGGAGATAATACCAAAAATATGTGCAGTGCCACTCATAATGGCCGCATAATAGTTCATAAACAACAAAATAAACATGTACAATATCTGAAAAAACTGTCCAAAAATTAGACCATAATGTCCATAAAGGGTCTGTGATAGTACTGGTAGCTAACTCCATCAATCTGTTCATTGATCAGCCAGATGCCCTGCTCCCAGATCATGCCTTCTTTGGAAAGACTGTCAGCCTCCGTGTTCCGCTCCCTATAGATGTGATTACATGAAAAGAAATCAAATTGGAGATCAATCTTAATGCTTCATCTAGTATGTGTCTTAATGAAAAAGACCAGCAATAGGAAAACTTATTAAACCAGTCGCAGACAATCTTAGAGTCACCAAACAGTTGAAGAGCATCGCAGTTCTTCTCTGAAGCAAAATGGATGATATAATAGGCTGCTAAAAGTTTAACAAAGTTATTTGTGCCCCCTCTCAATCCCATGGATAGCCAGTATCAGTGCCTCTCAGATAGGTGAAGGATCCCCCCCCCCCCCCACAACCTTCCACTTATGCAGCCCCATCAAAACACTCCCAAGGACAGTTGGGATCAATCAGTTCTTGAGTGATGATGCAGGCTCTAGCTATGGGCGGGTCACCAGGGATGAGGTCATAATCTTCTTTGATCAAGTCTGCAATGATAGTCCACCTAGGAGGGGAATTTTGAAAAATGAGCTGGTTGCGGGCAATCCAAACAGCCCAACAAAACAATAAGGGGAGATTTCTCAGTTTGGGGTTGTGACAAAGGAATACCAATTGTGTCAGGCCTCATCCGGAGTGCCCAGGTGCCAAATACAAATTGATGGTATAGAAGATGATACAAGGTTCCATAAGTGGCAAATGACTGGGCAGTTCAAGAAAATGTGGCAAGCAGATTCACCCTCCTTATTGCAGAAATACACCAGTGTAGGCCAAAGAAGGATCGCTTCATCAGAATATCCACCGTTGGAATTTTATTTCTCAAAATGCACCACATTAAAAGTCTGGATCTAGGAGGCGCCTTGAGTTTCCAGAGGTGGTTCCACCACTTGTGTAGAATGGGGGGCTTTCGAGGATCCGCCAGCACAATTTATCCCTCCTTTAGAGTGTATCTCCCTAATTTCTCCAGTGCCCAGATGATCTTGTCATCACCCCTAGTCAATCAGATATGAGCCTCTAGGAGGGCTTGTATATAGTTCCTCCAGTGTTGTTACCATGGTGAAGGAATGTTTAGTTGGAGTTCGGATTTCCAAGCATGTTGAAGAAAAGAGGTGTTGTTCTCATCAGCAATGTGTTCAAGGTGTGTGATATGTTGCTCCCTTAGGTGCAATAAGAGATCTGGAGGTAATCTATCCATATTCCCACAGCCAATCCACGGGTCAATACCAATGTGAACCCTGTTCCCCAAATGTATCCTCCAGGTGATGCCCGCACAGATGGGATCCAAAGCTTTCAAGATAGCCTTCCAAATTATCAAAATACCTGTGTAGAGCCTTGCCGGTCTTCTAATCCATTCCAGTACATGAGCAGGGGCAATATATTTCGAGTAGGCCACTCTTGTCCATAGACTATCCAAAGACCAACTGCCAACCAAGTTTTGTAGCTAGGGCTGAGGAAAATTCATCAAGATTTTTGAGTCCCCAGCCGCCCCATTTTTTTGGAAGTGTGAGGACATCCCATTTAGCCCATGCAAATATTCTTCCTGGTTGATTACCCCTCCATAAGAATCTACAACAAAGATTTTTAATCCTCACCAAAATGCCCCTAGGAATCCAGAAAAGTGACATCCAATAGACTGGGGTCACTTCCAGAACACTCTTGATGAGTGTCAAACGGCCTGCGCGAGATAAGAATCTTAAGTACCATGTACTTAGCTGCTTTTCGAGCTTAACAATGAGCCAAGTCCAGTTTGCAATCATATATCCTATCGGTTTTAACTTGTATCCCAAATATTTCAGCGCCTCCTCCAAAGAAATCAATGTAAAGTTAAATCTGTGGAGTGCATAACGAATTTCGTGTTGTGTGCAGGTCACAACCATCAATGTAGATTTTCCTTCATTGATGATCATACCAGTGGCTTTTTGAAATAAGGAAAATATATCTCTGATCGATGTTATATCCCCCACACTTCCAATGAGAAATATCAGCACGTCATCCACGAAAAGAAGATGTGTGAGCATGCATTCATCTATAATCTTAATACCAGAGAGTCTGCCTCTCCTATGCTCTTCCATTATTATCTGACCAAGGCCTTCCATTATCAAGAGGAAAAGCAGAGGAGAGAGAGGACACCCCTGTCGTAAGCCACGAGCCGAGGAAAAGAAAGGGGATGCACTCCCATTGACCAGTACACTAAAAGGTATGTTAGTGATGCATCCCATAATCCATTTAATGAAAATAAAAGGGAAACCAAGGTGGGTAAGAAGCGTTCTCAGATATAACCAATTCTCCCAGTCAAAAGCTTTATATAAATCCACCTTCATTATCATATCTTTGCCTTTCTTGTTGTGTAGAGTGTGTAATACCTCCTGAGCCATACCTATCGCTTCATGAATTTGTCTATCCTTCAGGAACGCAAATTGTTCAGGCAAGATGTGCTTAGATAAGATGGGCTTCAATCTGTTTGCAATAATTTTGGCTATAATCGTAGACAAATAGTTACAAAGTGAAATGGGGTGGAATTCTTCAAAGGTGGATGGATTTTCAGCCTTCGGGATCAGAGCAATGAATGTGGATGAAGTGGCCACTTCCAACCGTCCCAAAACCCTTGACTCCTCCACAACTCTAAGGAGATTCGTTCCAATCAACTCAAAAAATTCCAAGTAAAATTCAATGGACCATCCATCAAGTCTAGGAATTTTGTCCTTGCTGAACCACTTTAATGTGTCCTCCAGCTCCCCCAAAATGACCTCCTGTATCAATTCCTCCTCCTCATATTGTTCCACATATCTTGGGAAGAGCTGAGCAACTCAGATAATTTCTACTAAGTTAATCTCCCCAAGGTCATTGTTGGCCTGTTTAAAGTTTGAGTTTTCTAGAGAGGCTAGCTGAGGGAAAGTATGTGTTGTCCTTCCCTGTTCATCTTTCATTTGCCAAATAGTGTTGATAGCTTTCCTCCCATTTGCAAATTTATGAAAGAATTTAGTATTTTCATCCCCTTCCTGAATCCAGATGGCCCTACTCAATCTCCATTTGTCTTCCTTTTCTTTGAGGATCTTACCACGGGCTGAGTAGAGGGATGTGATATAATTCTTGTGCTCCTCATATTTGAATAGCCCTCCCTGCTCTTTTTCAAATACCTCCAGTTCATTCTCAACCAGTCTCAACAATTGATCATCCTAAAGTCTTTTTTGATGGGCCCAATTTTTAGACATCTTCTTCAACTCCGTTAAGTTGCTAATAAATTCTGCCAAAGCTATGCCTCCAACCCCTGGTGGGTTTGTTTTCCAAAATTCAGTGACCATGCTGATATATGATGCATCCTTAAGCCAGGTAGAACTGAACTTGAAAGGACCCTTCAACCTGTCCCTTTCTCATCCTATTTCCATATAAATTGGCAAGTGATCAGAGAGCCCTCCAGTCCCAACCCATTGTCTAATATTGAGGCCCATATCCATGACCTATTCCTTGACCAGAAATTGATCCAACCTCCTAGCAAGGCCACTATCACCCACCCTATTATTCCTCCAAGTGGTCGTAATTTTGCAATAGGGATGTCTATCAGGTGGTGAAGTTCCAATATGGATGAGAAGTAGTCTGAGAGAGAGTCCCTTTGTGCTCGCTGACCCCAAGATTTGGCGAAGCCTATTGAAAAATTCATATCCCCTCCAACAATCAGGTTTCCAGCTGAAAATTGTTTCGAATCAAGAAGGTGATCCCAGAAAGCAGGGAGATTCAGGCAAGGTCCATAAATATTGACAACTCTGAAGGGGGTCCCCAACTCAGTAGAGTGTACATCAACCCCAATAAAACCCTGCCCTCCCCAGCAGCTGATTTCTTTAATAGATCAAGTATTTATGCCCGAAGAAGGTCCTCCAGATCGGCCGTGTGCATCCAATCCTAAAAATCTCCAACCCAGTGGATAGAGTTCTAGGGTCCGAGCTATATCACTAGATTGTCCCAAGGTCTCCTGAAGGAATATGATATCCAAAGAGTCGGCAGAGAGTAGCCGACGGAGTGCTAGTTTTTTGTCGGGCCTAGCAAGCCCTCTGCAATTGTAGGATAGAATCTTCATGCAAGGGGTTAGGATAGGTTATTCTTGCTCTACGAACCCCAGTGATAGTAGATTTCTTGCCCAAAGCAATGTCAACATCAGCTTGAGCTTGTGTGATTTTGAGTTCAGAAGGATGACCTCGGGAGGTTTTGGTAGGGTGAGGGGTGGGGAATATCCAGTCCAACCTGGTCCTTAGTCGAAAGCCTCGTTAAGACCGGGTATTGATGAGGGACAAGGCCTCTTGTTTTTTTTATTTAGTTTCCCCCCCCCCCCCTTTTTACGACAATGAAGTCGGTCTGCGGAGGGGGGGATACAAAGCAGTACGGCTGGGGGTGGGCATAGGAGGTGAGGGGAGGGGTAATGGCACAAATACTAGTAACAAGGGACTCCAAAGGGATATCAATACCCAGACTCAATAATTGTTCAGATATTGAATTATGAATATCAGAAAAGCATTGTGTGATGGGTAAGTGATAGGAATGCATACCTGAAGTATAGGAATCTCTCGAGGCCATCGCTACAGTGCCAGGAGTAGGTGGAGGGGGACGGTGTGGCGGTTGACCACGCTTCCTCAGAGTGTTCTGGACCATCTCCACTGAATGCAATCTAGGGCTCAATAATGTGCCTGTTCCCCCAGAGTGAGGAGTAGAAATCCTATGAAATTCCTTAGAGGCACAAGGCAATTCATCTCTAGCAGGGTCTCCGTGAGATAGAGCATCCTGATCCGGTGGAACCTGTGGAAAATTCCTCATTGTTTTCCTACTATTTCAGTTGTTCAGTGGGCAATCTTTGAAAAGGTGCCCCACCTTGTGGCAGCACCTACATCTGAAAGGTACCTCCTCATAGTCCAGCATTTGCCTCTAAGTCGCATCCCTCCATTGTATATTGATATATTCCAGGAGCCCACCCGAGAGGTCCATGTGTACTAAGATTCTAGCATAAGCCATTCTTCCTATAGTGATATAAGATTCATCATGTGTGAGGTACGTACCCATGGCATCCCCAATCTCTTTGAATATCTGCTCAATCCAGAAGTGTACGAGAAGACCCGGGAGACGTACCCAAATCAGTGCAGTCCCTGCCTTTTCAGTCTCTGGATCAAAAAATGGAGTCAATCTTCGAAGGAGGACTGGTGCTTGATCAATGTGCCAAATTGTAGTGAGGACCCAATTGGTTTGGGCAATGCTTTTGAAGCACAGTGCAAACCAACCCCTCACAAATGTTTGAACACGAGGGGGTTTCGACAGATGGTGTCCCCAGACCTCCATCATCCACTTCTGTAGCCGCTCAATGCTGTAGTGTCTGCCCCTAACACGTCCAACCAGAACCTTTTCTGCCGAGCCCATTGCCTCATTGAAAGGTGTGTCTTCAGCGAGTTTTAAGAAGATTTTGTTGTTGCTCAAAGGGAGGCGCTTCTTCCTTTTTGACATCCCTGTTTGTTTATTGTTCAATTTTTCCGCCGCCCTATCCTCCGGGTCATCCACTAGTGCAGCCTTGTCTTTCCCTGTCAATGGTCCTTTAGCCTTTAGACTGTCAAAGTACCCTGTGATGATGCATATTTCCGTGAAGTTGCCCTGTGGAGGGTTTCCCAAGTCTTAGGAGCTGTAATAAACGGTGCCCTACTATCCAATGCGTGAGGAAACCCTACCGAGGGTTTATTCAACTCAATCCCCACAAGAAACAAACCTAAGCCTGGCCCAAGGGCCTGTGTGTCTGGCGCGCTCCCGCAAAAATCCTGCGATATGGGTTCCCTGATCGGTTGAGGGCCTGTGTATTCTCGTATGGTCGTAGCTTCTGGAGCTACCGATATTGAGGGTATGTGTTGCTGAGTGAGTGAGGATAGGGCATCAACTTCTGAAGCCAGTTCTTGCTCAAATGTTAAATAATCGTCCACTGTTGACCTGGTCTGTGCCCATATCGGCAGTTGCTCTGTAGAACCCACAGAGAAAATTTCTTTTACCTCCATAACTGTCGAGAAATCGAGCTGACAGTTGCCTGAGGGAATGTCGATGGGGGACAAAAAACCATCTAGGGGTAATCAAAGATTAAACTAATCTGTTCAAAAACTGCATGCAGCTAAGGAATGACTTGAAACAAGCCGAGAAAGGAACCAGAAACCACACAGGTGTGCTGAAAAAACTCTGCAGTAAGTAAACCTACAAGCCAGGTTCCAGAACCCCTATTCGCCAAATGAACCCACAGCTAACTAAACCAAAGGTTACGGAGATAAGTGAAGACCCACCCCAGTGTGCCCATGAAAATTAACGTAGTTATGGTAGAAAACTTGTCCCACCATGACTGTTAGCCAAGGATTTTAACCTGCACTAAACCCTAGTTCTGCCATGATCGCCTTTGGGAGCTCCCTGACTCATTTGTTAACTTCATTTCCCTTTGATTTTATTTCTATCTAATGTTAATTTAATATTATTTGAATCATAAAATCCATCCCAATATTTTTAGGATTAACAATTAGCAAGGAATTAAATATTGGTTTTTACCCTAGTGGGGATTTGACCCCAAAACTGAGTACTATTTTCTAGATTTGTATATCTCTTCGAATACTCAATTTTTTGAGGTTCTTGTAGGCTCACATGAAAGCTATTTTAGAGTAAGAAACCCTCCAATCGATATCCAAGTCTTATTTTCACGCTTTTAGCTTCTTGGGTGGCCCTAAAGTGGGCCCTAGGTTGTTGGTCATGTGTTCTTATGGAAAAATTTTAGACATATATGTTCATAAAAGCAAGCATAAAGTATTTATTATAGAAATATATCAAGTTAAAATCAATCGAAATCATCTCCTAATTGGTAATGAATGACTTACACTCAATTTAGTGCATTTACAAGGCTTATCTAATTGTTTTAACAAGTGTTCTAATTGCTAGTGTGTAATGTTCTGCTATCGAATAATATTTTCAGATTGAAATCATTTGAACTAAATCCTATACCCCATCTTCTAAAATATGTTAATATGAATTGGTCTACTAATATTGTGGTGGAGTGTTTTGAACATTTAGGGAAGACTCCCATGGCATTTTAGGAGTTGTCTTAAAGAGTGAGAACACATGTTGAGGTGATAGTAGGAAATTTTCATGCATGTTGAAATACTAACATATTTTAAAACCTACACAAGGATTCTAATCTATGTGGTAACATTTGTTAGCATTGTTAGCTTGAGTGGCCTAATGGTTAAGAGCATGTGCTTCCTTGTAAGAAGTCACACATTCAAAACTAAAGTAGAGTTAGAGTTTGTACATTTTGATAAATTAGTATTTTTTCGTTGTGATGAGGCTCAAGGGGTAGGCACCCCCACTATATAGGATTTATCAACCCTTGCCAAGTCACAAGTTACTTGTAGTATTGGCTTGTGGGTTGTTGGTACTAGTTCCACCCAATTTATTGTTAAAAAAATAAAAATAAAAATAAAAAACATTTTTTGGTGTCGTTGTTGGGTAGGAAGGTCATCTACCCTAATTAATCAATGAAATACCACCCTATTAAGTTTAATTTATATGTACTTCGATGATTTTCTCTTATTTTCACTGACTTGTAAGATCTCACAGGGAAATTCCATCTAAATCATTTACTTCAAAAAAGGTACAATGCAAGATCAAAATCCCAACGGGGTCTTTGGGCCAAGGAAAATCAACAAGGAAAGAAAGGATAATTCATTTATAAGAAAATTCAAGCACAAATTGGCAAGAAAAGAGGAGAGGATAATTCATTTATAAGAAAATATACCAAATTGACTTCACCAAAGGAGACGTTGAGGGTCAAGGAGGAAAGTATGGAAAACTGCAAGTCAATTTAAGCATGTGAATGGACCAAGGAAATTTATCTTAATCACTTAAAGGAATCATGCAAGATACACTCAAACCAAGCCACTGATCTATCTTCAACTCAAGTTTGAGCCACTTTCAAGGAAAGCCACCCACCTATTGTATCCATTGAAGCATACATCAAGCACAAGTCAAGTAGTGTTGGGCATAAATGAAGGGCAATGTGTTAGAGGAAGATTTTGAAATTATGTTTAGGTATCAAGGAAGTTACAGGTATTTGTTTTTTAAGTTTCAACCTCAAATAGTAGGAGACATTCACACATGTTAGTTTTTGGGACATCTACCCTCAATCCAAGCAATGTGAAGACCTAGTATTCAAGCATTCAAGCAAAGGAAGCATTCTTGAAAATTTTGAACATCACAAGAATATTTTATGTGGAACGATGAACTTAAAATGCTTAAATGAACCTCTGTGTAGGATGCAACCATATTCTATGAGAATCCAACTTTCCATGTGATGATTTATTCATTTGAAAAATTTAGAATTATTTTATGACTTGGTCTCCAACTAATTTTGGATGACGAGGCTCCTAAATTTATGGATTTAAGGAGGATTATTCTTAAGAGCCTCGTCTATAAGTTTAGATTTCTCCCTCCTTAGCAAGCTGTGTTGTGAAAATGTGAGATCATAATGTCATAATAAGAGACTCTTTGTTGGAAATGTCTTGTATTTGATTTCTGGGTTAAGATATTATGCACCACCTTCCCCTTGTTGAGCTAGTGTTTTTGAAATCTGTTTTTTGTACAAACCCTTATCATGGATTCCCTGCTAAATGATTAAATCTCTCTAGTTTAATAGTTGATCCATTGGTTGGATGTATTCCATTCAAGAAGTCACTCTTAGTTGTATTTTGGAACCAAAATATGTCCTAGACGAGAGTGAAGGACTAGTGCATGCACTATAAATTTACATCTTGTCTAAAGAAACTAATCAATGCCTGATTTGGGGTAGGTTGTGATCACAATATTACACAAGAGGTAAGTAGTGTCGTAAAAGGTAAGTTATATTTTCATTTCATCTCCAATTTCTCAAAATTCATAAATATTTTAACTTATTTGTTTTACATATATTCAAAAAAAAAATGAAAGTGTTGGTGGTGCTGGAAATCGTCAACCAAGGGGATCTCCCTGATGTGAAGTTCCAACTAGACATCACACTGTTTGGTGTAGGAGTCTCAATCGGTATAAAGGCCCAGTTTCCGAACACTCAAAGATCTGCCTAGGCTCTAGTTGTCAACACATGAGTGTTACGCTAGTATCTTCAAACAACAAGGTAAGTGTTCCTAGTGAGTGCGCAATGTAACTATGTCAAGGTTCTCTTACTGCAAAGGGGGGAGAAAAGTGAGCCTCTAAGGGAGAGGTAATATTATCACCCAGGAAGAGACGCACGTGAACCAGAAAGGTCTGTCCAACACCCAGCGGAATAGTCCATAGCGGATGCGGCAGTCGTTAAAATTGAAGTGAAGGTGACAACACGTACACCACCCAGCGAAGTAGTCCACATGGATGTGACAGTCGTTCAATCCGAAGTGAAGTGGAAAATACATACACCACCTAACGGAGTAGTATACATGAATGTGACAGTTGTTATAACCAAAAAACAAAGATGGTTTGTCAAGTATCCTGTGGAGTAGTCCACAAGGATGTGACAACGATGATAACTAATACACAAAGGTGGTTTGTCTAATATCCCACAAAGTAGTCCACAGGGGTGAGACGATGGTGATAACCAATACAACACATTCCCAACAATGGAAGTACTAAAATAACCGAAGTAGTTCAATTATCTTAGCACAGGTGAAACAAACATGCATTACAAATGCCGAAAGAATAGTCTTAGAAACATCTACAAAACATGCATGAAAACGTGTTGGCCTTGTCAAGCTTCTAAGTTAAGAAAAAGTCCTAAGACACATTTGTACACCATAGATCACTAGTCCTAGTAGTGCGACATTCGAGGCACTCCTCGCTCGAACTGACTATCTACTCTCAAGGCTATGTGGAAGGAGCCAAGGTGAAAAGTCCTTGCTCATACACTAGGCGGGGCATATATATCCAAGAGTGATGCTTGGCCCTTGTGACTCTTGGACTACCCTCATGGCCGTTGAGCTTCCTATGAATTTTCAATTGATATAAATTTTCAACTTCTTGTGTGCGTCCATTGGACTTTCACTTTACATTACATTTAGTTAATATAGATATGGCCCACAATGGTGATGTGGCCTTGAAAACTCATGACACAACTTAACACGACACTACTAACATGTATTGGCTGGTTGTGGTGTCCATATCAAGTTGTTGCACTGCTAAGTGATGCATGTACTCTCCAGTGTGCTTTGTCTTCTCCTCCACTGATCAGGTGCTCAAAATTCAAAGTTGTCGGATCGCTGTGGAACCTAAATGACCGCGCAGTGCTCGCTGTCCTAAATCTGGTGCAACTCATTTCGCGCGAAACAGACTTTGTATACTCCTAGAAACATGTTCTGTTCTCTTTCCTAAATAGGTAATGTTTTTATAAAAAAATGCAGACATCCTAGTTAGTAGTTTGTACTGCTAACGTAGCATTGACTGGGCATGCCTATGTGGCAAGGTGACTATGCATGTGATTGTTTAACCTCCGGTGAATTGTGTGTTAACACGTGGCAGGTACCTAGGTGGAGTTTTGGACGATTTGATTGGTTGGTTGGTGGCCAACCGCATGGTGCCATGTGGCCCAGCCAGGGGCCGCCATGGGACAACCCAAGGACCACCAAAAATAAAGTTAAGGTCCTAGTACCAGTGGGCGAGGGTCAAACCCACAACCTCCAAGCAATGAGTCCAAGCCTTTGCCAACACATCATATGTTTAGTTCTTATTAACTATTATGATCGACATATATTTAAAACTTACATTTTGCGCCATCCGAGAAAAGGGCCAACCCTTGGGCGCATGCCATTCAACACGACCATGACGGAGTGGGAAGAGGCCAACCCACACGGGGCCATCCCTTGGGCGTGTGCCACCCAACATGACCACCAACGAAGTGGAGTGGGGGCCCAACTGGTGGGGGCGGGCTATTGGCCTTAGCTCCAAGCACATGACCCCCCATGTGGCCTAAAAATTTGGAATTAAGGGCTTATTTAATGTGCCTACAAATTCATCTAGAATCCTACGAATTTGGGCCCAGTTAGCACAATTTGGGTGGTTTTGTAGGATCGGTTCCATATTTGGGGGAATTCGTAGAGCAAATAGTGAAAGAGCTAGGAAAGCTCATAACTTCTTGAGTTTTTTATCAAATCAAGAGCAGAAAGAGGCTAGACAAGAATTTCTGGGCATTCTAGTGCCATTGAAACAAGTTTCAAAGTTGTTCAAGCATTGTAAACTGATGTATTCACACTTTTGATCATAATAGAGAAGGCCAAGCCATTGGAAGCTGAACCAAGGAGATGTAGCCTAGGCAAGGTGAAGTCCTTCACATTTGATGTTGTGATACTATTTTGGTGATGTTCATGTCAATTATATGATGTTGTTTAGTCATTTGTTTATCTTAATTTGTACATGAAATTTTCATAAAAACACTCAAAAACTCATGTTAAAACTTGCAATTAACCTCATGAATCCTTAAGAACTTTTACATATTCTAAAGAGAAATTTAGCACAACAAAACTAATTTTCCCATTTAGATCATCCACATGGCTTGATGTTGTAGGATCTTTGATGGTCTTGTCTTGCAAGATGGTTTCATGCATGTGTTCCTTTCGCTTGCTACTTCTTTCATCTATCTAGCTGCAAGTAAGTCTTCTAGCATCTATGCTTCTTCTACATACCATCCATCCTCTCAACATGATCTATTAGTGTACCTGTTCCTGCAACTCACTCATGATGGGACAACATCAAATCCAAAACCTTCCTACTCTAACATGATCCATTGTTTTCTGTGTTCCGGGCTCGGGACAGATGAAAGGATAGGAGAGGGCCTAGTAATTGTGCATTGGGTAGTTCCAGGTAACAGGGAGGAGGAATGACCACTGAGACTGTGTAGAGCGCAACTCATGCTTGGACAAGGAACTCTGGGGCATAATATTCAGTGTCGAGAAAAACTACACAGAGGCCACTGGGAGGCAGAATTACGCAGTTAAGGACAACAGTGGTACCTGCAAGGTGGGACCCTGAGGGACACCTCCATGAATTTTCCATAGAGAAGACAAGGTAGGATAGTAGAGGGACCAAAGGACAACTTTGCACAGTTTTTGAGAGCAGTGAATCTCGACTGAAGGAAGTCACTGGGAGGACTTATCTTCACAATTTATTGGAGCGATGCAGGCTCAGGTCTCTGCATAATGCGGGGTTCTATCAAGTAGGAAGGAGGCTTGATGACTGTTTTTGTCAATTGCGCAGTTCAGATAGGAAGTGAGGCAAACTCTATGTAATTATGGGAAGGAAGACAAGTTGCTCTCCTCTGGGATTGCGCAGTGAAACTGACTCGAAGGACAACATCAAGCACTGCACAGTTCCAAACAATAATGCAACACCAGTGAGGGATGAGATTGCACAGTGCACCTCAGTCGGGGTCCAGTGAATTGAGATTGTTGAGTGGAGAGATTTTCAAGAAAATGACTAAGTGTGAGAGGCAAGTGAACTTGTGATGACTCAACATTGTGATCACACAGTTAGCTTACTTCGACAGCATGACAATACTGACCATTGGGACAACATAGCAAAGCATGACACTCTATGGGACTATCTAGAGCTGAAAGAGACAAGCACAAAACTTGGGATAGACCTTTGGACGACCCTGATGACACTTACACAACAGTGCTTACAACTTTGTGTGTGAGTGCGATAGGTGTTCACATAGCTAAGACAACCCAAAGACAAAAAGGAAAACCTTTGAAATCATCACAACAAGATTGCAAGCATGAAAAACTAATCGACATACCAAAAGACGACAATTGGTTAAGCAAGCAAAAGAGAGCAAGACACGTAGAGGAAATACATGGAATGACTTTCAGTGCTTGCAACTATGCACGTAATTGAAGACAAAATGATATGACAATGATAAGCAGTCCTTCAAGCTACACTAAGAGGTGTATTTCAAAAGATGTGCTTTGTTTTTCATACCTACCCTCCAAGGGTTGTGCATCCGATGGAGTCTTCATGTGGTCCCGATCCTCTATCATACCTTGGGTTCCTTGGTATGCTTATCTTCTTCCTCACCTCCTTGAGAATCCTCTAGCATGTCACCCTTCTTGTGATCACTAAGAGACACATTTGTGTAGTTTTAGTGGGCAGTGATTGCTATGGGATGAGGCCCTGGGAGGACACATCTACACAGTTTCAAGATGCAAGGCAAACTGAGCAGCTGAGGGACAAAACTGTGCAGTTTCAAGATGTAAGGCACTGTTGCGGGATGAGGTCCTTGGAGGAAACATCTACGCAGTTTGAGGATGCAAAGGTAGGCTAAGCGGTTGAGGGATAAAACTGCACAGTTTCTCGAGACAGTGGGCTCTTGTTGAGGGAAGAACACTGGAGGAAACCAATATGCAGTTTTGAATTCCAAGGGAGGCTGGGAAGATTTCCCCTTGAAGAAAAACAAACTTCCCTTTGTGTAACAAATGATAATCCCCATCCCCAAAGATGACACGTACTATGTGTAAAGATAAAAGTGTGAATGACTCTTAAAATCGAAAAGAGGATCTTGAGATCATCAACTTACCAAATAAGTGACTAAGGAACAACTGATCATAGGATCCACAATAGGCTCCAAAATTTGAGTACAAGCCAAAATTTTAGAGGGTGTTGCAGCTACTACAACACTTAGCAACACATTGGTTGAATTCCAACTTCTTTCTTTTGGTTCGTTGAGTGCAAAACCTTGATTGTTTTTTTAATTAAATTAATTTAATCTTATAATTTTTTAATATATTTAAATTATATAAATCATATAATTCAAATTTACACTTTCAACCCATGCTTATCAAATTTAAAGCAAAATTAAAATGTGAAAAAGACCAAAAGTACTGAGGAATCATGAAATCTCATACTTAGTTTTTCTTCATTTTACTTTGCTTGTTTTCCATGTGTGCGGGGTGATGTGCGCTCTCGCTGCATAACACGTGGAGTTTGACTTGCACCATCAATTACGTCATTCATGAAGTTTCCACGTACTATTCAACGATGTCGCGGCTTATGATAGTAAAACCCTGCATGCCAACCTTTCCATAAAGCATGACACGGACCAAACTCTTAAGTGATTTTTGACTGTTAAACATAATCAGAACTAAACATTATATTCCCCTTCCAACTTTACAGTAGATTGCAACAAATGTCTCATTCATTGAATTTGAATGTGTGATTGGCAGATAAGCTCGAACTTCTGGTATTTATTCCACTTCTTCCTCAATCATGTTCTCGCTAAATTGCACCAAAGTGCGTAGGTCCTGATTCATTGAAGTTGAATGTGTGATTCGCAAGTAAGGTTGAATTTGTTTGAAATCTGGCGTGTTAAATACTATATAGTTTGGAATATATATAATTGGATTAAAATGTAGTATATTTAAGTGTATATTCATATATATACGTTGTCCATAGGAGTCACATTGTGCCTTGTATACTCACCCTTTTCGATATGCTCTCGAGACCAATGCTTCTAAACTTGTGGGTGTGTTTTATTGGGTTTTTTCACATCTTTCGAGTCATCATTATTGTTTAAAGCATCTCCTCTATTCTTAGATTTTTTCTTCTTCTCTGTCTCTAAGTCATGATGATTTTTCTTTCCTCAAAAGCATCATACATCAAACAAAAGATTTATGGAGTTGAAATCAATGGTTACCTATCTCAATATGCATTCATAAGTTTGTGCTATTGAGTACATTTCTTAATCCAAAATGCTTCTTTCTCATCCTAGCTGCCTTCAAATTGATGTGAGCTCCCTGATCCAATGGCTTCTTATTTTCTTGCCCTGTTGAAGCAACGTTCTCTTTGTCATCCATACCACTTGCCTTGTTTTTTCACATATTTCTCCTCATAATGAATAAGTCGTAAATGCAAGTCCTTCCTCGAAGTGTAGAAATTCATTGTAGATTCAAACTACAAATTGTAATTGCTAAAACAATTGACTTGAATCTATTCTACTCATCAGCGAAAACAATTTAAACAAACGTGAAATCATGAAGCATAGAAGAGAAAGAATTCAATCAACACATTCCTCAATAATTTTATGGGGAAAGCCATAGTTAAAAACCCCTGCTATATTTATATTGCATTAATTAGAAAATATGAGAAGAAAATACAATGCTTGTTCAACCCGAACAGTCTCTACACAAGTATAATCTATCTCACTGCTTCAAAAACCAGTTCAAGCCAATACTTAGCCAAATGTGCTACCTGCCAAGCTTCTATATTTTTGTGCGCAGTTTCCTAGGGAATTAACGCATATTTAATTGAGAAATTCCTCATCCATAATAGTGCAATCCATCCATAGGCCTTCCTCAAATTGCATGCACCATCGATTTAATTTAGATGATTTTACAACTGATAGTATAGTGTCCCTAATCTCTAATCTCAATTTGGTCTTTCTCTAATCTGACATGCATGAGCTAATTATGAGTGTTGTGTACACAATTTAATTCAAGGACAAATCAAATTAAGATTTTTTTATGCTATTTTTAACATTTCTTGTTGCTATTTTCAACACGAAATTGATATTATGACTTCCAAACAAATAATCCCACCATATGCACAAGAGCAATCACAAGTCATCAGCAGCAACATCTATATAAAAAATTCTAAACCCTTTTTTCTTAAGTTCAAGCCTATTGAGATTTAATACCAAATGTAAAAAATCAAAATGTGAGATCAATAACAATACAACAATGATCATAAATAATCAAAATGTATCAATAACAATGCAGCGATGACCATAGATAGCAGCAACAAATCAATCATGGCACATTATTTATCTTAGAAAACCCAATCTGGTAAGCGATCCTCCACTGTTCACTTCTTGGCACATTATAATTAAGTATCAAGATCATTATGGTTAGAATATCAGTATTATGTAGGTAATAGCTAAAAGACTGGAATATGTGAACACTAGTGTTTCCACGTTTATAAGCATCATGATTCTTTTCCGTTCTCTGTAGATAGTATTGCGTGTGTGAAACTTTTATTCCATGATATCAAACGTATTCCAAGTCGGGAGACTCCAATATCTGTATTTTATGAGTTAAATGTATTTCTTGTCGTGATACTCAAAACAATGTTGATTTTAATTAATTCACAAAGCTCAATATTGGTTTAAAAAAAAAAAAATCAAATCTATAATTTTATTAGGCCTAGTCTAACTTGTAGATGAATGATGTTTTTTCAAAATATTTTTAACATTAATATTAATCAAAATCCAGGAGAGATTTTTTAAATTTTGAGTTTAAATTTGTTCTAGGGGTTTTTTATGGTGCCCATTTTATTTATTGTATGATTTAGATGAAAAATATTTCATCTATAATTTACACTAACCATTTTATTACGCTGAAATAAAATGGCATTTTTTTTAATTATGCTGAAATAAAATCATATAATGGTAAAAAATCATTATCAAACTATTATAATAGGCATTGATGTAATGATAAATAAAAAAACAAGTGCAATATTGAGCGTTGTTGCTTAGTACTTGTCTTTTATGCAAAAAGTAGAGAACCTTTAGGGGGTTATGGGTTGAATGTGATCATCTAACTTAGTTATAATAAGTGCATAATTTAAGCATGATAACATAATTTTATGAGAAAAGTGTGGACAACAATTAAAATATTAAATGAATGGAAATAATATATTAATTATAGAAAAATCATATCTATATATATATATAATATATATATATATATATATATATATATAATATATATATATATATATATATATATATTAAATAATTAGTTTATGATGACACTTAGATTGTTATTAGAAAAAATACAACTATTAATAGAAAACAAGAAATGATTTATAAGTTGATAAATATTTTATGTTAACAATAACTATGATAATGAATGGAAAAAAATATTATTATGAAAAAATCCATATAATAAATTTTATGGATAATTAATTTATGAAGACACATGTTTTTCTTTTATTTTTATTTTTTTAAACAATTTTTATTCTTACAAATTATTAATACATCCACTCATCAATACTTAGAATTTCAAATTTTAAAAATTCAAAAAATAACTTTATTTCTTAAAAAATAAATTTAATAATTAATAATTAATAACATCCACTCATCAATACTTAGAATTTCAAATTTTAAAAATTCAAAAAATAACTTTTAATTTCTAAAAAAATAAATTTAATAATTAATAATTAATACATCCACTCATCAATACTTAGAATTTCAAATTTTAAAAATTCAAAAAATAATAACTTTAATTTCTAAAAAAATAAATTTAATATTTAATTTACAATACATTAATAACTTTGCAAATAATTTTTAAAAATTATAAATTAAATAAAAATCAACATTTTTACCCAACCTCATTACAATATATTCTCCTTTCAAAAATATAAAAAAATATCTGGCATATATACAAAAACACTTTAAAAATATATAACTTCTTTAAAACAACTCTACTTATTAAGTCAAATATCCACCTTTAATATTAGTTCATGATCCTCAATATTTAGATTAAAATATATTTACTTCACTACCAATATCAATCTTAAAATATTAATTCATAATCATCTTTCTTCTGTTTTCTAAATATATTTTGAAGACTTAGTTTCACTGTTTTACTTTCTCGTTTGAATTCAATTATAAGATTGTAAAATTTTATTAATTACATATTTTAATTAATATTTTGATTAAATATATTTACTTAGCAATAATATCAATCTTAAATAATAATTTCATTATATTTTTACTTATTTTCTAAATATATATTTAAAACTTAATTTAACTGTTTTACTTTTTTGTTAGAATCCAATTACACTATACAATTTTATTAATTACATATATTAATTGATTTTATGAAAAAAAATACAGTACTTAGATGACTTAGTTTAAAGGAGGATCGCTTGTTCCAGATAGACCATAGCGTAAAGCCATCTATGTTAGGGACCTTAGATTCTTCGTCCTCCCAAGTTTCAACAAGCAAAATAATATCAACATCATTTGAAATCCAACTTATCTTGGCGCCTTTGTTCCATGGAAAGAGTTTTGAGGCTCAGTGAAAGAGTTAAATACGTACTTTACATATTCTTCACATATATTCTTCGGGGAAAGAGTTCTGAGGCTCAGTGAAAGAGTTAAAAACATACTCTATATATTCTTCACATATATACTTCGGTGAAAGAGTTTTGAGGCTCGGTGAAAGAGTTAAACACGTACTTTATATATTCTTCGCATATGTTCTTCGGTGAAAGAGTTCTGAGGCTCGGTGAAAGAGTTAAAAACGCACTCTATATATTCTTTGCATATATTCTTTGGTGAAAAAGTTTTGAGGCTCACTGAAAGAGTTAAACATGTACTCTATATATACTTCGGTGAAAGAGTTTTGAGGGTCAGTGAAAGAGTTAAACACGTACTTTATATATTCTTCGAATATATTCTTCGGTGAAATAGTTTTGAGGCTCGGTGAAAGAGTTAAAAATGTACTCTATATATTCTTTGGTCTACAGGCTGTGGTGGGCACAGGCGATCTACAGTCAGGTTTGCTGATATCAGGTGCACACATTCCTTATCTCTTTCTTTTTCTAATACATATTTGCTCATATAATTTCAAATATGAATATTTCACCACAATTACCAAGGGCAAACCTAGCACAATTACTCTATAAGGCCTTTATGAGTATATAGAGTCTTTAGAGAAACATAGAGAAGAAGGAGAAGCTAAGCTACAAAAAGAGTTAGAAGCCATGCTGGAAAATAAATTTGCATCTCTTGAAGACACTATCCAAAAACAGATAGAAAATAAAATAGAAATACTGGAGAATAAAATGGAGGCAATGGAGACTAGATTGTTGGTTATAGAAAAACAAAACCAAGATACTAACTAACCATCCCAACAAGGAGATGCTGATACTTTAGAGAGTCTTAAAATGAGAGACATGATTAAAGAAATAGAAGAAAAAGTTAATAGCTGCCTCACTCTAAATAATGTGGTAGATAAGTTAGATATCAAACCAATTAAAGATGAAATGAAAAAATTAATAGAGTTAAACCACGAATGTAACAAAAGGGCCTTGAACCTTATAATCTTTGGTTTAAAAGAGGAAGTAAATGAGGATACTTTAGCCTCTGCCGAGACAAAATTACATAATAGATTACAAATTGAAACAGTGTGTCTCACAAAAGCAACAAGGTTTGGAAAATTAACCGAGAATAAAGGAAGACTAATCTGCATAAAGGTTAGCTCCACTAATCATAAGTACGACATACTTAGTAAAACCTCAAGTCTAAAAGGAACGAGAATATTTATAAATGAAGATCTCATTCCAGAAGACCAAGCAGAATTAAGAAAGGAGGTTCGAAAGGTAAAAGAAGTTAAAAAGGAAGGAAAATGGGTAATAATCAGAAATAGAAGAGCCTTTATTCGAGATAGAAACCAAAAATATAGTGATCAATAGCAATTAAACATGCTCCAGACCCTTTTTTGGAACTGTCGGGGCTTCCCATGGAACAAAGGCCCCAAGATAAGTTGGATTTCAAATGATGTTGATATTATTTTGCTTGTTGAAACTTGGGAGAACGAACAATCTAAGGTCCCTAACATAGATGGCTTTACGCTATGGTCTACCTGGAACAAGCGATCCTCACGTAGAGGCATTGGGGGAATTGCTTGTTACATTAAGAATAACATCTCCCCCCATGCTAGGATTTATAAAAACAACCCTCACAACCAATATAGTTGGATAGAGATCAGTGACATTAATAATAAAAAGTCCTACATAGCAATATGTTATTTTCCCCCCATCAATTCTAACTTCTCTAAGAAGAAGAATCTAGATAAAACTAACCCTTACAATGGTTTAGAGAATGATATTTCTAGCCTAAGGAATGACGGTAATATCCTTTTAACAGGTGACTTTAATGCTCGAACTTCAAACAACCAAGTTATTATTCTAAGCAATCATTCCAACCCTAATCCTCTTTGGTTAGACAAAGACCCTACTCTGGCTAGTAGGTACAAAAGGAGCTCTGAGGACATCGGGGAAAATTTGTTTGGGTTGGAGCTAGTCAAGCTCTGTAGTGCTCAGGATCTCATAATTTTCAACAATCTAAAGTGGTCCAATTCCAGCAAGATGACCTACATCCATGGACTTGGTAGCAGTGTGGTAGACTACGTTATTTCTGATCTCCCATTATACAACGAAATAATAAATTTTGACATCTTAAACGACCACGAACCAGACTCTGATCATAGGCCTTTACTTATAACTCTCAATTTTGTCATGCATAGAATTCCCACATAAAATAATACTTACAGCCAAAACAACTTAATATTTGCTAGAAATAAAAATGATCTCTTTCTAAATGAATTAAAAACTAATTTTCTTCCATTATCTAGTATAGACAACATAGAAGACCTCTATCATAATTTTACTACAACCCTCTCATATTCTATTAACAAGTTTTCAATTGAAGTTTCAAATAATAAAAGAAATAGCAAAACCAATCCATGGTATGGTATGACAAAGATTGTAAAAGTGTGAGGAGAGCAATTAAGGAAGTTGTTGATGAATCTCTTAAAATGGGAAAGATAAAAATATACAAAGCCCTAACTAAAAGGAAAAGAGGCAGTACATTTGCCAAAGACAGGAGAATCTCATACACCTCTCCAAGGTTGCTCCTATGAAATTTTGGAGGCAGATTCTGACTAGGAATACTAAAGATAATAATAAAATTGCTCTTCATAATTGGAATTCCTATCTTAAAAAGCTTTATGAATCTCCAAATGTCATGGATAATTTGGAAACCCTGCTCACAATGAAAGAAGTTTTCTCTTTAGAAGACATTAAGTTTGGGGTTAATCCCCTCGCTAATGGGAAAGCTAAGGACATTGAAGGTTACCAGGCAGAAATCTTAAAAATTAGAGGTTTTGTCCTCATCACCCACATCCACAAGCTTTTCAATTAACAGTCAAGCAAGGGTTCCCTAAACGTTGGACTGAGAGCCTCATTATCCCTATTTTTAAAAGTGGGGACACAAATAACCCCTCTAATTATCGGACAATTATGATCAACCCTCTCTTAGCCAAGTTATATGGTAGCATTTTGGAAAAGAAGTTAAGCATATGGTTTGAAAGTGAAGGTAAGCGGGCTAAAGGCCAAGCAGTTTTCAGAAGGCATCACTCAACAACAGACCACCTCATTACGCTTAGGATCATAGCGGAGGAATGTCATAAAGATAAATCCAATTTATTTTGTTGCTTTGTGGACTTTAGGAAGGCTTTCGATACGGTTCATAGATACAACCTTTGGAATAGATTAGAAGAGCTAAAGGTTCCTCTCGCGTTGAGAGATGCCGCTATAAGGTTATACGAGAATGTAATTGCCAAACTAAAGAGCAATGAGGGGTGGTCGAAAGATATTTAAGTGTAACATCGGAGTTAAACAAGGTTACCCCCTCTCCCCTACCCTATTTGGCATTTACATCGATAAGCTCAAAGGCTATTTAGAGGAAGTAGGATGTGAAGGCACGATCTTAGCTGGGATAGTCGTCATCCTTCTTCTCTATGCTGACAATATTGTTCTTTTCGCAAGGTGCTCATCTGATCTTGATAAGCAACTCAAGCTTCTTAAGGATTTCTACTCTACTATGGGCATGACCGTTAACACTGACAAAACAAAAGCTATGATTATCAAATCTAAGAAGGACACTTACGCTAATTTTATGCATGACAATATTAACTTGGAGGAAGTGTATTCTTACAAGTACCTAGGAATTGATATTCATCACAAGCTCAACTAGAACCATAACATTGAGAAAAGGATTAATGGGGGGTGGAAAGCTTATTTTGGTCTTGAAAATAATTGTAAAACAGCAAACCTCGTAATGTGGGATAAAAAGAAGTTCCTCTTTAAAACTTCAGTCACTCCTGTTATCTTATATGGCTGTGAGGTTTGGGGTTGCAGCATCTCCAGAGAATCATGGAGAAGTATTGAGAAAATCCAGAAGCATTTTATAACTTATAACCTAAAAATTAAAAGTAATACACCCTATCCTATTCTCCTTATAGAAGCAGGTCTTTCCCCTATTGAGAGCCTAGCTATGATTAGGTTTCTGTTATACAAGCACAAACTCAATAACATAGACGATCATAGACTTCCTAAGCTAGCTTTAAATTCCAGCCAAAACCACCAAAGGCTCAATTGGGGGTGGCATAAAGACACAAGGGCCTGGTTAAACTATTGGGAGATCAACGAGAATGATGCATTGCAAAACATAAATAACATTAAAGATATTGTTACTTCTAATTTCAAAGAAAAAATGTGGTGTGAGAAAGATTTAGCGGCTAAAAGAAAATTAAGTTATTATAAGAAGGTCATCAACCTCACCCTAGAAGATCACAAGTATCTCTCTATTTTAGCTAGCTCAAAGAAGAAAATTAATATAGCAAAAATTAGAATGAATTATCATGAGCTCCACAGTGAAACAGGTCGTTGGGCAGTTCCTAAAACGCCATGGATGGAAAGGATCTGCCATATATGTCAGAATAGGAACATCGAGAATGAAAACCACTTCCTTTTAGAGTGCCCCATGTACAACCACATTAGATCTCAGTTTCACAATCTTTGTTACAACACTGACCTTCCAAACCTTTTACAATGTCAAAATTATAGTGAGCTCGGGAGGCTTCTCTCCAAGCTTTTTGAGTATAGGAATAAAATCTTAAATCAAAATAAATAATTCGTTTCTTTAGGTCCAATAGACCAATATTTGGTCTCAGCAGACCTTTACCATAATTATCATCATATATTTTATAATTAAAATTAAATTTCTATATTAAAACTTATCTTACTTAACTATTTAAACTTATTAAACTGTTTTACTTTCTCGTTAAAATTTCAATTATAAAACAATAAAATTTTATTAATTACATATATTAGTTAATTTTATGAAATCAATTGCAATAGTTAAATTATGTATACTATATAATTAAAATTAAAGTTCATATATTTAAAACTTAATTTAACTGTTTTACTTTCTGGTTAGAATTCAATTATAAGACTGTAAAATTTTATTAATTACATATATTAATTAATTTTATGAGATAATTGCAATACTTAGATTATGTATACTTTATAATTAAAGTTCAGTGAAATTGACAGGTCAAAAATGCCAAACTACACCATGAAATTATAAAGTTTTGTTAATCACAACTTTTCAATATATAAATTGATTTAACTTTATAATGTGTTTAGATTAATTTAAATACCAGGATATTCGGAAAAGTGCCCGAAAGTGTCAACGTTAGAAATTCCAATAAAACCAATTAGCATAGTCTGTTGATAATACCGAAACTTCGCCTTTATCCTGGAATATAGGAAAATACTCGATATAATTCAACAAATCCAAGGCTTTTGGGGGTTGGGATGACTGCAAATGCCTGTGTCAAATGTCGGTGATTTTTTTTTAAATTCGGGAGGGGTCCGCAGAATGAGATATGGAAATATCTCAATCAACTGCACTGTATTTTAATTGAATTGATTTTATATATTAATTTTTTTAATAGTGAAAATGATTTGATTTTTTTTAAATTTTTCATCGATTAGAATTTAAATGAATTTATTTGGTTTAATTTTCTTTATTTAAATAAAAAAAACAATTTTTTATTTGAATTATTATAAGTCAATGTTACGATTATTTTATTTTTATTTTGATGAAGTAAAAGTGTTTACATATATTATAGTTATTTTTTTATTTAATTTTAATTTATTTTTAAAGGTTAGAACATTTTTTAGTATTAATCACATAAAAGTTTTTTGTCGACGTGTTAGAACCATTTAGTGTGGTTCATCATTAGGTCAAGAAAGAAAGGAAGAAATAAATTATTTCAATGTCCACGAGACTAAAGATAACCTATAGGACAGATTGCTTCTTCATCTACTTGATGTATTTGACCCATTTTTTGTGAAGCTTCACAATAAATGCTCCCAACTTCTCAATAAACCCCTTGCTAAATAGATTATCCCAATAGCTAGCTACCAACATATTTGCATAACTTTCCTATTATCTTTGAAGGCCTCACATTCTAAAATGAAATGCTTTTTTGTTTCCATTTTTCTGGAAGTTTTTCCTCCCACATTTCTTTTGGCCTTTTCTAGCGCCCTGTTTCACAATGGAGTTGATGAGAATTAGTCCTTAACTGAGCAATAAGAATTTTGACTCTCCAAGAGATATTGGCCTCTATGTATGCGTTTGGTTGATGATTATGAGTGGGATTAAACACTTTAATATAGTACTTTTTCTTGCTTTCTAGCTTCTTATCCCAAGTATGCTTGTGGAACTTATCCATAACAAAAGCTTTTATCTCTTTGTTATTTATGGGACACGTGTTCAAGCAAATACCCCATTTACTAAACCATTTGTTATTATGTCACATCCAAGTTTTTTATTTTTTTTTTGGCACAATCTATCTTTAAAGACAACCTTAGGCCATCTACTCTCTTCCATTTGCTCAATTTTTTTAGATACCACATGACTTGCACCATAGCAATTGTTTCAATATGAACAACTCCTATTTCACTTAACAAGATAGCATAAGGAACTGCACTTTTAATCTTGAATTTTTTTGTAATCAAACGCTTCTGAATTTTCTCAATTTGTCTCCACTGCATGTCGGATGTACTGCTGGCCCATAGTTCACAACCATAGAGAATCACCGAAATCACTAGAAGCACAAAAAGAGTTTGAGTGGTTTTCCAGCCCCATAACTCTCCTCTCTACACATATTTTGAAAAGCATAAATGTTTTCCAACCCCCCAAAGTTCTTTTCTTTCTACAAGCATCCTAGCTTAGACTTTTGTTGAAGTCAATTCCGAGGTATTTTTATTTCGCAACTTCTTCCAGAATGTTGCCTTCAAAGTAGAACTTATGTTGGTTATGTTTTCTTTTTTTAGAGAAAACCACTACTTTAGTTTCACTGAGATTTGTTATCGGGAAATCTAGTGTCCATGCAGAGCTACTAGTCCCACTAAGATGGGTAGCTATCTTAGAAACAAACAAACTAAAGTTACTTTCGTTTTCCTTTATGAGAAGTAGATAGAAGAGGAACAAAGAATACCAACCTCAATCTTTCGCTTGGTTCCTTGCTTGTTCCTTCTCCCCTCTGATGAATCTTTGCTGCTCTTTCCTTGATTACTCTGCTTCAAAGAGTACCTGTAAAGTCAAAGCAGCATAATACCTTCAAAGTACATAGATCTACAATCATAAACAATATAGGACCAGATATATATTGACCACTCAAATGCATATATCATCAAACATACAAGAATGTGGAGGAAAACTTGAATAGCTTTATTGATATAAATATTAGAAGAAATTATTACAACCCATTGATCTGCCCAGCGTAATCCTCCCAGCATGAAAGCCCTTCTTCACCTCATGAAAAGCTTAGATCACCCAACACTATGATGTTCCACCAGGAAACCAATAGCACTTCCTTACAAGATGCAAAATTCCAGCCTTTTGATCTCTGGGATGAGGGATCCATAGATAGATGATTGTAGGGGGGTGAGTCAGCTTCTGGGATTTTGATTAGTGTCTTCTCTCTGATAGTTCTTTGTTCCACTTGGAGATTCATGATCTCTTACTCATCCCTAGGTGAATTCAGAGAGGCAAGTGTCACACGAGAAGTTTCTGGAAGATTCCATGATCATCCACCTTGCAAACTGTCTCTGCCATTTGTCTACTCTCGCCCATCACACCCTACAGAAGGGCTTTTCAGTATGCATCGCACTTTTTTCATGTGGCAGGTGAGATGCATCACACCCTTTTCACTGAGCAGTCTGTATGGTCCAGTTTTGACTAATTTTGAGCCGTTTTCCATGGAGAACTTCTGGGAGATGATGTAATTAGCTGACCTTGTTCCTTTAGGGTATGAAACAACATTTTTAGGGACTCAGAAGCCCTTGGTTTATGACATATATGATTGGGGTTGGAGTGCCCAAATATGTCTATAACAATATTGACTTGCATCCCCACACTTCTACAAAAATGCTCAAGGGATAGTAAGTGCTCTTGCAAACCAAGATCCAATTTAGCAGTCAAAATAACATCATCTGCATACAAAAGAAGCCTTATAACAAACTTGCCCAAATAGATATCATCATCTCCTTGTGAATTTAACCACTCCTCAAGCTTGTTGATACATAAACCAAAAAGGGTAGGAGACAGTCGGTAGCCTTGCTTGACCCTAATATCACTTCTAAAACTTTCAGAAATGCCTGTTGAAGTTCTAATTTTGACTTTCACCTCTTCATATAGCCTATGCACAACTTCTCTCAAATTTTTAGGAACCCCAAGTTCCTCCATCCTGTGTCAAAGCTTATCCCTAGGAACCGTGTCAAACACTTTTCTGAAATCAACAAAGCAACAAAAGACTTCTTCATTTTTCTCCCAAACTTTTTCAATGATGTGCCTTCAAGTTATACCCTGATCAACTATGGAATGTTTAGGTTTTAAACCTGCTTGCCCTTTAGCACGCTTATCTCTTCCTTCTACCCACTTTCTAATTTTATTTTCTAGCATGCTTCCAAATAGCTTTGCAAACAAAGGGTTTATCATGACAGTTCTATAATTGGAGGGATTATTGACGTCATCTCTCTTGAAAAGAGGTATTGCCAGGCTAGTTGTCTAATCTGTGGGGAGCCCTTGTTGTATGATATTGTTAAAAAAAATTGTAATCTGAGGTGCAAGGATCTTTGAGCCCCACTTTAGATATTCTACTTGGAGTTTAGCTGAGTATTTTGCTTTAACAACACCCAACTTCTTGATACCCATCTCTACCTCTTACACCGTGAAGAGTTCAATATCAGTGTTGACCAAGGGGGGAGGGTCAACCTTGGTATCTTGCTCATAAATTTTTCTTGCATAGCCATACCATTTAGAAGCTGTAATAGTATTTCCAGTTTGTATCTTTCTCAGTTGGAGCTCCTTCTAAAATAATTTGGGATTATTTTTCCCAAGGAAGATTAGTTCTTCCCTCCTTGAAACCATGAAATCGACCTTTTTCTTGCTTAATAAGTGCTTGTAATATTTGAGCTTTATGTTATCCTTCTTTGACTCTTTCCACATTCTCCTTTCCTTTTTGCATTCCTCGTCAAACCAAGCATTAACTGGAAAGCAATTTGTTTCAAACTTCTTAATTTTTTCTCTTTTGCACTCTGCAAGTGCGCATTGAATTAAATGGGTTAATTCATGACTATGAAGGTTGTGAATTGTGATTTTCTCCTTCTTGAAGAGCCTCTCTAGCGTCATTTTGAAGGTACTACAATTTTGTGGAGTCAAATGAATTCTGCCCAGTGGGAAATTTTGTTGGACATGTTGAATTTTTCACTCTAATTGTTTAATTCCAGTCCAAGAGAGAGAAACTTAAATAAATTGGCTTGATCTGATTTTAAGTCCCACAGCTGATCTCCAATCAAAACTTCCTCCATTTTCTCACACAAACCATGTGAGAAACTTACATAATCTACTACACTTTCTTTATTGTAAGTATTACAAGTGAAATTACTAGACTTTTCACATCTAGTCAAGCCATCACAAATGACTAAATCAAAGGCCTCACATAGAGTAAGCAATTTTTCACCAAAGAGATTGCAGCCCTTGTCCTTTGAAATTCTTTCCCACTGATGATTACTCTTTTCTGTAAGCCAAATAGGGTCGCAATCTTCTTTACAACAAATAATGCTAGCATGCTCACTTGTAGTCCTAGCATTGAAATCACCCACTATAAGTACTTCACTTGGCTGAGAATATGTTGCAATATCCGCTTTTAAGGCTACAAATGGATCGTTGTGGTCAAGCCCTCTACCTTTGTAGATTTTTGAAACTTGCAGCGCAAAATAACATGTTGTAATTCTGATGTTATTTCCATTTTATGATATTTTAAACCAAATGAATTTCTTATTTGAGTCTTCTTTTCTAACTAAATGAGAAGACCTTCTTTCTCCCTCACTAAAACCATGATACCCCCATGCTCTTTGTCATTCCCTGCATCCTTGTTCCACACTTCCATCTTCTAGCATCCTTCAAACAGAGGTGTCTTGCACCCTTCATGCTCATGTGTTTCTATGAGGTAAATTATGTCTCTATCTTGTGCAATAGGGCCTAACCCAATTACTCGTCTCCATGGGTAACCTGTACAGTTTCAACAAACTAATCTCAAGGAAACCTGGTTATGACTTAATTTCTATTTATTTTGACATGAAAGACTCACATTTGAGTCTTTTTCCTTGCTTTCCCATATTGACCTTCCTTCCTAATTTCCTGTTGAAGAGTTTGTTGCCTCTTCTTTATTACCATCTTGCTACTCTGTTTTGGAAGGAGGTCCAAATTGCGCTATCACAACTTTGCCTTTATAAATCCATGCTCTCTTGCCTTCATCTCATGTTTCCCGAACCTTTAACATTTCCTCCCTCCTTTCCTCATGTCCTTCTCTATTTTTTAAGGAGATCCAAATCGTGTTATCCCAAATTTTCCTTTATAAATCCATGCTCTCTTTCCTTCATCTCTCGTTTCCCTAACCTTTAACATTTCCTATCTCCTTTCCTCCTGTTGTCTTACAGTTAAATCTTCTTCTAAGAAAAAGCAAGAACCCCTCAAGAAATGCTTCTTGCTTAGAATGATATATTTATCACGCAAGCTAGGCATGATGACTTTTATGGGCCTGGCTCTCTCACCGTTAAACTGACCCACCCTCTATGCTTGGCATATTTGTCCTTGCCATAGTGATGCGGGAGCAACCAGCAACAAAGCAGAGAAACGCCTACATGGACAGCAAAGCTGAATCGAAGGAGAAAAATAGGAAAATCTACCTTAAATCAGAGCTAAAGCGGATTTAAAGCTGATAAATTTAAAGTAGTTTTAAAGCGGATATGTCTTGAGGAGAATTTCTATTGATAACAGCCATGCACGCTTTTTGGAAGGCTTTCATTATAGAAAAACTAGGAGAATATCTGATCGATTATACCTAATGCATCTTATATAAATGTAATGTGATAGGGTGTGAGAGATATATGTTTTGGGAGGAATTTTGTGAGGGTCAAGATGTAGCCGAGGTTGAGCTCGTTTTAAGGCTGAAATGCCTTAATTTTGTAACCATTTTGTGTTATATATATATATACCTGGCTTCAGTGTATGTTGTGCCATTTATACGTTTATGTATATTTGATAATTGGCTTAATTTCTTGTTATTGTAGATCGACATTAATCGCTTACAGGATCAATAGCGATTTGAATTGTTTGCGTTAACTATTATGTTAATCGTTTATTGTTTAAATGTTATGTATGAAAAGCGAGTGTTGAGGATTGGTGTGAGCCAAAATTTGGATCGCTTTAATAGTTATTGATATCACATCGCCCAATTGCCGCTTCTGGTTGGGCGGTTCAAAGAAAACGAAAAAGAAAAGCTCCCTTGTGCTATGTATCCAGAAGATGAGAAAATTTGGGTGGATGAATTGGTGCGAATATGGATCGGCGAGGGATTTATTGAGGACATGCAGCATGGGCACAGTTATGTGAAGCTTCTGATAGATCGTGGATTGTCAACAAACCTGTCAATGTATGGAAAAAGATTTATAATAGTGCACGATATTATTCGTGACGTGGCTATCAATATTGGGGAGTAGCAGAATAATTATTTATGCCGTGCAGGATTAAAACTCCCAGCTTTCCCACGCAAAGCTCAGCAGCGCCAAAGGGTGTCAATCCGTTGTAATCAAATTGAATCTGTGCGGAAGGATATCCTATGCACACAACTTCTTTATAGATTTCATGGGGATTTTGAGCTGTGTGGGGACGTCGTTCAATCATGGACTCCTGGTGGAAACCGTAGCTCATGCCAATTATCGGCTTCTCTGCTGACCAGAGTAAACGACTAGATCCATTAGACCAGGGTGCAGGCGTATAGAATCGTTGTTTTAGCACTCCTTCAAACGTTGTTTAAAAGGGTTGGTTCGATAGTTAAAGAATATCTCTGTTTTAAAGTTTTAGAATGCTTCCGTCAAGGCTTCGTGGGCCATAAATCATAGGCCCAGGATCAAGATTTTAAAAGGAATTTGGATTTTGGGCAAACCCCAAATTCTCATTTTCATCAGGTGGTATCAGAGCCAGGTAAGATTCTGCGGAAGGAGGTAGCAGCAAAGGAAGGTGAGAAGATTGCAATAGCCTAGAGCGGTTACCAAAAGACCAAGTCCAGAGGAGAGCTTGGTGAGGTAAGAGGTAGCAAGGAGGACTTGCTGTTGCAGAGGTTGATTGTAGCTCACAAGTTGAAGATATTACGAAGACCAGAAGCATATGACCAGCAGGTCATAAATTTTTGTGCCTCGGGAGTCTGATGTGGGAGCAACCACCAACAAAGCAGAGCAAAGCCTACGTGGACAACAAAGTTGAATCGAAGGAGAAAAATAGGAAAATCTACCTTAAATCAGAGCTAAAGCGGATTTAAAGCTGATAAATTTAAAGTAGCTTTAAAGCGGATATGTCTTGAGGAGACTTGCTATTGATAACAGCCATGCACGCTTTTTGGAAGGCTTTCATTATAGAAAAACTAGGAGAAGATCTGATCGATTCTACCTAATGCATCTTATATAAATGTAATGTGATAGGGTGTGAGAGATATATGTTTTGGGAGGAATTTTGTGAGGGTCAAGATGTAGCCGAGCTTGAGCTCGTTTTAAGGCTGAAATGCCTTAATTTTGTAACCGTTTTGTGTTATATATATATACCTGGATTTAGTTTATGTTGTGCCATTTATACGTTTATGTATGTTTGATAATTGGCTTAATTTCGTGTTATTGTAGATCGACATTGATCTCTTACAGGATCAATGGTGATTTGAATTGTTTGCGTTAACTATTATGTTAATCGTTTATTGTTTAAACGTTATGTATGAAAAGCGAGTGTTGAGGATTGGCGTGAGCCAAAATTTGGATCACTTTAATAGTTATTGATATCACATCGCCCAATTGCCGCTTCTAGTTGGGCGTTTCAAAGAAATTGAAAAAGAAAAGCTCCCTTGTGCTATGTATCCAGAAGATGAGAAAATTTGGGTGGATGAATTGGTGCGAATATGGATCGGCGAGGGATTTATTGAGGACATGCAGCATGGGCACAGTTATGTGAAGCTTCTGATAGATCGTGGATTGCCAACAAACCTGTCAATGTATGGAAAAATATTTATAACAGTGCACGATATTATTCGTGACGTGGCTATCAATATTGGGGAGTAGCAAAATAATTATTTATGACGTGCAGGATTACAAATCCCAGCTTTCCCACGCAAAGCTCAGCAGCGCCAAAGGGTGTCAATCCGTTGTAATCAAATTGAATCTGTGTGGAAGGATATCCTATGCACACAACTTCTTTATAGATTTCATGGGGATTTTGAGCTGTGTGGGGACGTCGTTCAATCGTGGACTCCTGGTGGAACCCGTAGCTCATGCCAATTATCGGCTTCTCTGCTGACCAGAGTAAACGACCAGATCAATTAGACCAGGGTGCAGGCATATAGAATCGTTGTTTTAACACTCCTTCAAACGTTGTTTAAAAGGGCTGGTTCGATAGTTAAAGAATATCTCTGTTTTAAAGTTTTAGAATGCTTCCGTCGAGGCTTCGTGGGCCATAAATCACAGGCCTAGGATCAAGATTTTAAAAGGAATTGGGATTTTGGGCAACCCCCAAGTTCTCATTTTCATCACATATCAACTTGTCTTTCAAGAAGTCTCTTGCAAGGTCATGAGTACATTCATTTTTCCCATAGTCTTTCACCCCTTTAATAATTTGTTTCCTGCTCTATATTATCTTGCCTTGCCTTCTCTATCTTGCATGTTTTCAACTTGAATGTTTGTTTCTCCTTCCTTATTAGCAAAATTGCTAATAACTTGAGCCCAAGTTTTGGAGACTTTGGTGGAATCTCCTTTCCTTTCTTCTCTTTCTTTCTCTTCATGGTTGTCTATTTGGGAAATCATTTTCCCTTTATCCGAAGATGATTTCGCATTCACCACCTCTATACTTTCCACAACATATTTCTTTATGTTTTGCACATACGCCTTCATGCGTTGCCATTTTGTCTTCCCTATCAGGAGAGCTCCCTATAGCAATGCCACTTGTTCTTTCAAAACTTTATTGTTTTATGCTAAAGCCTTGTTCTCAGCGGTTATTATATAAGTTAAGATGCGGAGTGAGATCATGGCACCAGATTCAATAACAAGGAGGAGAGCTAATTTTTTTATAGTATAACGACTAGTTTAACTACATAATAAAATAAAATAACTATGAATGTTAAAAATATTAGATTATAAAATAATCCCTATAAAAATTGGAATATAATACCTAAATTAACTAACTACTTGTTAAAATATATTTAAACTAATACATGTTGAGACTAATTAAATTCTTAGAGATGACCAAGTAAATGAATAATTTTACAAATGAATATTTGATTAAAATTTCAATAAAAAAGTTAAATTATTTAGATTGACTAAATAATACCTTCTAAATATTTAAAACAAACTTCTTTTGACTAATAAAGAATGTAAAAGTAATTTATCTAAACAATTAAATGTTACGAACAATTAAAAATAAAATAATAGAATAATTAAATAAATAAAAATAAATAATATAAAATAATTATTTACAAGAACGATTTTTTTATTTATATTTATGAATAACAACACAAATCCCTCGCTAAAAAAAGTAATGAGATTTAAAAATTAAGATCTATTTTAATATTCACTTTAAGATCGGAGAAATAAAATCTATCCCTATTAGTAAATAAAAATAGGAATAAAGATAAGAGGGGAGATAAAGAAAATCTAGAAAAATAAATAAAAACTAAAACTAGGAAGAAAAGACAAGGGCCCAACACCTGCTAACCATCCAACCATCATCACAATTCAAATTACACAGGCATCTTTTCAATTTCTATAGCTTCTGTGAACTTACGATGATGGAAATGATCAATTTTAGCAAGGACCCGAGGAATTTAACAAGGTCAAAATGTTTAAAGGACAAGACATTACAATATCTCTTCCATATTAAGCTAGAGAGTGCATATCCATTAAAAAAAAAATGTTAGTAAATTAATTTAAATATTATTTCTCAGAAACTAGTTGTTTAATATAGCAGTTACTTATTAATATTTGTTTTTAACAAATTAATAAACTAATATTAGAATTAAATATTATTTCAAAATATTATGGTTTTAAAAATAATTATTATTCCAAGATTATTTATATAGCCATTACTTAATGATATTTTTTAATATATTAATAAATTAATATCATAATTAGATTTATTGTTCAAATATAGCGTTACTCAATAATATTTTTTTTTAATATATAATAAATTAATATCATAATTTAGATATTATTATTCAAATATAGTCGTTACTTGAATTTTGTCTCTACATTGCTCTCTATTTAAGCCTTTGCCATAGTCTATCTCTATCTGCCTCTTCATCTCGGCCTGATGATTGAAAACACACTTGTTGGTTTGAAACGCTTAGGCCAAAGTTTCTCTTATGTAATTTCTACCGAAAGACTTCGCTTAATTCATTATGGATCAGAGAAGCTTGAATACAAAAATCCTTAAAATATTTAAGAATATATTATTAAATTTTTTTGGCTTGATTCTCTGAATCTTGATTCGAAGTCCTCACATCAGATCAGAACCTCCCACAATACTTGCAGATCCTGCGGTGGTTTTATCTGAGAGTTTATGCATGTGGAGGACTTATTTCGATGGGAGAATACGAGGAAGTCGGAAATTTCGTTGACAGTGGCATGAAATATTGCATAATCGAGGGCACGTTGATTCTTAAAAACTAGGACAGGTTGATTCTAAAAAATTAGGGCAGGTCAATTCCGAAATCAATTGATATAATGAAGGGCATGTTGATTCTAAAAAACTAGGGCACGTCGATTCTGAAACAGTCTTTTCGTCTCTGGGGATATTTTGTGCCGATTCTGAAATAGTCGTAATGCCCTGAGGCCCGCAACAACATATTTTTTTCATCCACATTCTCTAAAGCTTGATTTGAAGCCCTCACATTAGATCAGAACCTCCCACAGTACTTGTAGATCCCGCGACTCTTTGTAGCAAATCAAGAAAACTCATCCTGAGGCAAATTGGGCATCGTTGAAGGTTTCTGTTGACAAATTCTGAACGTCTAGAAGGGCTTCTTTATAAGTATCAAGGTCAATTAAAGGCAAAGTATTCTTTGAGACATCTGTGGTGATTTTCCCTGAGGTATAATAATTTGGTACAATACCCATACCATGCAACTTCACATTGGTTTCTGCGACACTCAATACAACTTTGACAGGTTTCATTTATAACATTTGGAGCTCGAACTAAAGTTCACTAGGGAGAAGAGGAGAACTTGTGTTGGACTCAAGCTCTCTGCGGTCGTTGAAACTCGTGGATCTGCGGCTCTTGGATATACCAGATTAGGAGCAACATTGAACCTATCTTATTACTTGGCTCTGAAGCAGTGCCGGTCTACAGTGCCATCTTTGCGAAGAATAACAATCATTCATCTTTCCAGATCCAATCCGGTCTATGGGCTGTGTTTCCTCTAGAGCACATGCGGTCTGCGGTTCCTCAGGAGCACGTGTGGTCTGCGGTCCGGTTTGCTGATATCAAGTGCACACTTTCCTTATTTTTTTATAATACATATTTGCTTATATATTTTCAAGTATAAATAATTCACATTTACCAAAGATTACCAAAGGTAGACTCAACACAGTTACTCTACAGAGCCTTTATGAATATATAGAGTCTTTAGAGAAATGTAGAGAAGAAAGAGAAGTCAAGCTACAAATAGAGTTAGAAGCCATGCTAGAAAATAAATTCACATCTCTTGAAGACAAGATCCAAAAACAATTAGAAAATAAAATAGAACTATTGGAGAATAAAATGGAGGCAATGGAGATTAGGTTGCAGGTTACAGAAAAACAAAACCAAGATACTAACCAAACATCCCAGCAAAGAGATGCTAAAACTTTAGAGAGTCTTAAAATGAAGGACATGATTAAAGAAATAGAAAAAAAAATTAAAAACCGCCTCACCCTAAATAGTGTGGCGGGTAAATTAGATATTAAACCAATTAAAGATGAAATGAAAAAATTGATAGAATTAGACCATGAGCTTAACAAAAGGGCCTTGAACCTTATAATCTTCAGTTTGAAAGAGGAGGTAAATGAGGATACTTTAGCCATAGCATAGACAAAAATACATATTAGATTACAAATTGAAACAACGTGTCTCACAGAAGCAACAAGGTTGGGGAAATTAACTGAGAATAACGGAAGGTTGATCCGAATAAAGATGAGCTCTACTAACCATAAGTATGACATACTTAGTAAAACCTCAAGTCTAAAAGGAACGAGAATATTTATAAATGAAAATCTCATTTCAGAATATCAAGCAGAATTAAGAAAGGAGGTTCAAAGGGTAAAAGAAGCTAGGAAGGAAGGAAAATGGGCAATAATCAGAAATAGAAAAGCCGTTATCTGAGATAGAAACCAAAAAAATAGTAATAAATAACAATTCAACATGCTCTAGATTCTTTTTTGGAATTGTCAAGGCTTTCCATGGAACAAAGGCCCCAAGCTAAGTTGGATCTTGAATGATGTTGATATTATATTGCTTGTTGAAACTTGGGAGCAAGAAGAATCTAAGGTCCCTAACATAGATGCCTTTGCACTATGGTCTACCTGGAACAAGCAATCCTCCCGTAGAGGCATTGGGGATAAAACTTGTTACATTAAGAAGAACATCTCCCCCCATGCTAGGATTGATAAGAACGACCCTTACAACCAATATAGTTGGATAGAGATTACTGAAATTAATGATAAAGAGACCTACATAGCAATTTGTTATTTTTCCCCCATCAATTCTAAATTCTATAAGAAAAAGAGTCTAGATAAAAATAGTCCTTACAATGGATTAGAGAATGATATTTCTAGCCTAAGGAATGAAGGTAATATCCTTTTAATGGGTGACTTTAATGCTCGAACTTCAAGCAACCAAGTTATTCTTCTATGCAATCATTCCAACCCTAATCCTCTTTGGTTAGAGGAGGACCTTACTCTGGCTAGCTGGTACAAAAGGAGCTCTAAAGACCTCAGGGATAATTTGTTTGGGTCGGAGCTAATCAAACTCTGTAGTGCTCATGATCTCATAATTTGCAATGGTCTAAAGAAGTGGCTCTATTCTAGCCAGATGACCTGCATCGATAGGCTTGGTAGCAGCGTGGTAGACTATGTTATTTCCAATCTCCCTTTATACAATGAAATAATAAATTTTGACATCTTAAACGACCACAAGCCTGACTCTGATCATAGGCCTTTACTTATAACTCTTAATTTTGCCATGCATAAAGATCCCATAGAAGATAATCCTTATAGACAAAAGAACTTAATCTTTGATAGAAATAAGAACGATCTCTTTCTAAATGAATTAAAAACTAATTTTCTTCCCTTATCTAATATAGACAACATAATATACCTCTATCATAATTTTACTACAACACTCTCATATTCTATTAACAAGTTCTCAATTGAAGTTTCAAGTAATAAAAGCAACAACAAAACCAACCCTTGGTATGACAAAGATTGTAAAAGTGCGAGGAGAGAAATTAAGGAAGCTGTTGATGAATCTCTTAAAATTGGCAAGATAAAAATATACAAAGCCCTAACTAAAAGGAAAAATAGGCAGTATATTCGTAAAAGACAAGAGAATCTCTTACACCTCTTTAAGGTAGCTCCTAAGAAATTCAGGAGGTAGATTCTAACTAGGAAAACTAAAGATAATAATAAAATTGCTTTACACGACTGGAATACCTATCTTAAAAAGCTTTTTGAATCTCCAAATGTAATGGATAACGTTGACACACTGCTCACAACGAAAGAATTTTTCTCATTAGAAGACATTGGTTTTGGGGTTAAATGCCTAGCAAATGGGAAAGCTAAGGACATTGAAGGTTACTAGGAGGAAATCTTAAAAATTGGAGGTCCTGTCCTCATCCCCCCACATCCACAAGCTTTTCAATCAAGTGGTCAAGAAAGGGTTCCCTAAACCTTTGACTCCGAGCCTCATTATCCCTATTTTTATAAGTGGGGATACAAATAACCCCTCTAATTATCGGATAATTATGATCAGCCCTCTCTTAGCCAAGTTATATGGTATTATTTTGGAAAAGAAGTTGAGCATATGGCTTGAAAGTGAAGGTAAGTGGGCTAAAGGCCAAGCGGATTTTAGAAGGCAACACTCAATAATGGACCACCTTGTTATGCTTAGGATCATTGTGGAGGAATGCCGCAATGATAAATCCAATCTCTTTTTTTGCTTTGTGGACTTTAGAAAGGCTTTCGATACGGTTCTTAGAAACAATCTATGGAATAGATTAGAAGAGCTAAAGGTTCCCTTCGAGTTGAGAGTTGCCACTATAAGGCTATACGAGAATGTAATTGCTAAGTTAAAGAGTAATGAGGGGTGGTCAAAAGATATTAAGTGTAATATCGAAGTTAAACAAGGTTGCCCCCTCTCCCCTACCCTATCTGGCATTTACATAGACAAGCTAGAAGGTTGTTTAGAGGAAGCAGGTTGTGCTGGCATGATCTTAGCTGGGATAGCCATCATCCTTCTTCTCTATGCTACCGATATTGTTCTTCTCGCAAGATGCCCATTTGACCTTGATAAGCAACTTAGACTTCTTAAGGATTTATGCTCTACCATGGGTATGACTGTTAACACTAGCAAAACAAAAGTTATGATTATCAAATCCAAGAAGGACACTTATGCTAATTTTATGTATGACAATAGTAACCTGGAGGAAGTGTCTTCTTACAAGTACCTAGGAATTGATGTTTATCACAAGCTCAACTGGAACTATAGCATTGAGAAAAGGATTAATGGGGGGTGGAAAGCTTATTTTGGCCTTGAAAATAATTGTAAAACGGAAAACCTCGTAATGTGGGATAGAAAGAAGTTCCTCTTTGAAACTTTAGTCACTCTAGTTATCTTATATGGATGTGAGGTTTGGAGTTTCAGCATCTCTAGAAAATCCTGGAGAAGTATTGAGCAAATCCAGAAGTGCTTTATAATATATAACCTCAAAATTAAAAGCAATACACCCTATCCTATTCTCCTCATAGAAGTGGGTCTTTCCCCTATCGAGAGCCTAGCTATGACTAGGCTTCTGTTGTACAAGCACAAACTCAATAACATAGGACCATAGACTTCCTAAGCTAGCTTTAAATTCCTGCCAAAACCACCTAAGGCTCAAACGAGGTTGGTATGAAGACATCAGGGCCTGGTTAAACCATTGGGAGATCGACAAGAATGTTGCATTGCAAAAAATTAATAACATTAAAAATATTGTTACTTCTAAGTTCAAAGAAAAAATGTGGTGTGAGAAAGATTTAGCAGCTAAAAGAAAATTAAAATATTATAAGGAGGTCATCAACCCCACCCTAGAAGATCAAAAGTATCTCTCGGTTTTAACTGGCTCAAAGAAGAAAATTAATATAGCCAAGGTTAGAACAAACTCTCATGAATTCCATAGTGAAACGGGTCGTTGGGAAGTTCCTAAAACACCATGGATGGAAAGAATTTGCCATCTGTGTGTGTGAGAATATGAACATCGACAATGAAAATTACTTCCTCTTAGAGTGCCTCGCGTACAACCACATTAGACCTCAGTTTCATAATCTTTGTTGCAATACCAACCTTCCACGTTAGATCTCAGTTTCATAACCTTTGTTGCAATACCAACCTTCCTAGCCTTTTAAGATGTCAAAATTATAGTGAGCTCTGGAGGCTTCTCTTTAAGCTTTTTGATCATAGGAATAAAATCTTAAATCAAACTAAATAATTCGTTTTCTTTACATCCAAATTACCAAAATTTGCTATCAATAAACGTTAACCATCATCATCATAAATTTACACTTTCAACCCATCCTTATCAAATTTAAACAAAATTAAAATGCCGAAAATACCAAAACTGCCCTAGGATCATGAAATCTCATACGTAGTTTTTCTTCATTCTATTTGGCTTGTTTTCCATCTCTCCATTCCAACTCCTGCCTCGACGAAGGGTGATGTGCGCTTTCACTGCTAACACGTGGAGTTTGACTTGCGCCATTAATTACGTGATTCATGGAATTTCCACGCACTATTCAACGATGCAACACCTTATGATAGTAAAATCCATATATTTAATTTATTTTTATGGATTATCAATTGATGAAGACACATGTTTTTATTTTATTTTTAAAATTTTTAAACAAGTTTTAATTTAGATAAATTATTAGTACATCTACTAATATTAACAGAATTCAAATTTCAAAAAATTAATTTTTAATTTCTAAAAAATAATAAATTTAATATTTAATTTTACAAAAAATTTAATAAAATAAATAATTTTTTAAAAAATTACAAATTAAGAATCAATGTTTTGACTCCAATTAATTAAATTATATTCTCTTTTCAACCATTACAAAATATATATCTAACATTAAAAAAAACACTTTAAAATTCAATTATAAGATTACAAAATTTATAATTACCTATATCAATCAATTTTTTTTATTAAAATATATTTGTTTCAGCACCAACATCAATCTTAAAATAATAGTTCATGATTTTATTTCTCTGTTTTTTACATATGCATTTAAGGCTTAATTTAAGTGTTTTACTTTCCGGTTAGAATTCAATCATAAGACTGTAAAATTTTATTAATTACATATATTAATTAATTTTATGAAAAAAATTTAAAGTACTTAGATTATGTATACCATATAATTAAAATTGAAGTTCAGTGAAATTGACATGTCAAAACCCAGGGTGCATGATATGACGGCTGGGGCGGTTGGCTTTTGCTCCCCCAGCCGTGTTCGAACTCTGCGGAGGTCCCCCTTTTGGCGATATGGGACGGTATTGCCGTATTTGCCGGTTTTGGCCGTATTTTGATTGGGTTCGGTCTTATTGTATTTTGGCTTTGGCCGTATTCTAATTGGCTTCCCCCACATTGTAAATAACATGTGATTTTCCACCGGGGTCTCTTCCCCGTGTGAAAAAAAAATGTCAAAAATGTATAAACTTTGGTTAATTACAATTTTTCAACATATAAATTGATTAATTTTATAACGTGTTTAGGTTAATTTAAATACCAGGAGAGAAATGCCCGAAAGCTTAAACGTACCAAATTCTTATAACACAATGTCGTACTCTCATAATTATGTTTTTTTTTTTAAGTTATGGAAATTTTCGTTATATTTTGAAAAAAAATTAGCAAAGATTTTTGTAAATCCAAATAAAAGTTATCAAAATTCATAATTTTAGGTGCCTTAGAAGTTTTTTATGGTGCTGAATTTATTTCCAATTCAAACACTACTTTTACAAAAAAAAAATTGATTTTTTTGTGCGTCACCATAAACTCTAAAACCAATTAGCGTAGTCTGTTGACGTCACTGTTACGTTGAGGTCATAATCACGAAAGGAGTTGCCTATAATGCGACTTTTTGGAGATTCCGTTGCGGAAGAAATTGAGGTTAAATCTTGATTTGTTGCAGTTAAAATGGTTTTTTAACTTCATATTTGGATTCAGCACCGTGAAAAACCCCTGGGACGCTTTGATTGTGCAGACACTAGCTATCAAACTTGCGATTCCAATAAATTGTTGCCGGATTTTGACCGGAAAAACCCACCAAAAAGGCTTTCAAAAAGTCGCTAGACAACTGCATCACGAAATTCTCCTTTATAGTGGAATATAGGAAAATACTCAATATAATTCAAAACTAAGAAAATGCCACAAATCCAAGACTTTTGTGGTTGGGATGGCTGCACGTGTTTCTGTGAAATGTTAGTGATTTTTTTAATCGATGGAGGGTCAATACTAAGATATGGAAATTAAGTGTCATTGTGTTTTAATTATGTTTTGATTTTATATATTAATCTTTTTTATAGTGAAAAGAGATTTGATTTTTTTAAGGTTTTTGATAGATTAGAATTAAGATAAATCTAAGTTAGTTTAATTTCCCCCTTTTAAATATATAATTTTTTACATGAATACCATGGGTCAATACCATGGATCAATACCATAGATTATTTTTATAAGATTATTTTTAGTTTTATTTTGATGGAGTAAAAATGTTTACATTACATTATATTTATCTTTTTATTTAATTTTAAATTTATTTTTAAAGATTAGAACATCTTTCGGTGTTAATCACATAAAAAAAAATTTGTAGACGTGTTTGAAACCATCGAGTGTGGTTCATGATTAGTACAAGCTGTAGAGTCAAATCATGGCAAGAGATTTTTTGACCTTTATAGTGTAAGGACTAGTCAATAGTTTGACTAGACAATAAAATAAATTAACTATAAAAGTTAAAAATATTAGATTATAACAATAATCCCCATAAAAATTAAAATACAATACCTAAATTAACTAACTACTTATTAAAATATATTTAAACCAATACAAGTTGGGACTAACTAAATAATAATTAAATTTAGAATACAATACCTAAATTAACTAACTAATTAAAATATATTTAACCATTACAAGTTCGGAGTAAGTAAATAATAATTAAATTAAATTAAATTAGAATACCTAAATTAACTAACTACTTATTCAAATATATTTAAACTACTAACTAAATAATCATTAAATTCTTAGAAAAGACCAAGTGAATGAATAATTTTGCAAATAAATATCGATTAAAGTTTCAATATGAAAGTTAAACTATTTAGATTGCCTAAATACTACCTTATAAATATTTAAAACAAATTTCTTTTGACTAGAAAGAATGTCTAAAGTAATTTATCTAAACAAGTAACTTGGAGGAAGTGTCTTCCTACAAGTACCTAGGAATTGATATTCATCAAGTACCTAGGAATTGATATTCATCACAAGCTCAATTGGAACTATAGCATTGAGAAAAGGATTAATGGGGGATGAAAAACTTATTTTGGTCTTGAAAAATAATTGTAAAATGGCAAACCTCGTAATGTGGGATAGAAAGAAGTTCCTCTTTGAAACTAGCATTGAGAAAAGGATTAACGGGGTATGGAAAGCTTATTTTGGTCTTGAAAATAATTGTAAAACGACAAACCTCATAATGTGGGATAGAAAAAAGTTCCTCTTTGAAACTTTAGTCACTCCGGTTATCTTATATGGATGTGAGGTTTGGGGTCGTAGCATCTCTAGAGAATCCTGGAGAAAGATTGAGCAAATCCATAAGCGCTTTATATTGTATAACCTTAAAATTAAAAGCAACACACCCTATCCTAATCTCCTTAAGAAGTGGGTATTTCCCCTATCGAGAGCCTAGCTATGAAAGTACAAACTCAATAACATAGGAGACCATAGACTTCCTAAGCTCGCTTTAAATTCCAGCCAAAACCACCTACGGCTCAAATGAGGTTGGTATAAAGACACCAGAGCCTGGTTAAACCATTGGGAGATCGACGATAATGTTGCATTGCAAAACATTAATAACAATAAAAATATTGTTACTTCTAAGTTCAAAGAAAAAATGTGGTGTGAGAAAGATTTAGCAGCTAAAAGAAAATTAAGATATTATAAGTGGGTCATCAACCCCACCCTAGAAGATCAAAAGTATCTCTCTGTTTTAACTAGCTCAAAGAAGAAAATTAAAATAGCCAAGATTATAATGAACTCTCATGAGCTCCATAGTGAAACGGGTTGTTGAGCACTTCCTAAAACACCATGGATGGAAAGGTTCTGCCATCTCTGTGAGAATATGAACATCGAAGATGAAAATCACTTCCTCTTAGAGTGCCCCGCGTACAACCACATTAGATCTCAGTTTCAAAATCTTTGTTGCAATAATGACCTTCCTAGCCTTTTACCTTGTCAAAATTACATTGAGCTCGGGACTCCAAGCTTTTTGAGCATAGGAATAAAATCTTAAATCAAACTAAATAATTCGTTTCTTTAAGTATGATAGACCAAAGTTTGGTCTCGACATTAACCATCACCATCATCATCATCATCATCAAAATGTTAAGACCAATTAAAAATAAAAATATAGTAAATAAATAAGTATTTATGAGAACAATTTTTTTATTTATATTATGAATAACAACACAAAGGCCTTGCTAGTGCTAGAAAAAGGTAAAGAAATTTAAAAATTGAGATCTACTCTAATATTCACCTTAAGATGAGATAAATAAAATCTACCTCTTAAAATGAAAAAATAACAATACTAGTAAATAAAAATAGGAATAAAATAAGAGGGGAGATCAAGAAAACTTAGAAAATAAATAAAAATTAAAACTAGGAGGGAAAGGGAGGGACCCAACACCTACTAACCTTCTAACCATCATCACGGGTGAGATTCCCCATGCATCTTTTCAATTTCTATAGCTTCCCTGAACTTACAATGATGGAAATGATCAATTTTAGCAAGGACCGGGAAATTTGATAAAGTCAAAATGCTTAAAGGACAAGACTTTAGAGCATTTTTTCCATATTAAACCAGAAAATACATATCTATATCATTAACATCATTAAAATATTTAAAAAAAATATTATTAAAACAAATGACCAAATAATTAATTAAGAAATATTAATTATTTTTATATATTAAAAAATATAATTAACGATTTTTTAATTAAATTGACTTAATCTTATAAAATATCCCTAATATATTTAAACTATATAATTCAAATGTACACTTTCAACCGATCCTTATCATATTTGAAGAAAAATTAAAATGCGAAAAAGACCAAAACTACCCAAGAATCATGAAATCTATATGAATCTACTTGTTTTCCATGTCTTCATACCAAGTCCTACCTCGATGCAGGGTGATGTGCGCTCTCACTGCGTAACACGTGGAGTTTGACTTGCACCAAGAATTGCGTCATTCATGGAGTTTCCACGTGATGCCGCGTCTTATCATAGTAAAATCCTGCGTGGTAAGCTTGCTGGATTAAATGATGGCAGTGGTCTATAATGCAATTTTTTGAAAGTTTTTTTTGGTGGGTTTTTCTGGTCAAAATCCGGCAGCAATTTATTGGAATCGCAAGTTTGATAGCTAGTTTCTGCACAATCAAAGTGTCCCAGGGGTTTTTCAGGGTGCTGAATCCAAATATGTAGTTAAAAAACCAATTTAACTGCAACAAATCAAGATTTAACCTCGATTTCTTCCGCCGAATTCCGTCACCGGAATCTCCAAAAAATCGCATTATAGACAATTCCTAAATGATGTGGCATTTTATGATAAATGATGTGGTATTTTATGATTGAGCTTTAAAGATTGAAGTTGTCATTGTAATTGATTATTGTCTTATCTGACATGATATGAATATAGGAGAGATTTTTTCCAATTGAGTTTCTCAATAAAAAATATTGTGTTGATTATGATTAAATGATTGCATGTATTTTTATCATATGTTTTTCTTTCTGCAGATTGAATAAAAAAAAAGAAATTTGTACTTATTGATTAGTCTAAATTCATTAACAACTGAAAATTTCGACTTATTTTTACAAACCATAAATGTTGAAAATAGTAAAATAAAATCTTATTTGACTTGTACCTTAATAAAAAAGCCACAAATAATATTCCTTTAACATGCCCAAGTTCCTATATGCTACAGCAAGTTCTAAAAATTTAGGATGCATTCCTAAAAGTTAGGACGAGATCATGAAGTAATTTGACTCGTGCATATAGTACGCAGCTCAGGTGTTTGTCTCGTAGTGCGAGTTAGAGTTGGAAAAGGACAAGAGACAAAGTGTCAAATGATATTTTTGGATAGGAAGAGTTGGAAGAGTCAATTAGACTCAGTTTTAACTCAGCGATCACAATTTTGAGTTCAAAAGATAAACTTGTAAATTTTAGTTTTGTCTAATTGTTTATAAAAGGGATGAAGGCACATAATTGTATTCATTATTTTATGAGTAAAAAGGTTGTGAGACAAGAAAATAGAGAGCATGAGTTTGTGTGAGTTTGTATGAGGAGTGTTCACTTGTGGTGTGTATATAGTTGAGTACTAAATAGGCACAAATTGAAGGATTTGTGCTATAAAATAGGGAGGCTTTTGCACACTGATTTAGTTCGCTGCAAAGTAGGAGACTTTGTGTGCAGGAAGGAATGATAGTGCATAGAAGAATTTAGGGCAAAGGATAGGAGCAGAGATCAAGTAAGGATCATGGCAAGTCTATGCTAGGTCAACTGGAAAACATCTTTGTTCCGATAGACAGGGTGTCTTGTATTTGATCAAATTACTCTATCAATAAAACTACAACAAGTAGAGAGTTTTCCTAGTTGGGTTCCTTAGGGTTTTTTTTTGTGTTATTGTATTGTGTGAATGTGTTTTTAATTTTGTTTTATTCCATTTCAAAAGAGTAGAGAAATTATGTGTTTTGGTGTTACAAATTAGTTTCAAATTTTTTCATCACAGTGGTTGTATAATTTCAAGAAAATTCTATAGGAAACGTGTTGGGATTCACCCTGTCAATGAAGATTTCACAAAGTTTACATAACATTATTTTAGTTCTCCCAATCCTAACAATGATGATGTCACAGAGTGAAACATAAAATTAGTGGTTCCTAATTCTAGCAAAAAAGATCACTTGTACTTTTCTTGAAGGCTGCCAAGAATACCTCAAAGAAAATCAGAAACAAAGAAAGAACACACCCTACAATTGGAATTGCAGGGGGTGTGTGGCCATGGGTGTGTGGCCATGGTTCTCTGGTATGATCTAAAGTGTTAATGAGATCAAGAAATTGGAAATTGTCTGGACAATTATGATAAATCCTAATGAACATGAGTGCATGATTTCAATTAGTAAAAGGAACACATATATTCTAATGTTCCCGTGTTCCTAAGTCATATCTTTTGCTCATATTTTAGTTTCATATGTGAGGGCTTCAACACTTGTGAAGACTAAGGCCAAGAGGAGGAGGATGGAGACATCAAATACATCAAGTAAGTAAAATTATTAAGTAATATTGTGCTAAGACTTTGAATAGAAACGTGTGTGATTCATTTAAAGTAAAAAAACCCTTCTTAATAGCATAACAAATCTTTGTAACTCATCAATTTACTACTATGGATTGAAGGAAAGGCTTTTTTATACCTTTATCTAGGAAACCCCATATATTCACAATAATCATTCATGTTGGGACTCCATAAGTCTTCTTTAGGTGAAAAATGATTGTACAATAAACATATGACAAAGAATTTAAATGAAATTCAAATAGTTAAAAAGTACCTCGGTAACGAAAAAATAGTTTAAAAATACCCAAGTAATGAAAACCTAGAAGAAAATTGGTAAGAAAACTATCTAAAAATATTTTAAAAATACCCAAGTAACGAAAACCTAGAAGGAAATTGGTAAGAAAACTATCTAAAGATGAAAACATGATGGGAGACATATCTTCTACCTTAACATGAAGACATGATGGGAGACATATGTTCTAGACATTCAGGGGTTGAATCTCAGAGAGGGTAACCTTCTTAAAAATGATTCGAATTACAAAACCCGCTATTGTCTCCACTCTCCATAAGTTGTCCAAATATAAGGCATCCAAGAAAACCTATAGGAAGAAAAAAACTGTGATGGGGTTTCTTGTCACGAGACTAAAGGAACACTGGAAAACCCTTATGTTATCACTTGGAATGAGAACTTGAGAAAGCATGAATTAAAAAACGTAATAAAACCATGAAAATGCTTACGAAAGATACTTGTTTGGAACCAACAGAGGTAGCTCTTGTAGCAGGGGAAAAAGTCTGCGAAAAAACCCCAAAAAATAGACATGGTATATGTTTTTTTACAAAACCCGATATATTTAATAATTGTGAACAACTTTGGTAAAAAAATGGAAGGAATGGATGGTTTCATACCTGGTAAGAGATATCTATGTCCATGGCTAGCCTCAGACTGAGATTGTAGAGGATTTGTCTTTTATCATAAATTTCTCTGAAACCCTTGAACGGATTTCTAGTAAAACCCCACAACAGAACCGTGAGAAGGGGTAACTAGAAAACCCTATATTGAAGACAAAAACAAAACTGAACACATGGTAAAGGAAGTAGCAAAACCAATTGAAAGGAATTTGGTAAGGTTACCTGCCAAATGGGGCCGAAATCAGACCTCAGCAGAGATCATTAAGTGCTATTTATCAAGGTGTTTAGTGCTATCCATGTTTAGGGCCATGAAAGATAAAGATATTTGATAACGAAGGTGCCAAGGAGAAATCCGAAGACTTAAAACCCTAACAACGCTATAAAATTAGCAGAGGGAAAAGGGTTTTCACTTCTACTACATCATTGAGTAAACCATCGCGACAGGTGATTGGGAACAATGGTAGAAAAACCGTTGAAGGGAGTCGAGCGGGAATGTTGGTAAATAAACTGCAGAAAGAAGTCAAGCGGCTTTGAAAAAGGCTAGCCATGCAAATTTAAAACAATTAAAAATATCAAAATTATAATTTAATATAAAATAAATATTTGCGTCGAAAATTTGAGACAACCTGCCAATTTACGAAGAAATTATAATTTAGATAATGTCTTGGACAGTCGAAGGCATACAATGATTCTCACACTGTTCTCCTGTCTGGTTGGCCTGTTTTATTGATTGAGAAGAATAAAATAAACTATATGATATTGATGTTGCTAACGAGTAATTAGAATATGAGTACTGGTCGGTCAACTCAGAATACTTAGAATATCACTATAATATATGTAATAGCTAAAACACTGAAATATGTGAACACCAGCGTTTCCACGTCTATAAGCATCATACTTCTTTTCCGTTCTCTGTACATACACAGTATTGCGTATGTTAAACTTTTATTCCATGAAATCGAACCTATTCCGACTTGGGATTCTCCATTATCTGTTAGACTTCTATTCTATGAGTTCAATGTATTTCTTGCCCTGATACCCAAAACAGATCCGATCTTAATTAATTCATGAGTCATGAGGCTCATCTCAATATGATGCAGAGCATTTAGCTGACAGGGCAAAGACAACAGTGAGGGAATATGGTTTATGAAGAGGACAAAGAGATTAATTCATTAAGTTGGAAAGATATTTTTCTTTTTTTTTGTGTCAAGTTACTTAAAGATTACTGTAATAAGTTGTAATTAGCAGTATTAATAATTAGATTAGAGTCATTGTTTTCAAATAGTTAAGCTACTGTTGAAAAAGGCATGAAAAGAAAATGCACTGGAAATCAGACACAGTTCAGTATGGAAAATAACTACTGTAACTAATTGAACAAACTGAACAAACTAACAGCAGTTATTGCAATTTGTAACAGTGCTATTAAATAGTGAAACAAAAGCACAATACATGGGTTCGGACTGAGAGAGAAGTATTGAGAAGAAATATACAAATTTTCTGTGCACATATCCTCATAGCGTCCTATTCATTTCTAAGCTTTTCTTTTATATTGAATTACTATGTGAATGCCATAAAATGCATGGTCACAGAATCTAAATAAACAAGGAAGACATCTAAAAGCAAAGTTCATTGAATTCGGAGAAGGAGTAATAGCGTTCATCTACAGGCAACACAAACAGAGAACCAAACACTCAAGGAGGAACCGTCCACACAATTTTCCATATACAAAAAAAATCAGAGTTTTCCATTACACTGCAAAGGACAACCACCATAAAAAAAACCCAAGTATGTGAATTTTAAAAGCGTAACCAAAATAGATTCAATTCCAGAAGTTCACATACAGTCGTCACAGTTATTGTCCATTTACATTCTGTATTTAAAAATTTAAGAATGAACCAGTTCACGGATTTGGAGAACTGTAACCATTATCAACATAAATCAAAAGTCCCATAACTTCCCAAACCCACACCTACGACTCGACAGAGACGTTGTGTAACAACAGGACCAAACCTAAACAATGGCTCGAGGCCAACAACCAAACCAAACTATACGCCAAAAGATTCAGGCAAACAAACTACAGATAAATAGAACAATGCTACCTGGAATTCCCTCGGAGTAGTCGAAGGACCCAGCACCGAAACCCTCAGTTGCTCCACCTGCAACAGAAACCAAAGGACGAGAATCAAAACACAGTGGAAGGAAAATACAGGAATTCAAAACAAATTTTATTTTGAACAAACCGAAAACTATAGTGGATTCCGCTTACCTACCAGAGGAGCCATGGCCATTACAACCTGAGATTGTCTTCCTCGTCACAAGGAGCCGAAGACGTTAGAGCCAAAAAGAGGAACAGGTAAAATGAAATAGCAGAGAAGGAAAGCTTACCAGTTGCATTGGTGGAGGAATCGACGAAGAACGACACCATTGGTTTGCCGAGACCGCGCATGGGTCGAACCATTGTTGTAGAACGAGACCGGGAACCATAATCTCATAAACCGACCCACAGAGGTAACAGTAGGAAAAACCCACATAAAAAATCGAGCAGAGGATGCACAGAGGCAGAGACCCATAAAAAAATCAACGACAGAAAACTCAGGGACAGGCTAAACACAAGCAGGGAAACAACCTTACCATGTTTCCATAGTTCCACAGACGACCGAGACACTTCCACAACAAAATTCGAACAAATGGAGCCATGAAGACCACCGCGAGCATACAGCTCAAAAGACTTAGAGCAACAAAACCCTGGACCAACTAAAAGAAGCCTCATCGAAACTTGCAGACTACCAACTCGTGTCACATAGGGCCAGGGAAACAAGCTTCAAACAAATATGAAGCATCACAAAAGAGAATCATGGTGAAAATCGCCAAGTCGCCGAGAGCTCACAACCGGAGGGAGCGGAAGTAACATAAAACCAAATGAACGCGAGGGTGGCGAAAACCCTATACCAAGGCGGGGTTTAGAATTCCAACATGGTACAGGTGTCCACTCCATACACAGCCAACGTACCTTACCGTAAAAACCTATTAATTGAGCCCAGATTGAAAATCAAATAATATCTATCTGAAATCCAGTTAACATAAATATCTACTGACGGTACAACAACAGGTGGAAAGGAGCGACGGCGGGACCACGTGGGTTGGCCCCATCACAATATTGGTCGAAAACATTTTTTTTCTTAAAAAAAAAAACAAACAGAATTTTATTAGAGGTAGTCTAATTTGCAGGTGGAATGACATTTTTTTTTAGAGTATTTTTCAGATTAATATTAATTAAAACTCAGAAAGATTATTAAAATTTTGAATGTAAGATGTCTAATCTGTAAAATTCCAATGCCATCTATTTATGCATTAAAAAATGTATTGTAAACAACAAAAATTTACAATTTTGCTTAAAATTTTATTGTCTGATTTCGGGGAGAACTATTTCATCTATAATTTAGACCCCATTTTATTATGCTGAAATGAAACAATATTTTTTTTTTTAATTATGCCGAAACAAAATCATATTCATGTATGCAGATTTAGTAAATCTATTTAGAAAGTGGTAAAAAGTATTTATAAAATTATTATAGAAATACATTTATAAAAAAGACGTATGTAATGATAAATAAATAAACAAGTGCAATATGGAGTGTCCTTGCTTAGCACTTGTACTTTGCGCAAAAAGTAGAGAACTTTTATGGGGTGAATGTGATCATATAACTTAGTTATAATAAGTGCATGATTTAAGCACCACAATCATGATGGAGGGGAGAATCAAATGCAGTAGGCTATAACGCGACTTTTTGAAAGCCTTTCCGGCGGATTTTTCCGGTCAAAATTCGCCAGCAATTCATTGGAATCCCAAGTTTGATAGCTAGTTTCTGCACAATCAATGGCTCCCAAGGGCTTTTCAGGGCGCTGAATTCAAATATGCAGTTAAAAAACCATTTTAACTGCTTAAAAATCGAGATTTAACCTCATTTCTTCCGCCGGATTCCGTCACCGGAATCTCCAAAAAGTCGCATTTATAGACAACTCCGAATCAAATTGCTAATAATTGCTCATAATTATCGGTACATGATAACATAGTTTTATTGAAAAAATAGCATAATTAAAAATTTAATTATCCAAAAAATATTATAATAAATAAAAATATATTAGTGGAAAAATATATAAAACGACATTGTTATTAGAAATAATACAACAATTAATAAAAACTAAGCAATGAATGATTATAGGTTAATAAATATTTATTGTTAAAATAAGAATTATATATATATATATATATATATATATATATAAAATCATTCATTGCTTAGATTCTGTTAATTGATTTATGAGGACATTTGGCCATTAGATTGTTATTACAAAGAATACAACTACTAATAGAAAGCCAACAAGAAATGATTATAGGTTAATAAATATTTATTGTTAAAAACAAAGTATGAAAATGAATGGAAATAAAATATTAATTATGAAATATCCATATATTTAATTTTTTATGGATAATTAATTTATGAAGATGCATGCTTTTATTTTATTTTTAATGTTCTTAAACAATTTTTAATTCTCGCAAATTATTACTGATGATGATGATGATGATGGTGGTGGTTAACATCCATTGAGACCAAACTTTGGTCTATGGACCTAAAGAAACAAATTATTTAGTTTGATTTAAAATTTTATTCCTATATTCAAAAAGCTTGGAGAGAAGCCTCGAAAGCTCACTCTAACTTTGACAATATAAAAGGCTAGGAAGGTCAGTATTGCAACAAAGATTTTGAAACTGAGATCATCTAATGTGGTCGTAGGCCGGGCACTCTAAGAGGAAGTGATTTTCATCCTTGATATTCCTATTCTCACAGAGATGGTAGAACCTTTCCATCCATGGTGTTTTAGGAACTGCCCAACAACTCATTTCACTATGGATCTCATGAGAGTTCATTCTAATCTTGGCTATATTAGTTTTCTTCTTTGAGTTAGTTAAAACTGAGAGATATTTTTGATCTTTTAGGGTGGGGTTGATGACCTCCTTATGATATCTTAATTTTCTTTTAGCTGCTAAATCTTTCTCACACCACATTTTTTCTTTGAACTTAGAAGTAACAATATTTTTATTGTTATTAATGTTTTGCAATGTAACATTCTCATCCATCTCCCAATGGTTTAACCATGCCGTGGTGTCTTTATACCAACCTCGTTTGAGCCTTAGGTGGTTTTGGCTGGAATTTAAAGCTAGGTCAAGAAATCTATGGTCTCCTATGTTATTAAGTTTGTGCTTGTACAATAGAAGCCTAGTCATAGCTAGGCTCTCGATAGGGAAAATACCCACTTCTATAAGGAGAATAGGATAGGGTGTGTTGCTTTTAATTTTGAGGTTATACATTCTCGATTTGCTCAATTTTTCTCCAGGATAGGGTGTGTTGCTTTTAATTTTGAGGTTATACATTCTCGATTTGCTCAATTTTTCTCCAGGATTCTCTAGAGATGCTACAACGCCAAACCTCACATCCATATAAGATAACGGGAATGACTAAAGTTTCAAAGAGGAACTTCTTTCTATCCCACATTACGAGGTTTGCCATTTTACAATTATTTTCAAGACCAAAATAAGTTTTCCATCCCCATTAATCCATGCCATTAATATCATTAAAATATTTAACAATTTTATTATTTACTAATTAATTAATTTTTAATAATTAATTAAAAAAATTTAAAAATTTTTATTTAGTAAAAAATATAATTAACTATTATTAATATTGAAATTAATTTAATATTATAATTTTTTAATATATTTTAAATTATATAATTCAAATTTACACTTTCGGCCCATCCTCATCAAATTAAAGCAAAATTAAAATTAAAATGCGAAAAAGACGAAAACTGCCCTAGAATCATGAACTCTATATGATTGATGTGCGCTCCGCCATCAATTACGTCATTCGTGGGGTTTTCACGTACTATTCATAAACCCTGAGTGCCAACCTTTCCTAAAGCATGACACGGACCAGACTCTGAAGTGATTTTCGACCGTTAAACAAAATGAGAACTAAACGTTATTAATTCCATTCTAACTTTGACGGTAGATTGCATCAAATGTCTCATTCATTGAATTGAATGTGTGATTGGCAGATAAGATCGAACTTCTGGTATTTATTCTGCTTCTTCCTGAATCATGTTCTCGCTAAATTGCACCAAAGTGCGTAGGTCATTGAAGTTGAATGTGTGATGGGCAAATAAGGTTGAATTTGTTTGAAATCTGGCGTGTTAAATACTGTATAGTTTGGAATATATATACTTGGATTAAAATGTTGTATATTTAAATGTATATTCTTATATATATATAATTTAATGTATTGTTATGAGATGTATATTGTTTATTAATTTGTTGAAATAGTTAATTAGTTATGTAATGAGATGTATATTGTTTATTATTTGTTGAAATGGTTAATTGTAACTAATTTGGAAGTAGTTTGATGATTAATCATGTTATTATGATTAGTAACTGAGCTTTTTTAATAAATCAACTAATTTTGGTGTAGTTTACTTATTTTATAAAATTAGAGTTGATTTTAATAACAATAGTTTGAGATATGTAATGTTTTGTGTTGTTTATCACGAAATCAAAGAGTCCATAGTTATCCTCAATAACATTTGCACCACATAGGTGTTGACATGGCGAATTTTCGCTATATCAACAAGGGGAACTAACCGGATCACAAACCCCAATTGGACCTTCTTTCGTTTGGAATGACTAGTTCCAACAGGTTTTAAGGGACCCCGTAAACTGTTAAATGTGTTGAAAGATTGCTTCTTGGAAGAAGACTTCAATTAAATCAACAAAATAAAGCAGCTAACTTCTATATATTGAATCCTATCTATATTTCTTATAACTACTCTAGTCTATGTCCTAACTATCCTAATTTATCCAGGAGCATGAAAAAAGAGAGGTTAAACATCATATATGAATTCCAAGGCTAAATGAATCAATTACTAGTTCACATAAGAATAAGGCTGCATCAATTCTTAATTGCAATCCAATCATTCATACAGGAATACACATTCCCTTTTATAGAAGTAAAGCTTGCAACTGATGTCTAACATAGTTTCAAATCAGAGACTGCTTATGAATTAAATATGATGAAGAATTACATTCAAACAACCAAGGCTAATTATAAGTTGTATCGTTATCAATATGCAAAAAAGCAATACCATTTGTATTTATGCTAGCAACAACACCCTCTCTCAAAACACATACAATCAAAGGATCTTAAAGCTGAAACAAAAGGCTCCCCATTGAACCAAACAATCTCCTTTATTCATAATAAATCGAAGCTGTTCTCTCCAAATATAAATCCCTTCTCTCCTATCTAGAGGTAATATTTATGCCTCAGACCCCAACGCCTCATCTTCCCTATTCTTTTCAATATATCGATCAAAATACACAGAGGTAGAGCCATCGACGTCACTGCTGACATGTAGAAGGTATTTCCTGTCACTGGAGTGCTTCATTTCCTTGGCAAAATGAATAGATGTTGATTAGACGAGGATGACTGTGTGTCATCTCCTCATGATGAAACCTGGAGCAATTTTCACCTTCGGAATACACAGGCAATACCTGGAAAGATGATTGCCAATGCGTGAAACCAAATTTTTAAATAAAACATATCTGCATAGGTGACTCTTCGTATTTTCTCATGCATCTTTTATCTGGAGTCATACTTGAAGCTCATGCATCCATTCTTCGACCTCGCTTGCCTTCTCTCGGTCCTCGCCTGCAGAGATAACCAATCATTAGTCATACTTATACAAATATCATAAAATACTAAAAAAAAAAATCCGACTTACACACTGAAAATCATTGCATAACACCGAACTGGATGGTATTTCAGAAGAGGTCTAAGTGGTAACTGGTATTGTGAGGAAGGCCCTCGATTCCACTCTTCAAGAGACACGCAACAGCTTATGAGGAAAGAGGATACCGCTTTTCGAGCGGGTATTCCTCGAGCAACTCGTTCACTCAAAATCTTCGTGGACCGTTGCATCCATGAAGGATAGATCAATGGTGGAGGGACTTGACATAGGAAAACACGGAAAACCTCAAGGTCGGGTCATACAGCCGGACTTCAAATCTTATGAGATGTGTTTTATAATCCCTTTGGATCTGCAACATAAGCTTTCCCTTTTGAAAACCCCGGCCACAACATATTGTCAAATGCACAGGAAAACACTGGAAAACAACGGTCGGGCCCTAAGGTGGATTTCAAAATTTATGTATTGGATCTCTAACCATTGTCAGGTCCATATGGGATTTTCATTAAAAATTGCAACCATGGCCTTTTATCGAATACACAGGAATATATGTGAAAACCCACAATCGGGCCGTACAACTGGACTTCAAAAATTATATATCGGAGCCTATAATCATCGGCGGGTCCGCCGTATCGCAAATCGTTTTATATATAAACCATGAACTCTACTGATTGTGATAAGCGATTGGGGAGGCAGACTAGAAATACATATGAGCTGGGTTAATAATCCTTTTGGGTCCGCAGTATAACACTCTCCTTTGAAAATCGGGTCCGAAATGTTTTATCGAAAATACAAAGGAATACATGGGAAAACCTGCAGCCGAGTCGTATAGCCAGACTTTAAAATTTATGCACCCGAATTAATAGTTATCGACAGGTCTGAAATATCACAGCTCACCTTATATAAAGCTCTTGGGTTTCGCCGATTGCGATATGCGATTAGAGCTCTGGACCAACTAACATATATATCGCGGTTAATAAAGCCATCGGGTCCGAAAGACGGGTGCGCTTTATATAATATATATATATATATATATAATATATATATATATATATATTATATATATATATATATAATATTTATATATATATATATATATATTTATATATATATATATATATCTATATATAGCCTTGGGATCTCGCCGATAGAGATATACGATATGTTTTTGGACCCGATATTATATATATATTGCGGTTAATAGAGCCATCGGTCTAGAAGATAGGTGTGCTTTTTTTATATATATAGCCTTAAGACTTGGTCGATTGCGATATGCGATGGGGATCCGGACCTGATATTTATATAATATGGTTAACAAAGCTGTTGAGTTCGGAGTATAGTGGTACGCATCATGCCTTAGTGTTGATTCCGATAGGCGAAAAGGGGTGATTTAGGCATTTTTTGAGTATTTTTATTATAAAGAGGTATAATGGAGATGAAGGTGTGATGGAAGGTTTTTGAGGGTTGAAAAGGTGTCGATGGAGGGTATGAATGAAGGACTAGAAAGGGTTATAAATGGATCATGCAACAAATGTTTAAAGAGGGGGGCTTAACCATTAAGAATTGGAGATTTGGCTCGACAACAAGTTAAAGTCTCTGGGATAAAACAGATCATTCGGAGAGGTGAATGATCAACTTTAGGGGACCCTTTCAAAATTTCTACCAAGGCAGGTTTTGATAGGGTGGTAGTTGTGGCCACAACAAATTGTGAACCGCTAGGTGAACCAGTTATCTTTGTTTCCAAATAAACCTTGGATCACTAGAACATCAGGGTGTTAAGATAAACTTGAAATGCAAACTGTATAGATGGATAGGCATAGGTTCCACTTCAACATTAATTGCTTCAGGTGGGATAGAGACAAATAGCTTCTTCTTACTGATAGGGTTTTGACAGGCATTCTCCAATGGTACTATTATGGGATTTATTGACTTTCCTTTACTTGTTTCCTACTTTCAAAAGCCCTGATCACTGGTCTGTCAATACCTATTTAGGTGTGTATCTCAGCTCTTTATTGCTCATCAAACTTTATGTAGATATCTTTATCTGCACTTTACATGAGAATTTCAGTGCTATATTTTCATATGATTGAATGGGGCGCAGTAATGGATCATGCCATATTTTTAAACCTCTTAAGCAAGGTTGGGATTACTGTGTCAACCAGTACTCTCAGCCCAGCAATAGTCCTTACTCTAACCGGCTTCCCAAACAACCTGTCCTTCCAGATTGGCACAAGGACTTGACATTTCATTTTCTTTTAAATAAGTCCTTCCAGTTTCAGGCACAAGGACTAGAGCACAATTGGATTTACCACATGGTATATGACAGTGAGTTTAGCCCATGAAAGAAGATTTACTTGTAGATAATGGGTATTGGACAATTTAGTGTGGTGGATGGGACCAATGGAGAATGACCGCAAACCTTACATGCAAGTATAGGCTAGGTCTGAGTGGGATTTATTGAAAATGCAGCATCCCTCCACGTCAGTCCAGCTATAGTTACACATTTTTGTTTTATAAAGATGCCCCTACATGCTCCAGATATCCAAGTTATCAATAGATCTTACCCAGTTCTCAACAGATGCCAATGAGTGGCTTTGGTTTGAATTCCATAGCTGATTTTCAAGTTCTAATGGGTTGATTGAAAATTTGTTTGATTTGCAAGGTAATGATGGATTTAGGATCAACGGACTTATCAGTGGGTTAATGAAGGAGGCGAAAGCTGAAGGTGGAAAATGCAGGGAATCTGAAAGGTAAAAATGAGACTAGAGGACCGAAATCAGTTGGCTGAAAAAGACTACAATTCAAAACAAAAAGAAAATAAGCTTTGCAAAAAAAATAAGAAAGGAAGAAAAACATAAATGTAACTAAACTAACAACAAAAATAAAATGAATCCTAACCTATTCAGGAGGTAACCACCATGTGGTGGCTATTGTAAGTATCTCTTCAGATGTTGGCCATTAACAGGGATTTTTTTAGTTTCTCCCTGTAAAGTTTTCAATTTGTAAGTTCCTTGACCAATTTTTTCCACAACTTGGAATGGGCCCAGCCATAAGTGTTGGAATTTCGTGTGTTTACCTTTTGGCTCATTCAACTTGTCCCAGTTTTGGACTAGCTCTCCTACCTGGTAATCTTTATCACTTGCCAGATCGTGATCAAACCATCTCTTCACAATCATTTGGTGATTTCTGAATTTGTTGTTGGCTTTATCTCTCAATTACTCCAGCCTCATTAGTTGGTTGATCAGTAAATGATGGATTCATGTCCATAGACGAGGAAGTATGGGGAGTTTCCTAAGGCCACTTTTGGGGTGACCCTATTGGCCCAAAGGGCATTTGTTAGAGCATTGTGCAAGTTCTCTGGTTGTCAGCAACAGATTTAGGGATTATGCATATGAGGTTCTTATTTGAGGACTCTACAACTCCATTTCTCTGGGGATAATAATTCGATGCATACCTTATGTGAATTTATTTATCAATAGCAAATTCAGTCAATTTTAGTGATGAAAAGTAAGAAGCATTATCAAATATGAGAGCGTCAGGAATTCCATATCTGTTGATAATGAATTTCTCAATAAATGACATTACCTCATCTTCATTCACCTTCTGAAGAGGGATGGCTTTGAGCCATCTAGTGAAGTAGTTGGTTACTGTGAGTATATACTTATGCTACTGTGAAGAGTTTGGAGTGATCTCGCCTATGACATCTAGGCCCCATTGCTGGAATGGGCGATAAATCATAATGGGCCTGAGGGGAATGGTTGGCTTTGTTTCTCGTCCTGCGACACTTTGACATACCTTGCATTTCTGAGTGTAGGCATGCGAGTCTCTAAACACTGTGGGCCAATAATATCTAGCTCTTAATATTTTGTGGGCAGTGGTCTCTCCACCATAGTGACCACCTGCTAGGTTGTCATGCATTTCTTTCAAGACATGGTAGGAATCATCGTTTTCCAAACACCTCAACCAAATTCTGTCATATTTTTTATGTATAATCTGTTATTGGCCAAATGATACTGATTAGATTTCAATCTGAGCACTCTTCGTTGCGATGCATCCATGTGTTCAGGACATGACCCCTGTGTAATATAGAAGCGGATGTCGTAATGCCACGACTCACGATCTAAAAGGGCCTCTGAAATTTTGTGCTCACACATCAACGCTTCATTTATCCATAGGGGCTCCTCCCTTAATTCCACTTGTGCATTTTGTAAGTTTTGTGCTTCTGGTTCTTCAGACACCCCTACTTTCTCCGCCAAGGCTTCTGTAGCTAGCCTACAAAATCCTTTCCCTCGAACTATCTTTGCCGGCTTAATATCGAGGTCAAATTCTTGAAGTGTGGTTATCCAATTTACTCTCCGTTCACCCATTTCTTTCTGCATGAATAGGGATCTTACAACAAGATGGGGGATGATCAATTTAATCCTGACCTTTAATAAATAAGGGTGGAAATGTTTTATGGCCTTAAAAACCACAAAGCCTTGTTTCTCCATGTCTAAGTAGTTCAGTTCTTCTCCTTGGAGATTAGAACTCATATAAGAAATAGGGACTTCATTGCGATCATCATTTTTTTTGGGTGAGAATTGCGGCATATGAAAGATCAGAAGGAAAAGTGTACAAGAAGAATTACTTGCTGAAATTGGGGTTGACTAATGCAGGAGCTTTTGCGATGGCTTCCTTAATTCACTAAAATGATTTCTTAGCTTCATTGCTCCACTTATACACAATGTCATTTTTCATCATTGGCTACATAGGGCGCACTATTTCTGTGAAACCTGAAACAAATTTCCTAATGAAATTAACTTTCCCGAAGAAAGATTGCATTGCCTTTTTATTTGCAGGGGGCTATGTTCTCATGATATTCTCTACTCTTTCAGGGTCAATAACAATCCCTTATTTATAAAGGATATGACCCAGTAGTTTCCCTTCCGTGACTACAAAGATTCTCTTCTTGGGATTCAACGATATTCCATACCTTCGACATCTTTTGAAAATCCATTTCAAGTGATAAATATGATCCATTCTGTGATATGAATACACAGTGATGTCATCCATGTAAACCACTACTGATCTGTTAATCAACCCTTAGGAAGCTATGTCCATGGCTCTATGGAATGTGGCGCCCGCATTAATAAGTCCAAAAGGGATTTTGTGATATGCTTAAGTGCCCCATTTAGTGGTGACGGTTGTCTTCAGCTGATCCCCATTAGACATCAACACTTGACTATATCCTGAAAACCCATCTAATAGGGACAACATTTTAGACCCGGAAATGCACTGAAGAATATGTTCCATAAAAGGGATAGGGTAGTTATCCTTTTGCAATTCTTTGTTCAGGTTTCTGAAATCGATACAAAGCCTGATGTCTCCATTTTTATTTCTCACTGGTACGAGATTGGCTACCTAGTGGGTGTGTCTAACTGGGAAAATGATTTTAGCATCTAGCATTTTCTTCAATTCTTTCTTCACCAGTGGTTCCGAGCTTGGATGCATCTTGCGAAGATTTTGTTGGTAGGGCTTAGCCTCCTTTTCCAAAGGAATTACATGCTGCATAACGCTGGTACCAAAGGTTTTTAGGTCTCCATATGTCCATGCAAAGACATCCTTGTATTCTTTAAATAACTTGAAAAATGTATCCTTTTCTTGTGGAGAACGCCCCAAGCCCAAATTAACAATTTTGGGGTCTTCTTGGGTTCCAAGGTTGACCGATTCATACTTCATGGATGAGCTATGCGTTTTGTAATTTGTTGGATTTTTGAATTTATCATATAGGTCATACAAGTGCTCCATCTTGACAATTTCCTCAGGAATTGTATTGAACTGATCCTTTTCCTCATCTTCCTTCTCGTTCATAAGCCTGTCATTCTCTTTTTCATCGATGATTGCATTTTTGAACGTCTTCTTGCAGTGCAAGATCTTCAGGATTTTCTCGTCATCTTCGAACACCTACCAGTTTGAGATGTTATCAAGCACGGATGGTCTAAAAATCAATTCAACATAACATTTATTCTTCTTTAATATAAAATCAAGAAGAAGTTTTGCAACCATACCAGCCATCAAATCAACATCTTTGTTCCGCCGTCGAGGTATGTATGTGATATTAAAAGAATCAAAACTGTCAATTAAGTTCCAGACCTCATGTTGGTACTCTTACTAGGTGTGGCGAATTGCAGAGTATCCTCTTGCTTACCTAGTCCACAATTATGTGTGAGTCACCAAAAGCTTTAAGATTTATTACCTTCATATCAATGGCTTTCTTCAAGCCCTACAACAAGCCTTCATATTCTGCAGTGTTGTTGGTGCATGTGCACTCCAACTGGCTGGCCATCAAATGTTTGTTCCCTTGTGGATCCGCGAGAACAGTCCCAGCACCTGCACCTTCAAGACAGTTAGAGCCATCAAAATAGAGTGTCCAAAATATAGAGTCTAGTGTTACATCAATTGAATTTCTTCCTACAAAACTAGTTCTATCATCTACTATATTACAAGATGGTTCATCAGTTGGATTACAGGGGAGAGCTTCCAACTATGTGTTTATTGCAGTTTCTTCAATTGTTTCTGCATGGAATTCCCCAAAGCAGGTTCCTGTGGCACAAAAATTGAAACTATAATTCCCAAGGATAGAGTTGGTAAACATTACAGGTTCATTGGGACTGTTTAATTCCATCACCACATACTTCATGTATCTTTCACGATCAACTCTGAGCATATCATCATTTAGCTTCTGAGGCAACAAGAGATGAGACCAGTCAGTTGAGAAATATCCATTGAGTTTTGCTGACCATTCCCTACTAAGCAGCATTCCATAAGCCTCGAGTATATTGACTACCACTATATCAATGACTTGTGTGTATTGTGGTTTAGCTGCCATCCAGGTCAATACATCTTTCAGTTCCCCAATTACTTTCACATTTGTCTTGTCTAATTGCATGATTCGAGTTTTAGTTTTATCAAGTATTGCATGAAGCATTTTAGCAACAGTGTAAGGCATCATAGTGGATGAGGCACTTGAGTTTACCAAGCAATTGTGTATGTTCATGTTGAAGATTTCAAATGTGATAAGGACAAGGGGAGTCATGGATTTGGATTTCCTTCCTATCATGGCTGCACTGACATCTTGGGGGGTTCAATTCATTTTTGACAGAGTGGCTCCCATGGCTGGTGCCTTTTGGGATGTACTAGAGGTTCTAACAGGTCTAGACACTGACTTCTTGGTTTGGTTGCTTGGGATGGTGGGGGTTTTGCAGTTCCGCTCATTCATAGCTTTCAAGAGCAAATCTCTTTGCTACGTTAATTTTAGCAAATCAAAGTATGTGATATTAGCCCTAGATTTCTTAAGATCATCCACAATGTTGTAATCAATGTTATAAACAGGGCAGGGCATAGTAAACATACCGGTTTTGCCACTCTTAGGTGGGGGTTTACCAATTTGAGTCACCTTGGTTGCAGTCGTTGATGTATTCTCTTTTTCTGGAAAGTTTGCAATAGGAGTGTTCTTGGACTCACTACCAAGTCTACCCTTCTCGACAGGGACTTTGGGAGTGGATACCTTCAAAGGGAAAACAACTTTCTTGGTTTGGTCTATAGGCTTCATCACACCCGCAAGTGGCCCCTTACTTCGTGTATGGATTTCATTAGTGTGGATTTCTGCCATACTGTCTCCTTGGTCATGATCGTTCTCATTTGTATAGAAATCCCATAGCACGTTGATTTGAGATTCTTCATCCAAGGTATCTTCTACTTGGTATTCTTCCTCATTTTCTTGTTCTCGCTCTAGCTCCACTATAGGTTCTTCTTGCTTAAGGAGCGATCTGATAAGAGCCAACTCTTTTGTATTTAAATTTCCTTCATTGGGTGGGGCAAGCAATGCAAGTGGACCACGACCACCTTTTGTCTTCTTACTATAGAAAGGTTTGAAAGATTTTCTGTTGTTATACTCTCCTCCACTCCCGCTTGTACTCTCTCTAGATTTCCTTTTCATATCGATGACTGTGTTTGTCAACTTCTTAATGATCCGATGCAAACCTTCTATATCCATGGTATCTTTTTCTTTGATTTTAACCCCTTTTTTATCACTCCCATTATTCTTCTTGGATGCTTGAGAGGCTTTCTTTTCTCTAGTTGTATGATGGCATGCTGTGAGATTGAGCATTTCCTTCTCAACTTTTACTACTTCATCGATAACACCCTATAAGGTTTGTGTGTTACTCCTTTTGACCCACATCGCAGTAGGGACATGGAGAGAAGTGATTTAGAATTCCATGAGCACCTCCTCACTAGGTTTAATTTTATCTGGGATTCTGTTAAATAGGGTGTTGAACCGGATATTAAAATCTTTGACCTATTCTTTGGCTTCCATTTTCAAATGGGATAGTTTTAGAACTAAGGCTACAGGGGTTTTTTCATCACCATAATTGTCTAAAAAGGCCTGTTGAAAGGCAACCCACGAGGTGATTGATCCTATTCTTAAGCTAAAGTACCATGTGGAAGCTGCACCAATGAGGGTAAAAGGGAATAGGTGACATATTATATCTTCATCAGCTACCCCCAGCATGTGCACGACCAGGAAGAAAGAGTGAATATGGTTATCAGTGGTGTCTCCCTGCTTAGGATTGAATTAAGGCAGTATTGTTTCTACATTCTTAGGTAAAGGATGCTACTACCCAGGTACTGCTACGACGTCCTGAGCGAGCCAAGGAGGAAGTTCACTAGGAGGAGGTGGGAGTTGGTTCCCACCTGGTTGACAAATATTAGCCATATTGCAGATAGGGATGTTTTGGTTGAAGGTTTATTCAAGGATTTCTTTATTAAGACTTCCTAAATGGGGCTAGGGATTACCTTCAGAGAGTGGATCTTCAGGAATTTCTTCCCAGGGAGTGTCGATATTTTACAAGGATTCAAGCACAATATCTTTAAGAGACGGGGCTATAGATGTCTCTTCGTTTATGGAATACATCCTTGGATTTCTTTTAGTTGTCGGAGGAAAAGAGTGAAAGATGGGGAGTTGAGAGAGGGAACAAGCGTAGGCCCGAGTAAGTATTCTGACTGGTTGTTCCTGAGTGACAGGATACTCCCATAGTGTTTCTTCTTCAAAATGAGGCTTTTCAGAATGGGAGGAAGGGTCTCTTTGACCTTCATGATCCATGCATTAAAATTTTCGAGCCCATGCATGACATTTATAGATGAAATCATAAAAATCTGTGGATGACGATTCAGGCCCTCCTTTTAGCGCCAATTTGTTGACGGAAAATTTTTGCTATACCAACAAGAGGAACTAACCCGATCACAGACCCCAATTAGACATACTTTCGTTCGAAATGGCTAGTTCCAATGGGTTTTAAGGGACCCCGTAAACTATTAAATGCGTTGAAATATTGCTTATGGGAAGAAGACTTCAATTAAATCAACAAAATAAAATAGCTAACCTCTATATATTGAATCCTATCTATACTTCTTATAACTACTCTAGTCTATGTCCTAACTATCCTAATTTATCTTGCAGGAGCATGAAAAAAGAGAGGTTAAACATCATATATGAATTCCATGTCTAAATGAACCAATTACTGGTTCACATAAGAACAAGGCTTCATCAATTCTTAATTACAATCCAATCATTCATACAAGAATACATATTCCCTTTATAGAAGTAAAGCTTGCATCTGATGTCTAACATAGTTTCAAATTAGGGACTGCTTATGACTTAACTATGATGAAGAATTACATTCAAACAACGAAGGCTAATTATAAGCTGTATCATTATCAATATGCACAAAAACAAAACCATTTGTATTTATGCTAGCAACAACACCCTGTCCCAAAACACATAAAAGCAAAGGATCTTAAAACTAAAACAAAAGGATCCTCATTGAACCAAATAGTCTCCTTTATTCATAATAAATCAAAGATATTCTCTCCAAACAAAAATCCCTTCTCTCCTATCTGGAGGTAATATTTATGCCTCAGGCCCCGATGCCTCGTCTTCCCTTGTTCTTTTAAATATACTGATCATAATACACAGAGGTAGAGCCATTGGTGTCACTCCTGACACGTAGAAGGCATTTCCTATCACCGGAGCACTTCATTTCCCCGGAAAAATGAATAGATGTTGATTAGAAGAGGATTAATGTGTGGCATCTCTTCATGATGAAACTTGGAGAAATTTTCACCTTTGGATTACATAGGAAACACCTGGAAAGATGACTGCCAATGCCTGAAGCCAAATCTTTAAATAAAACATATCTTCATAGGTGACTCTTCGTATTTTCTCATGCATCTTTTATTTGGAGTCATACTTGAAGCTTATGCATCCATTCTTCGACCTCGCTTGCCTTCTCTCGGTCCTCACCTACAGAGAAAACCAATCATCAGCCATACTTATACAAATATGATAAAATGCTAAAAAAAACAAAATTTGACTTACGCTGAAAATCATTGCATGACACTGAACCAGATGGTATTTTGGAAGGGGTCTAAGTGGTAACTGGTATTGCGAGGAAGGCCCTCGATTCCACTCTTCAAGTGACACGTAGCAACTTATGAGGAAAGAGGATACCTCTTTTCGGGCAGGTATTCCTCGAGCAACTCGTTCACTCGAAATCCGCATGGACCGTTGGATATACGAAGGATAGATCAACAGTGGAGGGACTTGACACAGGAAAACACGGAAAATCCCATGGCCGGGTCGTACAGCCGGACTTCAAATCTTCTGAGATGTGTTTTATAATCCCTTCGGATCTGCAACATAAGCTTTCCCTTTTGAAAACCCTGACCACAACATATTGTCGAATGCACAGGAAAACACGGGAAAATAGCGGCTGGACCTTAAGGCAGACTTCAAAATTTATGTATCGGATCTATAACCATTGTCGGGTCCGCCATATGGGATTTCATTAAAAATCGCAACCACAACCTTTTATTGAATGCGCAAGAATATACGTGAAAACCCGCAGCTGGGCCGTACAACCGGACTTCAAAAATTATATATTAGAGCCTATAATCATTGATGGGTCCGCCATATCACAAATCACTTTATATATAAACCATGAACTCTGTCGATTGCAATAAGCGATTGGGGAGGTGGACCCAAAATACATATGAGATGGGTTAATAATCCTTTCTGGTTTGTAGTATAACACTCTCCTTTGAAAATCAAGTCTGGAATGGTTTATCAAAAATACAAAGGAATACATGGGAAAACCTGTGGCCGAGCCATAGAGCCGGACTTCAAAATTTATACACCCGAATTGATAGTTATTGGTGGGTTTGGAATATCACAGTGCACCTTATATAAAGCTCTTGGGTTCCTTCAATTGCGATATGCGATCGGGACTCCAGACCCGATAATATATATAGCAGTTAATAAAGCCATAAGGTCCGAAAGACAGGTGCACTTTTTATATATATATATAGCCTTGGGATCCCGCCAATAGCGATATGTGATATGTTTTTGGACCCGATATTATATATATTGCGGTTAATAGAGCCATTGGGTTCGGAAGAGAGGTGCGTTTTTTTTTTTTTAATATAGAGCCTTAGGACTTGGCCAATTGTGATATGCGATGGGGCTCCGGACCCAATATTTATATGATATGGTTAATAAAGCCTTCAGGTCTGGAGTATAGTGGTACACATCATGCCTTAGTGTTGATTTCAATAGGCAGAAAGAGGTGATTTAGGCATTTTTTGAGTATTTTTATTATAAAGAGTTATAATGGAGATGAAGATGTGATGGAAGGTTTTTTAGGGTTGAAAAGGTGCTGATGGAGGGTATGAATGAAGGACTAGAAAGGGTTATAAATGGATCATGCGACAGATGTTTAAAGAGGGGGGCTTAACCATTAGGAATTAGAGATTTGGCTTGGTAACGAGCTAAAGTCTATGGGATAAAATAGATCATTCGGAGAGGTGAAAGATCAACTTTAGGGGACCCATTCAAAATTTCTACCAAGGAAAGTTTTCATAGTGTGGTGGTTGTGGCCACAACAATAGGATATATTAACAAGTTAATTGACATAAACAGTCGATAGTTTATACAACCCACTCATATTTCCTAATTTTCTCCTCTATTCCTCACTTTCTATAACCAAGGCACACACAAAACATGTGCAAAATGCACTAAATTGCATCCCACTACCTAAACTCTAATGAGCATGTTAAGGTTTCCATGCTTGTTGAGGATGAGTATCAAAATCACCATTATAACAAATGCTAGGTACAATATTATGTTGAGGATGACCACTAGACTCAAATAGGTGCAGTTTCTCTATCGTTCCTTGAATTTTTCTGTGGTTTCCCCTTGGACCAACATGGAGGGGGGGAGGGGGGGGGGGGTGTGGCGCCGGGCCCTCATGATTCTATAGTTGTTGTCCATCTGTAAGAGTCACATCATGCCCTGGATACTCACCCTTTTTGATCCGGATTTAAACAGGAATGCAACAAATTACAGAGATAACCATCAACACAAAGATGTAGCGGAAATAATACTTGATTTCATTAATGTGAAATACTGAAATATGCTTACAAACAACAATGGAAATAGACCAGCTAGGGTGATGGTAGCTTGTCTGCAAGAAGAGATGTGGTGGCTACATGCCTCTGAACTATGTTATAATGAGGCTCGAAGGCCTATTTATTGTTGAGAAATAATGGAAAACCCTCAACATCCAAAAACCTAACCCTAGAAGATGAAACGCAAAACTGTGGGCCCCGTTTGGGTAAATTGGTACATCAACTTCCCGGGGTCGTAACTTTGGCATACGATCTCCGTTTGACGCATACAATATCTCGTTAGAAATATCTATCTGAGAAATACAACTTTGGGAGGAGAAACATTGGTCCATGGATCCATGTTACTCCCAGTTTTCCCAAAAATTGTTGTTTACGGCCTCAAAACGGATCCAGAAGTTCAGGACCCGAAAAACTGCTAAAAATAGTAAATTGTGCTACAATTAAGGAAACTGAAAAACTGAAAGAAAAAATGGTGGGGTTCCAAGTGGACTTGGTAGATGGCCACCAATATCCACCTCGATCATTCCTCCCCCCTTAGGAAGAAATGGTCCCCATTGCGTTGAGTTCCTCCATGAGATGATGAAACTTCTGCTGAACTTGGTCCTTGGTGAGCGACTTGCCCTGGTGAAGGAGTTGGCCTACTTTGACAACTCGATATAGTTGGATATTCTGTTGGCAATTGTGCTTGATCTGTGTCCATGATCCGATCAGCTGCAACTTGTTCTATGAAATCTGGATTTAACTCTATGGGTGTGAGTTGTTCTGCGATGTTGGATGTGTCTAGTAATGGTGGAAAGTGTGGCTGAAGGTAGTCCACATTGAACACTAGGTGCAAGCCAAGGAATGGGGAAAGGTTGAGCCCAAATGCATTGTCTCCCACAGCCTTGGTAATGGTGTAAGAACCATATCTGAGTGCTTTGAGTTTCCAATAGGCTTCAGTAAGGCATTCCTTTTGCAAATGCAACCAGACTTTGTCACCCACCTAAAACTTGTGTGGCACCTGATGTTGATGATGTCACTGCTTGTACTTGGCATTTGATTTCTCCAGAATGTCATGGACCTGCTGACGAATATGTTAGATGTGATCAATGAAGTTAGTTGCCTTATCTGTTTTGGACTGGATATGAGTCGAATTTACGTGAGTAGCTGCAAATGGCATGGCCACATCAATGGGACATAATGGTTGGAATCCCAAGCCCACTTGAAAAGGGTTGTGGCCAGTCGAGTTGTGGAGAGCCTGGTTGTAGCTGTGTTGAACATAGCGGAGCCCATGTGCATGGATTCTTTGAGCTTTACATGTGCAGAATGTGTATGATCATCTTGTTGACAACCTCTGTGTAGCGATCAGTTTGAAGATGGAAGACTGTGGACTTAGTGAGTTTGGTGTCCAACATCGACCAGAGACTGGACCAAAATGTACTAAGCAACCTGCTATCCTGATCTGAGATCATAGACTGTGAGATCCCAAAGTGTACCACACTCATTCAAATAAAACTTTAACAGTGGCTTCTTCCATGATATTCTTCTTGCAGGCCACCATAATGGCCATCTTCGAGAACCTATCGACGACCACGAAAACATAGTCATTCCCATGCTTAGTGGAAGGAAGGCTTGACATGTAATCCATGGAGATGGATTCCCAGGGTCGATTAGGGGTAGGAAGTGGGGTATAGAGGCCTTGCTTCTTGATGGTCAGTTATGCAATGGTATAGGTAGTGCATGATCTGATGTACTTCCCGATATCCTATCGAAGATTTGGCCAATAGAAATGCTTTTGCAGTACTACCACCATTTTCTCGACCCTGAAATACCCAGCAACCTAACTGTAGTGTGCTTCCCAAATCATCTTGGCACACTCGCTTGAAGGAACACAAAGGTGACCCAGGTGGCATAACAGAGCATCCTGGAGGTGAAAATCTAGAACATGCTGACCCTCCAAGAGTGTTTGGTATGTGTGGCCGAATTCTAGGTCTCTTTTGTAGAGAAGTCGCCAAGCAGAAGTCTCGTGCTCACAAGAGTTGAGCATGGTGGTTAACGCCTTGATCGGTGGTCGACTGAGGCAATCTACAACATTATTGGTGTTGCCTTTCTTATACTTGATATTCGAATGGAATTGTTGCAAGTATGTGGACCACCTATGATGGCAATCATTCTGCAATTTCCTTTGGGTCTATAAGAACTGCAGGGGTTGGTAGTTTGTGTGGATGACCGTTTCCTTTCCCAAAATGTAATGCTTCCATTGTTGGTAGGCCTTCACAATGGAATACATCTCTTTGTCATAAGTGGGATACTTTCGGACTGTGTCTGAACATGTCTCACTATGATATGCAATTGGATGCCCGTGTTGAGTAAGGACTGCCCCAATAGCATAGTCAGAGGCATCTGCCTCAACCTCAAATGGTTGTTGCAAGTGTTGGCATTATGACACAGATTTGGTGCTATGACATAGGTGTTGTCCTTGATGGTAACGCCCACATACGAAAGATCACAGTTCAATCTCACAGAATGAAGAGATAAATGTATACGCAGGTTCCCATTGACCAAGCCGCGTGTACACGCGAGTTCACGGACTAAAATGCATGTATGAGCATACACACGCACTTTCACGAAAGGAAAGGCGTGTACATGTTAGAAAAATTGGTTTTGGTCTGTGGTATTTGGACCATGGTATTGTGATCCATGGTATTGGTCCAAGGTATCTTGTCTGAAGTGTTGACCCTAGGTATTTGGTCCAAGGTATTGATTTTAAGTGGTTTTGGACCATGGTATTGAGCAAGGCCTAAGACTATAAAAGGAGGAGAAGATCACTAGGCAAAGTCACTCATGAATTGAATATATAATGAAGAGAAAGATCTAGTATACAAGTGATTGGATTATGGTGCACAGCTGGATCTGAACCAAGGATGAACCTGAGTGCTTGACGAAGGATAAGTTCTATTGATGGGTCGAGATCTTAAGGCTTGAAGAGAATTATCTTTGTGTGGTTTTGACCTTTTATCTAAATAATTGGCGCATGTCGAAATCTTTAAATATGATGATCTGGGTATAACTGATGTCTGAATGATTGTAAAGGTTGAAATCATCATTTATAGATCTGTACGTAGGTTCATTATAGCAAAGGCGCATATACACGTTGGTTTGGCATTTCAAAAGTGTGTATATGTAGGTTTTCCTTAATACAAGTGGGTATGCACACAGGTTTGTCACATTGAAGTAGCGTACACCTCATAAAATATGCTTTAGCTACTTCTGATTGTTGTTGCAGTGTTCTAGGTTCTGGCTTGCGTTCTGGTTAATGTTATTGTATTTTGGTTACAACATTCAGAGAAGTGATTGTTTTTTTCAGTTTTTGGTTGGTGCAAAGGAGATAGGTTGATGCATATATATTTGATGTTTGTTTAATTTTATTGATGGATCTAGTCTAGAAATTTATGAAACGTTGTCCCTGGAAGAAAAGAGAAGGTTGTAGCCTTCTGTATGTCAGCACCTACGTACTAGTACATCAGCTAGTACAAGATCTAGGGGGTTGTAGCTCCCTTCCAGGAGAAGCTAGAGAACGAGAGAAGGTTGTAGCCTTCTGCAGGTAGAAGCCTACATACTGGTAAGACTACACTAGTACAAAATATTGTAAAAAGAAGTTTCTTATTAAAAGAAAGATAGAGATGATTGCAATAGGTGGTTTTCACCCACATTGGGTTTCCACCTTATATCTTGTGTTCATGTGTGTGACTGTTTGTTTTGTTTTTACTACTCCTGGTTATTGTTTATATGGTTCTGATGCATAGATTAAAGATCAACTTATGAAGAATTAACTAAATTATAAGTTTATAGGGTATATGCTAGTTGCCTTATATACAGGTGCATATACATGAAAGTTTCATTAACTGAAGTAGCGTATATGAATCGGAATATGGAAATGAAATATTATTGACTTGCTAATACTGATTCACCCCCCCCCCCAGTATTATTTCCAATAATTGGTATCAAAGTAGTTCCTTCAAAAGAATCTTGATCGCTTGAAGGAAGATCTATCATCATGAGTACCTATGAAAGAGAGGGATCCAATAGATCACCAATCTTTGATGGGAGCAACTTTTTCTATTGGAAGGTAAGAACCACAACCTATCTTCAATCTCTTGGAACAGATGTTTGGGAAATCGTGGAAGGAGGATACACATTTCCATCAACAATTTCTATAGATACGACAGGTAAAAAGCAATATGAAACAAATGCAAAGGTTGTCAATACATTATTGGGGAGTCTGTCACAATTAGAATTTTCCAAGGTTATGCAGCTCAAAACCGCCAAAGAAAAATGGGACAAGATCGTTCTAAGCTATGAAGGAGATGATCAGGTAAAATGTGCAAAACTACAATCTCTCAGAATTCAATATAAAACTCTCAAAATGCACAATGATGAAAGTATAGCTAATTACTTCTTACGTACAGATGAGATTGTTAATCACATGAAAAACTTGGGTAAAGAGATAAAAGAAGTTACTGTAGTTGAAAAGGTTTTAAAATCCTTGTCTTCTAAGTTTGAATCAAAAGTTTTTGCCATAGAGGAAAAGCAGAATCTTCAGAGTATTACTATGGAAAAACTGCACGGAATCCTAACTGCTTTCGAAATGAGAAAAGGGGGTCCATTAGATATGAGAGAAGTCACATACAAAGCTTGAAGAAGAGAAGAACTCATTGAATCAGGACATCATGGAAAATTTTAGGGGTGAATGTTCACCCTTAGGCGAAATTAAGGGGTTTTAAATTTTTAGTGGCGAATATTTTGTATCATAGTACATTTTTACAAATCTCCTCAAATAGCCCACCTTATTTTAAGGGAGAGGGTAAAAAAGGTAAATTTAGCCCTTGAAATTAGGAGTTACAACCTTCCATTCGCCCTAATTTTCAAGAATATGTTTCATTTAAGTGAATCCTATACACCAAATACCATATTTATAAAAGAGGTATGGTAAATTAATAAAAATATCAATAAATGAGAGGTATGGCAAATAAATAAAACATTTTTTATATTTACTCCATAAGTCACCTTATATACATGCAACGGTGTAAAAAAATAAAAATAAAAACAAAGTGGAGGTATGGTAAATAAATAAAATTTTTTTTAATACTTACTCAAAAGGTATGGTAAATAAATAAAAATATAAATAAATTAGGCGTACGGTAAATAAATAAAACCTCTTTTTATATTTAGTCCATAACCCTCTTTCTATTTATGAAGGCTCAAAAAGAGGTTTTATTTAAGTGAATCCTATGGGCCAAATACCATTTTTGTAAAAGAGGTATGGTAAATTAATAAAAATATAAATAAACGAGAGGTATGGTAAACAAATAAAATATTTTTTTATATTTACTCCATAAGTCACCTTATATTTACAAACACTAAAAAAAATGCGTTATATTTAGGTGAAACCTATGGGCAAAATACTATGGGCCAAATACCATGGGCTAGATTATTATTAATACCATGCAAAAAAACATTATAACCCTAATACTAGTATTAATAAAAATAAAAATAGCACATGGTATTGACCCATGGTATTCACGTGGAATGTAGCATATTTAAATGGGGGAATTAAACTAACATAGATCCATCTTTACTTTGGATCTACTAAGCCTCGAGAGGGATCAAATATCGTGATATGCAAACTAGCATAGAGTGAAAAAATGTTTGATCTATCTCGGGGCTTGGTGGATCAAGAGTAAAAATGGATGTTGTAATTTAATGTATGTTAAACATTTTAACTTGGTTAAAAATAAAAAATAAAATAAAATCAATTATTAATTTTATTAATTTTTATAAATTACTAATAGTAATTTTTAAGATCTAGGTTTATAATAACCCATGGTATTTGTTAGCCTCCTACTGCAACAGGTTAATCATATTTCATTATTGACATTTTTACAGGCCAAATATGTCATACTTTGCATGTTGCAATGCTCCATATTAGCTTAACAGTCTCTAAGCGAAGAAGACTACTCATAGTTCATTTAATTGCCTTCCAAATTTTGAGAAGTTATTCCGGTGTCGCCAATTTTCAGTTAAAAGGAGGTCCAAACGGCTTAATCTTGGTCTCCCTAGGTTTAAATTTCCTGTTTTAGAATATAGAGAATGTAAATCTGTCCAAACAGCTTAATCTTGGCAAGATCCTTAGATAGGTAAGAATCAAAGGAGCGAACAGCTTAATCTGGGCCCTCGGATGAAATAAGGGTAGTTTGTAGATAGGAAAGCATGAAAAAGAAAATTGAAATGATGGGTTTGCAAGTCTAAGTGCACCCAAACCAAAAGAAGAAAAAATGTTAGGTAAGTAGGCTGGGTAGGTAGTTTTGAGGTTGCTGAATCTTGATTGCTGATCAGTTCCAGGTTTCCAGGTGTCATCTTTACTCAGGACACAATCACCAGGCAGTTCTATGCGAGAAGCTTGAAAACAAGTATAACTAACTCCCTTTCTCCATCTCCCCCAATCATTAACTAATTTCCCCAAAAGAGGTCAAGATCTGCTTTGCTCAAAGCTATTCCATACTCTCTCTGTAAGGTTCTGTCCCCTCGTTGTAGCCTAAGATCTCCCGAACTTAGCACTTTCTTACCATCTCCATATTAACTACTAACATTATTATTTAGCTCCCTATATTTTCCCATCCCCTACTAAAATTATGTAAATCATCCACTATGTAAATATCCCTCCCCCTGGTTGAAAAATAACCATAAGTACCCCCGGGAATTGCTCAGTTTACCTGAAACATAGCAAGAATCCTCATGCTGCCCCTTCAAACCATCTTCTAAATACAATGGACTCCTTCCAAAGTATAAAATCCCTTTTTTAGGTTTTCGGACCCCTTCCGAAGCCTCAAAAGCCTTTCAAACCCACTCACTCACTCCTTCCAACTGAAATAAACCCCTTGCCGACTTCCTTAACGCTCCGCAGATCCTAGTAAGCCAGCTCGCATCGCAAGATTGCAATATTCTCACCATAGAAGTTATGCCCCATTCGTCGTTACCCCATGCGATATCGCGATATCGACGATCGACAATCGCAAGCATCGCATGTCCAACTAAAACTCCTTCTCGTTCCCCGCCGATGCGATATTGCGATCGCATCGGAGAAGTTCATCACATCACCTTCAATTATGAACACCCCACCATGTCACTTCTGTACCAGGGACCCACCGCAGGCTGACGTCAGCAGCCAGAAAGCCGAAAATTCGCGCAGGAAGAGAAATCGCACTTCAGAGCTCCAGAACAAGAAACAGAGGCAATTTTCAATGCGCGATTAGCGCGAAGTGCATCGCTACGGGAAATAGTCCGTTTCAGGGAATCTTTTGATTCCTTGGCCCGTTTTGCGCCGAAAAAGCCCAAAATCGCCCGATTTTTCCGACTTGATCCAGTTTAAAGACAGCAAAGGACCAATGATAGAGATTAAAGTATATCAGATCAAATCATGAGGGAACAAGCGTGCCAAAGAATATCAGCAGGCGGCGGAAGCCATCAATGTAGCGGCAAAGAGTATCAGCGAAAATCTTAAGCAGGCGCTCAAAGCAGGAGAACATTTAATACCTCCCAACAAAGTCAAAGAAAGAGGGCGAAGGCACTCAAAACCCTCAAATCATAATTATTGCACATTTAACTCGCACCAGAACAGAACTACAGATCCCGAAGCACAGTTACTCCAGCAGCACCGCATCGAGCCTCCAAGGGCCACATTGCACTCCTTTCGATTCAGCTGCCTCTAGCGCAGCCCAAAGGACTTACCTGCATTTAATTCCAGCAACACTTAGGTTTTAGAAAAGCTCTTCAGTAGACCTGTTTAGGTCAATTGTAATGAATGAATTTCTGATATTTTGCTTATATATACCACCCTAAAAGATGTAGTGAGGGGTTGGTTGGTTGGTTAGTGAGTCGAGGAAATTGCTTAGTCTTTTTCTCGACATTTTCTTCAAGCAGAGACCCGCACTGTAATTGTCATACTTTCTATAATCAAAGACTGCTGAAAGCATGGATTTCAAAACTGTTTGATGTGTTTAATGGGCCAAGGAGTGATTACGGAATTCCTGTGCTTCTACATGGTTCAATAAGTGTTTCTCAACTCTATTAATTTTCATGTTTGTTTACCACTGTTCCGCCATCTAAAGTTTAGAAAAAAAGAATAGCTTAATATTTGTTTAATTACACCTTAAGTTCAATTTCTGCATTTTTTCATGTTTTCATCAGAAATAGTTATGAGCATGTATACTTAAATGATCTTGTTTATGCCGTTTCTTTCACATATGAATGAGAGTTTAGGAATTCTTAGCTGCTCCTATATAACCATTCATCCATTTCTCCTCTTTTTTAGTATGATGAAATGATTCTCCTTTGCCTTTCATCTCTGAGCTTCATTCCATCCTTTCAGTAGATTGATAATTGTATCATGTGTGGCTATCTCTCTCCTTAATCCTCCGGTGACCAAGAAAACGCAAGAGAAAGCCTTAATCCATGACTCCATGCCCAATGGTTTGAAACTTATCACACCTTACCCTGCCTCTTTGCTTGAGATTTCTACCTTCCATCCAAACACAAACAAAAAACCCTTGAGCCAAAAGCTAGCCTAAAATCATCAACAAAGTTGAATCATTAAGAGAGAGCCTCTCTGATTGCAGGTGGGCTAGAACCTGCAATCCAAATATTGGTTTGTGATTACCTCGGTCGTATCCCTAAACAGGAGCCTAGGGACAACCTGAGTGATAACAGTATTGACCCATGGTAATACCATGGTATTCATGTGAGCATAGACTATTTAAAGGGGAAATTCTATCATCTTAGATCCATCTTAATTCTGGGTCTACCAAGTGCTCGAAGGGATAAATAGATTTCATCCCCCTAAGAGTGGTAGATGTGGAGTTAAGATGGATATAGGTTGGTTTTTATGATAATGAAGATATTAAATAGACTTAGGAAATTATATTGTAAAAACATCCTAACGTGAATGGTTAAAGCTACATTTATTCACTTCGCAAAATTTAGTAAAAAATACCAATATCTCCATTAATATTTGTTTTTAACGTTTTCTGATTTAACAAAAAAAATCAAAACAATGAAACCTTATCACTCTTTTTGCATCACCCCCACAGAAGATTTCTCACCATTTTTCAAACATTGTTGATATGATATCTTCATGAAAAATTTTAGGTACTGATGTTGGATTAGTTGTTTGAAAAATAAGCTGGTTTATACAACCTTTCACCTTCTGTGCTATTCTTAGTTTGTCCTAATGATCTATAGGGGTTGGAGCCACTGCACCATATTTTCCTAAAAGGTGGAGATTGTTCACCAAAAAGGAAATTAATCTACAAGTTACAACGCTGTTAAAAAATGCGACACCTATGAGGGTATTCATTTATGCTAATAAGCAATTTAGATTGGGAGAGACGTAATTACATTTTATTATTTAATTGAAGATTTCCAATTAAAATAATAATAAATCTACATTCATATACTCATATCTTGATTGGAAGGATTCTCACAATGGTCACTTCTTTCAATTAGATCCCCTTCAAGCCTTTGGGACACCTAATACTTTCTTATATAATATAGTTGGGGCTTGCTACTTGTTGGCGTAAACAAACTTGATGTGTTTTTTTTTATCTTGCAGTTGGAGCCTATGGAATAAGAAAGAAATTTGATAACTTGAAAAAAGTGGCAGCTTGACAAAAGTTGTAGAGAAAAGATTAATCTCTCCTATCTTGACAGAACTCGTTGTCAATATCAACACCTACAAGAACTTTGTTGTGGAATATTATCAAAACTAATAGAAGGATATAAAAGAGTGTATTGTAAGAACCTTGAAAAACACGGCCACTGAAACTTGGAACATTGTTTGTAGGAAGAGAAAATTATGTTTCTTTTTTCCAAACATGTATGTTAGTATATTACAGTTTAATGAATATGTTTTCTTATTATCATATATGGTTTCATACTTTAAGAAAACATTCACCAAGACTTCACAGTGTTTTATTATTCAGTAAAAGATTTGCCAAGATCTTACAAGAGTTTTATAATTCAGTGAAAGATTCTCCATCACTGTGCAAGATAATATAATCTGGTGAGAGATTCGCCAAAAAAATTATATATACATATTATATTATTAATAAAATAGCCTCCCATTTTTCCTATGTATCATGGGGATTATCCCATTTATTATACATATAAATTTAGGGTGGTTCTTAAAATTTTCCCCACAGGACATATTTTAAAAGGAGAGGAAGAAGCAAACTTTATCAAGAACCTTCAACAGGGTTCTGGAAAATTCAGAGGTAAGCTACCTTTCAAATGCTTTGCTTGTGGAAGATTTGGTCATTATGTAGCCAAATATCTTCATAAAGATAAGCTTGAGAAAGGTAAGGAATCAACAAAATGGAATAGAAAATAGAATGTAAGTAAGAAGAGCTATTATATGCATGAAGATAGTGATGGTTTATCAAATAGTGATGAAGATGAACATGGTAATGACTATAGACTTCTGATGGCTTTTGAAGATGATGATTTCTTGGATGCTTTAGATGAATACGGTCTTTATGAAGAAATTTCTAAACTTAAAATTTGTTTATAAGAAAAGAATATGATTATAGATACTCTGACATTCCAACTTGCTGAAAGGGAAAAACACAATGGAAAATTAGAATGTGAAATTGTGGGTCTGGTAATGCGAGCACTGGTGCCATGCAGAGGTGATCTTTCAACTCTGTGAATTCCTTCTGTTGAGATTCAGACCAAAAGAATTTTGCTTTCTCTCCTCCCTTGGCGACTTGACTCAAGGGCCAAGTGATATGAGAAAATCCCAACACGAACCTGCGGTAGAAGTTGGCAAGATCTAGAAAGCTGCGGAGCTCTGTTAGAGTGGTTGGAGATGGCCAATCCCGAATGACTTGCATCTTGGTTGGATCCACATGCACCCCCTTCAGTTTGTCTAGGAGTTCATCAATCCTTGGGATCGGGTACCTATTACGGACAATGATCTTGTTCAGTGCCTAATAGTCAATACAGAGTCTCCAAGTCCCATCCTCTTCTGTACCAACACGATCGAACTCCCACAGGGTGATGAACTCAGATGGATGTGACCTTTCTGCAACAGAGTCTAAATCTGCCTCTTGATTTCATCGTTCTCCAGAATGGAGTGCTGATAGATTGGTCCATTGGACAGTGGCGCACATGGGGTTAGATCGATGGAGTGCTTGACCTGAAAGTGCAGAGGAACCCCTGTGGGGGAGTTGAAGATGTCCTCGTACTCCTCCATGACCTTGTCCATCTGTAGTTGTCGTGTGGAGGGGCCTTGTTTGGAGGTCGTGGCCACCATCTTCTTCTTTCCTTAAGGGAATCTCATCAGGAAAACAAATTTCCTAGTTTTGGAAATGAGTTTACTGCATTGTTTTGCAGTAACCAAAGAGATGGTGGTAGGTGGTGCTACCTCCGGTATCCTGTACAACTTATTTCCCAAAGTAACAATAATAGCACGGGGCCTTGATTCATACACAGGATGTCACTTCCACAAGTATGGTTGTCCTAATAATACATCACAAACTTCAAGGGGAGCAATGTCACACAATACCTCATCCATGAAGGGCTTGATGTTGTATGGAAGGTGACGCTGCTGGCTCACGCGAAGATCCCATCCTTGGTGAAGCCACCCTATGGTGTACGGTTGTGGATGTGCTATGGTCGGTAAGCCCAGCCGCTTCACGACCTCTGCCGAAATGAGGTTATTTTGGCTCCCTCTGTCAATAATGAACTGTAGCGGGGAGCCCTTTACCCACATCTGGGAGTGGAAGAGACGCTCCTCATCTTCTGGTTCCTCCTTCCGGATCTTCGTAGTGGCAACGGTGGCATTGAGCTCCACATTGATAATTTGCTTTCCTTTATCATTCCCCTTGTCAGGTTCTGACTCAGAGTCGGAACATGCATCTAATTCTGAAACCTTTAGCTTGACCACCAGTGACTACTTGGTCCGACACTCACTTGTGTTATGAGTGGAGCTCTTATGGAACTCACACCATTTTCCCGTGTCCTTTTTCGTCTTCACGGCGTTGTTCTTTGCTTACAGCCTTGGCAGGTTGTCTTGGGTCTCTCTGCCTTGGCTTTTTCCTTTGTTCTGCAGTTTGGGGTCACCTTTTCCTTGCTTCAAATTCACAGATCCAAAGTCTCGCTTCTTCTGTTTAAACTTTTGCTTGACCTTGGCGGCATACCAGTATGCTGTGCCGAGCGAAGGGATGTTTAGGAATTCTATTTCTGCCTAGATGTACTTGTGCAGGTAGCTGCGGTATTTGAGTACCAAATGATGCTCTAAATCCTTGATACCCAACTTTGTGTGAAGGGTATGGAAAATATTGGTAAACTTCGGAACGTCTTGGTCCCTCCCCTACCGTAGTGCGGTCCACTTTATGTATTGATCCTAATAGCTTCCGACAAGGTAGTATTGATCCTTGGTGGCACCCCAGAATGAATCCCAAGTGGGTGTGGCTAAAATAGTGAGCCCATACTTTCATCCTTTTGCTTGCAGTAGGTTTCCCACCAGTCCTTGACATGGGGAGCTGCTTTGAGAAGAGCGAAAATAATATTTTCCCGATTGGAAAAGTCATGAACAAAAAAATAACCCTCTAGAAAATTTAACCTTTTTATCGATAACATCTGTGTCTATTTGACCCTCGAATATAGGATTTCAAAATTAACTTGTACCTTAAATGGTGTGGCATTTCTAGAGTAGCTTTTGGAAGCCGATGCGTCGCCCCTGGTAGCTGCTGAAGGATTTGGGCACAGTTGTCCATCATCGTGTTCCTTTTCCGCTCGAGGGCTTCTTCGAGCAAGATTTTGATAGGATCTCCTACCCCCTCATCTTTCTTTTCATCTACCATGGGAGGCTGTCGGGATTTGCGAGGTTGTTCTTGTAAAGGTTCGACCAGTTCAAGCCCTAACTCCTTATATCCCGACCTCATTGGGGACATGCAAAGAAAAATAGAGAAAAGCAGACTGCTTTGATACCATTGATCCAGATTTAAACAATAATGCAACAAATTACAGAGATAACCATCAACACAAATATGCAACAGAAATAATACTTCATTTCATTAATGTAAAATACTGAAATATGCTTACAAACAACAATGGAGATAAACCAACTAGGGCGATGGTAGCTTATCTTTGAGAAGAGATGTGGCGGCTACATGCCTGTGAACTGTGTTACAATGAGGCTCGAAGGCCTATTTATTGTTGAGAAACAATGGAAAACCCTCAACATCCAAAAAGCTAACCCTAGAAGATGAAATGCCAAACTGTGGATCCCGTTTGGGTAAATTTGTACATCAACTTCCCAGGGTCGTAACTTTGGCATATGATCTTTGTTTGACACGTACAATATCTCGTTAGAAAGATATATTTGAGAACTACAACTCTGGGAAGAGAAAAATCAGCCTATTGACCCATGTTGCTCCCAATTTTCCAAAAAAAACGTCATTTAGGGCCTCAAAATGGCTCCAAAATTTCAGGACCCGAAAAACTGCTAAAAATAGTAAACTGTGCTACAACTAACGAAACTGAAAAGCTAAAAGAAACAATGGTGGGGGTCCAAGTGGACTTGGAAGATGGCTGCCAATATCCACCTGGATCACTTTTTGACATGATCTCGACCAATGCTTCTAAACTTGTTTTTTTTTTATTGGGTTTTTTCACATCCTCCAAGTCATCATTATTGTTGAAAGCATCTCCTCTATTCTTAGATTTCTTCTTCTTCTCTGTCTCTAAATCATGAAGATTTTTCTTTCCCCAAAGGCATCATACATCAAAAAAAATATATATGGAGTTGAAATCAATGGTTACCTATCTCAATATGCATTCATAAGTTTGTGCAATTGAGTACTTTTGTTAATCCAAAATGCTTCTTTCTCATCCTAGTCTTTAGCCTTCAAATTGATGTGAGCTCCTTGATCCAATGGCTTCTTATTTTCTTGGCCCATTGGAGAAACGTTCCCTTTTTCATCCATACCACTTGCCTTGCTTTTTCAAATATTTCTCCCCATAATGAATAAGTCTTAAATGCAAGTTATTCCTCGAAGTGTAGAAATTCCTTGTAGATTGAAACTGCAAATTGTAATATGATAAAACAATTGAACCTGTGAAGATAGAGTTTGAACCAAAGGAACCTGTGAAGATAGAGTTTGAACTAAAGGAGGAAGAATCAAACTCTGTAGCAGAGGAGGAATCAGAAGATGAAGAGCCATAGACTCCGGCTGCGAGAAGATCAGCTCGAGAAAGAAGGCAGCCAGAAAGGTATAGTCCATCTGCTTTCTATTCAAACTTTTCTTTCTCTGTTACTGATGATGAACCCAGAACTATGAAGGAAGCAGTGGATTCAAAGGATGGAAAACTCTGGAAAGAGGCCATGGTTGATGAAATGGCATCTTTGCACAAAAA
>APFE030223938.1:29599-84028 GCA_000404065.3 Pinus taeda | reverse complement strand
ACTATAATGCTTTGATTAATCAATTTCAATGGACTATGAGGGGTTTATGGGAGAAAAAGATAGACAAATGATGGATTTCTAGAAGAAAAGGATGGCAATGAAATGGTACCAACAATCATTCATCGAAAAGGTCATGTTGGCATTTATTATATAACTTTTCATCTAGGATGTTTAGGAGGAAGAAACTTGAAACACAACAATGGGAATTACAGTTAATCATATGGTTCAATTTTTAGAACATGGACTACTGAAATTTAGGATCTATTCTATAAGGAAGTTTCTATATTAATTTTCATGCAAAGTGTTTGAAGAAAATCTTAAATGGTTTAATGATTCATTGCATATAAACTGTTTGATGAAATTCCCCAATGAAAATGCTATTTTGTGGATGGGGATAATATTGATGTATGTTAGTATTGTTGTATGATAGTACTGTTATAGATGATATATGCCTATTTGCATGCAAAACATTTGAAGGAATGTGTTAAATGTGTTTTATTGCAATTTGAATACAAACTATTTGATAAAATACCTCAAAGACAAAATCAAAAGTTACATGATTGAGGTGTAAGTTTTAGTTAGTATGTTACAAGTGGAATCAGAGCAATGTTTCTTATTTGATTTCTTATAAAATGTTTTAAAAAATCTATACAAGAAAAATACTACTTAAATGGTTGTATACAAAGAATTTGAAGAAAGGTTTACATCTGTAGAGTTTCACAAAATGTATGAGAGATGAAAATCAATTTTTTACAAGTGTGGTTAGGATAAATTTAGTAGGGGTATGAGAAAAAGTGGTATGAGAGGTTATTGTCAAGCTAGTAAAAGGAAAATTTTGAATATCCCATAACCTCTGTAGGTCATTAAGGAAATTGGGTATGTTATGTCTAGGGCCAAGAAACAATATGCCAAGTTGGTGAAACAATAGGTTAGTTACCTAATACATTATTATTACATTAATTCTGACAATCATTATGAAATGGCAACATAATTCATTTTTTTAGACGAGAGGCTTGGGGGTTGATTGGTATTATATTGTCATTTTGCATGGTTATCTCTTTATTGAGAAAATGATTTTTGCATTATGAATAACTTAAAATAATTTTTACATGTCATAATCAGATACTAATAATTCAAAATTATGCTTGAAAAGGTCTTGTAATGGCATGTTATTTACCCTTTGTGTCATGTCATAATTATCACGAAGTTCTCTAGAATGATTCACTATGTGGAAAAACACCCATTATAGGAAAATATCATGTTTAGTTGCTTGATTTGGAATCATGTATTAAGGTTCTCAAAACAATTCTACATAGTATTGTATCAATTCATTCAAGAACTTTTTCATGCATATGTTTTCTTTCTACATAAAGTCTTTATACAACTAACATAAACATAGGTGTAGTTTTAAAATATCCACTACCATTTAATGTGTGACTGTGAACCTTGGATATTTTATAAACTAAATCAATGTACTGGAAAAAGACAAAGTGTTCAATTTTTTATTATTGAAAATTAATAGCATTCATATAGATATTTTTTTTTTACTCTTTGACAAAATTTTTCTTGCTATGGTGCTCCCCTATAAATGACATAGAAAAAAACTAAATTTATTATTGCCTTCAAGAATGATAAGACTTTGTTTCTTTATCTGATACCATTGATTGAGATTCCAACAAATAACCATGAATTGGAGATGACCTAAGGCTATATTGAAAGCTAAATAATATTCACGAAGCATAAAACAATGTTTAGAGTTATGCTACCTAAGATTCATTTTGGCAGAATATGATAAAGTATCTTATCAAGAATTACATGATACTTAATAAAATATGAGAACAGACATTTATCCCACTATCATGAGGATAGAGGAGTATATTTCCCCTTATGATCTTCTTTAGGCATGTTTATAGACATTTTAGCCCTTCCTATGTCATAAGTTATCTTTTAGTGTTGGATTGTGGGTTGTTGGCACTATCTCAAGGTTAAATATAGCTGGAGCCACTTTGGTTACTATAACTCTGTTGTGTCCTCAACAACTCCCTTTAATTTTTCAAAACAAATAAAGGGGTCCACATATAAAGTTTTGAAAATATTGCCTTCACCCGCAAGTGACTTTGTTTGCTTTTATGATTTCTTTTTTTATGTTTCATAAATTCTTATTTTTAAGGTTTCTATCATCTTCCACTCTTCGAGATATTTTTGGTGATATAAAATTTTCCTCGTTTTCATTTGTAGATGTAAAGTTATGGCCCTATGAAGTTTTACATTATTATCATGTTTTGATGATGTGGCATGTTGACATGGTAGGTGACAAGGAAACTAACATGGATAATGAATTAACAAGATGACTTGACATGTTGACTAAGAAGATGATATGTTCCCTAGATCCATGTGACAATTCATCATAAGGAATGAGCAATGAAAATTGATGTGGGAGATCATGTAGATTGATGATGTGTCTTTTCATTTAGATAACGTGATTACTTATGGGGACTGATAATGTGTATTTTCATCTGAGCATACAGAGGTGCATTAGGATGGTGTACAAGTTTTCACCCAGACACTCAGACAAGCTTGTATTATTGATTTTTATTATTATGGATTTTATTTTATTTTTAATTATTATTTGAATTGTTTTTAGCATTATTCGAGCATTCGGTGATAAGAGTATGTCTCATTGAAACTTATATATTTCACCTTAGATTCAAACATCCCTATATGTAATTAAATTTGGATTTCTTATTTTGATTTATTCCTTTAAGATATGCATGCTTTTTAAATATATTTAATTTTATTTATTTTGGTGTATTCTCTTATTCGAGCATACAAGGGTTGGGATCATACATGGCAAACTTCAATTTTCATCCTGGATATCCTCGGATGAGGTCTGCATTTTTATTTTTTCATTTTATTTGTTTTTCTTTCTTATCCCAGCATTCAGGGTGGTACACGATCAACTTCACTTTCTCCTTCCAGTATCTCTCGATGTGTGATTTAGTTCATTTATTTTATTTTAGTTTCTATTTGTGAATGTAGTAAACAAAATACCACAAGCTCCACATTTTTTGTCCTCCTCTCATACAAATCACATGAGAAGTGAATTACACTATAAACTATTCATATATCCCTCTCACTGTGCACATGGTACAATATTTTTGGATTTTAAATCAAAAATTAGGATCAATTCATGAATTTGACAGGGGTTGTTGAGTGCCAGATTCTTGAGGCTATAACTTGAGTTCTAGAGCACCAAATTAAGCATACATATTTTGTTGGAAAACTAAAATTATGGAGAATAATTTGAGAAGGATAATTTGTCAAATTAATGAGAAAAATGCTTATAAAATTGAAAAAAATTAGTAAACATGTTAGATTTTATTTCTCTTGTTAATTTTATTTGTTAATTTGTAATTTTATTTTGGTTTGATTAATATACACGTGTGGATTTAAAATGATATAGAAGTAATTTTATTAATTCCCAAAAATTCAAGAGGAGAATAAACAACTAAAAGATGCAATCAAAGGAGAAAATCAAATGTTGAGATTTTAGTGCAAAATTAATCTTCTCCCAGGATTAACCATTTTTAATATAGAAATTAGTTTGAAAAATATAAAAGGAATATCTTTCTTATTATTTCCCTACTCTCTATTAATTATACAATCCTTTTCAAAGAGGGGAAATGAGGAACAACACTTAGGTAAAGAAAAAGCTTATGCTATTAGAGTTAATCCTTGAAAACTTTTTTACCCTGAGGCTTGAAGCCATATTCATGTTCTGTGCATTTATTTTAGAGTTAGAAGACTGGTGGAAAGCCTTGAAATCTCTATTTTGTAATTAATATGAGTATTGCTACTCAGGTTTAACTATAAATGAAATACAACATTCAATTTTGACTTCTTCTTTGTTCCAAATAAGTATGTGTTGTATGATGATGCATTATTGATAATTTCATGCAAATACATGCTTATTTAAAACTATTGTTAATCTATCTTTTCATGATTGGGAAAACTAATATCAAAATTGAATTTTGAATTTAGGTAGACCTGTATGTGATTTTTGATAATTTTTATGTAGCTAAATTACATACTTTTTTGGATTGCAGATTACTATGGTGTGGTTTCTGAGAGGAGCTCGAATTTTCCACAGTGCTCATCTTTTATATGGTCGACGTTTCGAGTCTAAAACCAGACTCATCATCACGACAAATGTGTGGAGAAAAGAAGGAAAAATGATAGGTATAAATATGAAAATGACTAGATGCAAAAACAAATTGGCTAACTCACTACCTATTTAATTTATATTATTATTAAGTCACTAGTTTTCATAGTTTATACTATTAATAATTAATTTGTTATTCTAATCTTTATTACTAATAATATTTAATATTTTGTTTTATATTATTATAATAAATCATTATTAAATTATTGTTATTAATTAATGTTTATGTTCTTCCTCCTTATTATTGTTAATATTACATTTTTTTCTTAAATTATTCTACTAATTCTTATCCACAATTAGTTTTATTGCTATTTGCTTATATTGTTATTCATAATTGTTATTTAATCTTTATTAATATTATTATATGTTATTTATTATTATATATTTATTAATTATTATTTTTTATTTAATTATTATTATTAATATTTATTCTTTATTGTTAATTAAATTAGTTATGTTAATATTATTCCTACTGTTATTTTAATTATTATTATTAATGTTCTTGTTCATATTTATTATTTATTCTTAGTTATTTATTATTAATTCTTGTTATTATTCTTATATTATCAATGTATTTATTAATTATTGTTATTTATTTTTAAATTATTATTTTTATTACTAACAATCATATTTTTATTGATGTTGAGTTAATTACTTATAAGTTAAATATCTTCATTGTGTCGTTATTTTTATTATTCATATCTGTTATTATTTATTTTTCCTATCTATACTTATTATTCTTATCTATTATTATTATTATTATTATTTATTCTTATTCATTGTTGTTTATGTTATTATTATTAATATATTAATCCTAATTGTACTTCTTAAATTACATTTTTTTTTTCTCGCTAAAAAAACTAATCTATTAATTACATTAACGGGCAGAACATTACAGTCATGTAGTATCTTCGCCTGAGGCCAGGCCTCGACGTTCTGAACCAGACATCAACCCACGTAGGGGAACTGAAATTCTCAAAAAGACACATCCCACACAAAATACTGAACCAACGCAGGGGCGACCGACTACCAGCATAGTTATCCTGAGCAGGGGCATCTCAAAACAGGACCAGTCAAAAGGATTAAGCCATGCAGGAGCAGCCTGTTACTGACAGAGTTATCCCACGCAGGGGCAGTGTTAAACAAGACCAGAAAAACATTGAAATTATCCCACTCTAGGGCAACATTAGACAAGACTAGAAAGACATTGAAATTATATGAGCCGAGAGCCAAAACAAGACCTGAAGGGAGCTGGAGACGGTGAAGCTGAGCGGAGGGCTGGCTACTTCTCCGGTTCCTCTTCGACCACTGGGCACCCCCAAGATTCTTCATCTTCCGCTGCAGCAAGATGGGGACCCAGGTTGACATCCCTCGCTTTGGAAGTTGACGCCTCCGGCAGCTTTGGACCTTGTTCTGCCACCAGTCCTGGCACCTCTTTGACAAATGTTGAGCCCTCGTCCTGGTGCTGCTGCTGTTTTCCACAGAGCTCCTCACTATCAGCTGGCGCTTCATCTAGGAAAAAAACCGACACATGAGCATTGATGCGGGGCCTATCGAACGAGCTACTGAAGGTGAAGATGGCCGAGCCAAAGGCCGGCGAAGGAGCTGAGGGGTCAGGGTTGCGTGAGTCCACAAATTGGATGGCTTGAATTGGCGTGGCATCAGGGAAGCCATGGCAACAGCATTGACAACGATAGGGGTTAGGAACCTGAGTAGGAGGCCGAGAGGACTCTCCCCTGGCCGAGCCTCAACGGCAAGGCGGACGTTGTCGTGGCCTGACCATGCTTGGTGACAGAGCCGAGGAAATGGAGCCGAGAGGGTGGTGGAAATGAGGCAGAGGCGGAATTGGGGAAGGACGCCAATTCGCAATCCCCTCTCCTTTCAGAACTACGACCAACGAGCAGAGGGAAGGAGGGTGAGGTCTCCCTGAGAGCAGGTGAGCAGGCGGGAGCTGGAGCATGAACCAGCAAGAACAGAGCGTCAAAGGCCGAAAGCTGCACATGACCCAGCATGAATTGAGCCTCGACATCAGCTGATTTAAGCACTGAACCTTTGCCTCGAACCTCGATCGCCATAACTGCTCGTTGCAGAAAGGCCTATGGCAAGAATGGCACAATGAATGTGCTTCCAGGCTGAACCCCGCCCTATATTCCATGGCGGCGATCCGACATTGAATGCCCTCATTAATCCTGATGCTGCCCATGTCCTACAAGTGGCGCCTCCATAACTGACGATGTGTCACCCGCATCCAGGAACTTCTTAAATTACATTAATATTTATATTATTATTGTTTTTATTATTAATTATTATTTATATATACCTATTAATTATTATTTATATTTTCACATTATAATAATTATATTTCATTGTTATTGTTAGCTAATATTTAAATTTTTTATTATTATTATTTATATTATAATAATTATCTTTATTTATCATTAATATTCTTCTTGTCTAGGCTTCTAAAGAGCAGCAAAGTTAATTTAACCAAGGGCTAATTTATTATTCGCTCACCAGGTTGTTATGCTGCTGCAGAGTTAACATAATTAGAGGGGTAAGTTATTATGTTAGTTGATCAAGAATCTCTAACCTAGTTATTGAGATTATTTGCGGGGGTTAGCAAGGGGTTCTAATTTTTTCTAATTTCCATGCCACCATCCCTATTAAGGTTTCTAGGATGTTTAATGATTTCAATAGCTTCTCTAACCTTACGCTTGAAATGGTGGTCTTCATTGGCAATGACCTTGGCATCTTCAAGGCATATATGATGATTAGTTTTACCTACATGCTCAGCCAAGGCTGAGGATCAGATTCTTTCATTACGGATGTCTGCACTATGCTCTTTGAGTCTACTCCTTACGGATCTACCAGTTTCTCCTATGTATTGATCCCCACAAGAACATTTGATGATATATACTCCGTTTTGCTGAAGTTGCTCTTGGCTGTCCTTAACAGATTTCATTCTTTGTTTAATGGTAGACCAGGGTTTGAACGCAGTCTTTATATTCTTCTTATTGAGGATTTTAGCTATCTTATCAGTGACTCCTTGGATGTAAGGAAGGTAGGCATTAGAGGTTGGGGTGTCTTTGGTCTTGCTTTTATTATTATCAGATTTCGCTTTTTGAATGGCTTTGTATATGCTTTTATTGTTGTACCCTAGGTTGGCAAATGTTCTTTTAATGAAAGATTCTTGATTGCCTTTCATTCCCTGACTTCATTCCATCATTTCCAGATTTGAAAATTGTTTCTAGCCTGCCTATCCTGCTCTGTAGCACTACCTTTTCACCAAGAAGCTCTTTCAATAATTACACTCTCAGTGACTCCATTGCCCAATGGAAAAAACAGTTATATACTTTCATCCTAGTTCTGTTGAGATCACCATCCAACCAACTTAAAACCAAACCTTGTTCATCATAACTAGCCTAAAACACTTCAAAACAAAGCTAGATTACAAAGAGAGAGCCCTCTCTGGTTGCAGGTAGGCTAGGACGTGCAGCTAAAAGATTGGTTAGTGGTTACCTCGGCCATATTCCCTACAGGAAGCAGGGAACAACCTGAGTGATAACACGCCCAATGGAGAGTCATAGATAATAAGAAGGGTTAGAAAGCTAGAGATAGCTTGACAAATGCTGTGAATTATGCAAAGAAACCAGAGAGCGCGAGAGGCTATGAGGAGAGACTGTGTGGAGAGAGGTCCGAGAGCTTGAGTACGTAGAGAAGCATGGAAACCAGAGTTGCGCTTGAAATGTGTAGAGCCACAGAGCTTGAAATTTAGTTAGGTTACAGAGCTACAGTTATCTAGCTAAAGTGCTGCAAAGACTAGATAGCCCAAGAGCTACATTGTAGAGAAGTCCAGAGGAGTTATTCTTCTATGATCAATTCTCTTTTATGATTGGTTCTTCTCTTTATGATCGATTCTACTTCTTTTGATCGATTATTCTCTGTGATTGATTCTTCTTTGATCGAATCCTCTTTGATTGACTCTTCTTTAGGAGTGATTCTTCTTGCAATCGATGTTGTGAAATCAATATTCAGCAAGCTTCAACACTTTTGATAGCTATGTTTCAGATGTCCACTTTCTTGTGCAAGCAGCCACCTTCATGAGATTGATGCCTTGGGAGCAATTGTATGAGAAACTTCAGCCATGTGACATCCACTTCTTCATATGGCCCGTGGTGTGAGGTATATGATTATTGTTCATGTACTTCTTCTTTTACATTATGCTACATGGATCCTTGATTGATATTGATGCAAGATCTTGTTTATTTCATGTTGTAATGATTCCTTGCTTCATGTTGTGCAGAATCTTCTATATGATGTACTTGCTATCATAACTCTTTATGTTATGCTTTGAGATCCCTTGTTGTATGTTGTTGGGATACTCTTGTTGTCGTCATGCATGTGTTTTGCTTTGACATCCCTTTTGTGCCATGTTGGCGGGATGCGCACCATGCTTGTTTTTGTGTCATACTGATAGGAGTCTTTTGATTGAGAGTTCTAGCTGAGAAACATCTCTTAGAGCCACTCCTACATGAGGGTGATTTTCGTTGTATGATCGAGACACCATCTCTTGTGTACATCATCTTTATTGATAGCACTTAATGCAGCGGCCTACACCATCTTGACACGGGGCCCGGAGATGTAGTCCCTCCTGGATGAACTCCGTTATCAACAACTTTTGTTTTCATGTGTTGATGATTGTTATGTTCCTCTTCTTTACAGTCTGTAGCTGTATTTGTTAACGTTATTTTAAAATGCAATTTTAACACAGCACAAAATTAAAATGTCTTAGAAAGGTCCTTCTTCGCACTCGGACCTGGATCAAGTGGTATCAGAGCAGTTCCTTACATTGATGTGAATTGTAGTGTGAACAACGATAGAGGATTAAAGAAAAATGTATGAGACCATGCTTAACATTTCCAAGAAAGTGGAAGTTATGTATAAAAATCTACAGAAAGAAACAGAGGAAAAGGAGCGGTTACAAGTTCACTTGAAAGCCACAGAAGAGGCCATGGAGGAACTGAAGCAACACAAACATAATATTCAAATAGAGAATGATGAATTGAAGATGTGCTGACATGAAGAGAAAGAGGAGAAACAAAGTTTGCTACTACAGTTGCAAGCAAAGGACGAGGCCTTGGAAACGCTACAGCGAGACCCATGTGAGGTAAAAAGTAGTTCTCCATCTTCATGTATGTTTCCTGATGATGATTTCGCTGTGTTTGAAAATCATACCACAGGAATTGGCTCTAGACTATTGAAGAGAATGGGGTATGAAGGAAAAGGCTTGGGAATTAATGACCAAGGCATTGTCAACCCCATCCAAGTAGAGGAATTACCGTGTCAAGCAGGACTTGGGTATGCCAGGAAAGAAGTTGGGGAAGGTGTTGAGACAGTTAGCGATCCACCAATAACGAATGATGAGCAGCCCTCATCAGTTCTTTCCAAATCAAAAGAGAAGGTAAAAGATGTTGATTTCCTTTCAGTTTCATCTTCTCATAGTATGAGGTCTATTGGAGATTTAGAGATCCCCATTACAGGGACAAACATGAGGCTCCTCATAAGGATGAGGCACGAGGAGAAAGAACTTGGTGCTAACAACCAATGCATAACTTAACCTTTGGAGGTTGTGCATGAGCATCAATTTATAGGATCGAGATACACTAGAGGAGAGTTCTCAAAGGTGTCAGATTTGTCCGAGACATCGTTGAGGAAAGAGAATGATGGAAAAACATCCCCATCATCCCATGGTAGTTTCCTTTGCAGGGAGAGACCAGATGCAAGCTCTCATTGCCATGCTGACATCAGAAACAACAAAGGAAGGTATAACCACTTTCGATCTTTGAATGTTCATTTTGATTATGATCATGTTGTTAATAATAAATGAAGATTAAGGCATCAGAATTCATGAACCTTTTGTGGTTTACCTAACCATACCTTTTCCAAGTGTTGGAAAAGAATGGCAACACTCATGAGGCGTGAAAGACCCTCTCAACTGCATGAAAAGAAACAGGTTAAGCAGGTATGGAGGAAGAAAGCCTACTGTAGTCATTGCGACAGAAATGGCTATCAGAGAGCCACCTACTAGAAGCTCCATCTAGAGCAGTGTCTTAAAAACAAAACGTCTGTGCATGAACTAGGAAGAGCAATTGTTCGACAAGCAAAACTACCTCTGGGAGGTGACCCATTCACATTGATCAATGAAAAGTGGTTCTTTTGACATGATGTCGTTTCATGGCCATTCTTTGTAAATCGTTTGTTGCATCTTAAGGTGTAAAAGTGATGAGGTGTGTCTCCATCACTTCGTTAACAACAATGATGTCTAGTCATGTTTTGAGTCGTATTTTGAGTTGCATGTTAAAACTATGAAAGTGATATTATGTTCCCATCACTTGTCAAAACAATAGTGTGTGGCCTTATGTATGTAAATCATGTGTTGTAGTGATGATGGGTTTTCCATCACTTTTTGAAGCAACTATGATGTGTTGGCCTTGTTGTCATAGCCAGAGTATTACGTCCATCGTATTGTAAAGTTGACCACCGAGTATGAGTTATAAACTCATGGAAAGTATGGGACAGTTGGGTCTTTATTTTGGTCATGTTATTCAAAACATGTGCTTTGCAAACATTGTATTATAGGTTGCAGAGGTAGCAGGTGTCAGCTCATCACTTAAGGCTCTGAAGAACAAAGGTGAAGGAGATGGAAGTGAAACCTTTTCAAGACATTTGTGATATAGACAAGGTACAGAGAAAGATGCAGATTACTTTTTATGCTTTTGGAGGACCAAAAGCTCCTTAGTGGGGAGGATTGATCTAGGTGGATCTTCAGACACCATGGCATGGAAATGCTTGAAAATCAAAGTGATTAGAATGATGTCAAACCAATACCAAAGCATAGATCTTGTCTTCCTGATTGCGGAGGTACAAACGATTTGTCAACCCGAGTTTGGATGATGAAGTTATCGCGAAAAGAGCTGCCTTGGTTCCTTTGAAAAAGGGAGGTTTTCCTCATAAAAATGGCTTTAAGTCTTTATAAGGCAAATCGCAATTGGAGGCAAGCAATGACCGATATTGGCTCTATTCGGGCATCGATTGGCAATATCAGTGCTTGCAAATCGATGATGGAATGTCAGCGTCGGAAATTGGGGATGCCAAAGGCCGAGGACCAGGACCAGGACCCCTAGGTGTAGCGATTGCGATTAGCGATCACCGATATCGGCGATCGGAATGATCAGTGATCAGCATCGGCATATTCCAATGTATCGGCAAAGGACCCTGGGCCATAGCAATTACGACATGCGATTGGATCTCAGCCGTCGGATCAAAAACCGATCAATGACCATGATTAAATCAGCGATCAGAATGATCGGTGTTGGTGATCGGTGATCTACAATCCCGACTTGCAATATAGTGTGGACCCAATCAATTTATAGGTTCGATTTTATAAAATTTGAAATCTGAATTTTCAGATTTTCAATGTTTTCCATTGTTTTTCAGGTTTTTGTATTATTGTTGCAAAAAGATAAAAGCCTTTTTTTTTAAAGTTTGTTGTGCCCGTCGATTGTTCTATACAAACGAATTCTATTCTTACACAACAAACCTCCGATTTTGATGCGTCCATGTCCCAAACATGTTATAAAACACAATGGATGTAGAGAGCTTAGTGGGGAGGCAAAAGGCTATGTGACAGAGGGTAGAGAGCTTTAGAGTCTGCATGGAGAGGCCGAGAGCCTGAGTGCCAGAGAGCCAAGGAGGAGGCTGCGGCCAATGGAGAGTCACAGATAATGAGAAGGGCCAGAAAGCGATAGATAACCTGACAAATGTTGTGAATTATGTAGAGAAACCAGAGAGCCTGAGAGGCTGCGAGGAGAGACTGTGTGGAGAGAGGACTGAGAGCTTGAGTACGCAAAGAAGCATGGAAGCCAGAGATGCGCTTGAGATTCGTAGAGACACATAGCTTGAACTTCAGGCAGGCTATAGAGTTGCAGTAATGTAGCTAGAGAACTGCAAACACCAGCTAGCCCGAGAGCTACATTGCAGAGAAGTCCAGAGCAGTTATTCTTCTGTGATCAATTCTCTTTTATGATCGATTCTTCTCTTCATGATCGATTCTGCTTCTTTTGGTCGATTATTCTCTGTGATTGATTCTTCTTTGATCAAATCCTCTTTGATTGACTCTTCTTTATGAGTGATTCTTCTTGCAATCAATGTTGTGAAATTGATATTCAACAAGCTTCAACACTTTTCATAGCTATGTTTCAGATGTCCACTTTCTTGTGCAAGCAAACATCTTCATGAGATCGATGCCTTGAGATCAATGGTCTGAGAAACTTTAGCCGTGTGACATCCACTTCTTCAGATGGCACATGGTGTGTGGTATATGATTATTTTTCATGTACTTCTTCTTTTACATTATGCTGCATGGATCCTTGATTGATATTGATGCAGGATCTTGTTTATTTCATGTTGTCATGATTCCTTGCTTCATGTTTTGCGGAATCTTCTATATGATGTACTTGATATCATAACTCTTTATGTTATGCTTTGAGATCCCTTGTTGTATGTTGCTGGGATACTCTTATTGTAATCATGCATGTGTTTTCCTTTGACATCCCTTTTGTGCCATGTTGGCGGGATGCACACTATGCTTGTTTTTGTGTCATACCGATAGTAGTCTTTTGATTGAGAGTTCTAGCTATGGAAAATCTCTTAGAGCTACTCCTGCGTGAGGGTGATTTTCCTTGTATGATCGAGACATCATCTCTTGTGTACATCATCTTTATTGACAACACTTAATGGAGCGGCCTACACCATCTTGACACGGGGCCCGGAGACGTAGTCCCTCCTGGATGAACTCCGTTATCAACAGCTTTTATTTTCATGTGCTGATGATTGTTATGTTCCTCTTCTTTACAGTCTACAACTGTATTTGTTAATGTTCTTTTAAAATGCAATTTTAACACATCATGAAAGTAAAAGGTCTTGGAAAGGTCCTTCTTCACACCCGGACCTGGATCAGACCATTTCCATGAGAGGTGTTTTTAATTGACTAATTTCTCATGATTTTTTAATATTCCACTTAGCACTCATTACATCAGGTGATGCTCACAGGGGTGAAGAAGTGGGATTGAAACAAGTGAAATGAATCACATAATTCAATCATTACTTCAGGGGCTTGCACTTGGTAAACAGGACTTTCTGGGAGGTCACCCATCGCAGATCACCTATGGTGAATGCGCGATTAACTGTGGAATTTTCCCCACAATAAAGCCCACTTAGAACCTCCCAATATTCACGTATCGTTGTTTATTGAAGCTACATTTTAAGCCTAGTCTGTGTAGTAAACAGAACCGTACCTTATGTTGTGTGTAACTTTCAAAATATAGTGAACTAGATTCTAAAAGTTTGGCCAAACATATTGTGTTGTTTCCTATCTCCAACTTCACAAGTCCCACTCCATTCCAATATTCAAAAATTTGTTAAATAAAATTGTTATTATGGCCCACCAAAGGAGCCAAATCAAGTAAAAGAATGAACAAGTGAGAAGTTTCTTCAAGGGAGAAAAATCCTACTACAAGATATCAAATGCACAAGATAAGTTTATCATTCAAATTATTTTCCTTGATAATATATATATATATATATATCATTATATATATATATATATATATGATATATATATATATATATATATATATATATCAAAAGTGAATATGGGTAGAACGAAATAATAATAAGCCAACATGACTTTGACTAATGTAATAATATTGAATGAGGGTTATGATAAAAGGATGAAGAAAAGTGTTTTATTAAGGTACATTGGCTCTTGCCTCTTGTTTCTTTCCTTCATTCATTGGTTGTATACATTTGAATGCATGATGCACAAATTGTCCAAATCCTTAAAATTCCTTTTATTATAACCTCTTCAATGGCCTCTTACTCTGCATTAACTTCCTCTATGAGGATAATGTTGAAGTGTGTAACTAGGTTTGGTCTTCATATTTATATTTGAGTCAAATAATGAAAAATATATTATTATTATTATTATTATTATTATGACTTATTAAAGCATTTTCTTCATGCTTGGGTCATCATGTTTTAGGTCAATGCCCCCTTGAGGACTTCTAGGATTTATTTTGAGTCATTAGAGTCATTTTCCATTTATAGAGACCATTCTTGCGCTTTTGAATAATGTAAAAAGGTTTATTATTGAGTCAAATTAGGTATTTGTCACCTCCACACCAAGTCAGCGTCAAGAAGATCAAGTCGGCCTCAATCTGGGAAATTTGAACTCACCTAAAGCCTATATATGCAAGTAGTTTGATTTGATTTGGAGACATTAACTCAAGAAGTTCGATCTAATCAAAGAGGTGCAGAAAAGTGCAAAGTTCAAGGTGAAGAAGGATGAAATATAAGTCAAAGGTTTTGGGCTATCTCTTTCTCTCTCTTATGGAAAGTTACCGGGCCAGTTGTTGGATTGAATTTTTACTGTTGGAAGGGTCGAAGTTCTAAAAGTGTTGGGGCGAAGTTTCTGTTGTAGGAAGGTTGATATTCTAGATTTTCTAGGTCGAAGTGATGCTGCTACAAGGTCAAAGATCTAGTGATCCAAGTGGATATTGGTGGCCACTCGCCAATTCCACTTGGAACCCCATCATTGTTTCTTTCAGTCTTTTAGTTTCCTTAATTGTAGCATAGTTTACTATTTTTAAAAGTTATTTGGGTCCTGAACTTTCGGAGCCGTTTTGAGGCCCTAAACGACGTTTTGTGGGAAAACTAGGAGCAACATGGGTCCATAGATTGATGTTTCTCTTTCCAAAGTTGTGGTCCTCAAATAGATATTTGTAATGAGGTATTTTTCACATAAAACGAAGATCTTATGCCAAAGTTACGACCCCGGGAAGTTGATGTACCAATTTACCCAAAACGAGGCCCATAGTTTGGTGCTTCATCTCCTGGGGTTAGGTTTTTGGATGTTTAGGCTTTTTCATTGTTTCTAAACAATAAATAGGCCTTCGAGCCTCATTGTAAGATAGTTCAGGGGCATGTAGCTGCCACATCTCTTCTCAGAGATAAGCTACCATTGCGCTAGCTAGTTTATTTCCATTTCTGTTTGTAAGCATATTTCAATACTTTACAGTAATGAAATGAAGTATTATTTATGCTGCATCTCTGCGTGTATGGTTATATCTATAATTTTTTGCATTCATGTTTAAATCCAGATCAGTGGTATCAGAGCGTTCTTCTCTTTCTTTGTCTTTCTTTGCATGTCCCCAAAGAGGTTGGGATATAAGGAGTTAGGGCTTCAACTGGTTGAACCTTTGTAAGATCAGCTTCGCAAATCCCAACGGCCTCCCATGGCGGACGAAAAGAAATACGAAGGGGTAGGAGATCCTATCAAAATCTTGCTTGAAGAGGCCCTCGAGAGACAAAGGAACGCGATGATGGAAAACTTTGCCCAGATCCTTTAGCTATTACCCAGGGGCGACACATATACTTCCAACAACTACTTTGGAAGTGCCACACCCTTTAAGGTACAAGTTAAATTGTATCCAAAAGAGCCTCATTTCGATAGAGGTCATGTAAAGAAAGAACCTCTCATAGATAAATGGTTAAATCTACTAGAAGGGTATTTTTCTGTTCATGATTTTTCCGGCCAAGAAAAGATAAATTTCTCTCTTCTCAAAGCTACGCCCTAGGCCAAGGACTAGTGGGAAATCTACTGCGAGTAGAAGGATAAAAGTATGACCTCATTGTTTTTAGCTGCACTCACTTGGAGTTCATTTCAGGTCGCCATCAAGGAGCAGTACCACCCTGTCGGAAGCTATGAGGATCAATACATAAAGTGGACCATGGGTAGGGAAGGGACTAAGACGTGCCAGAGTTTACCAATATTTTCCATACCCTTCGCACAAATTTGGGTATCAAGGATTGAGATTAGCATTTGGTACTCAAATACCATAGCTACCTTCATAGGTACATCCAGGATGAAATAGAATTTTTGAACATCTCCTCACTCGACATGACATACCGATATGCCATCAAGATCGAGCAAAAGTTTAAACAGAAGAAGTGGGACTTTGGATATGTGAATCCAAAACAAAGGAAAGGTGCCCCCAAACTGCAGAACAAAGGAAAAATCCATGGCGGGGTGACCACGACAACCTGACAAAGCTGCAAGAAAATAATAGTGCCGCGAAGCCAAAAAAGGACATGAGAAAATGGTGTGAGTTCCATAAGAGCTCCACTCACAACACAAGTGAGTGTTGGGCCAAATGGTCACTGGTGGCTGAGATAAATGATTCAGAATCATATGCATGTTTTGAATCTAAGTTAGAACCTGATAGGGGGAATGAAAAAGGGAAGCAGATTATCAATGTGGAGCCCAATGCCACCGTTGCCACCACAAAGATCTAGAAGGAGGAACCCGAAGATCAAGAGGAGGAGGAGAGCCTCTTCCACTCCGAGATGTGGGTAAAGGGCTCCCTGTTCCAGTTCATTGTCAAAAGTGGGAGCCAAAAGAACCTCATTTCGGTAGAGGTCATGAAGCGGCTGGGCTTATCGACCACAACACATCCACAACCATACACCATCAGGTGGCTTCACCAAGGACGGGATCTTAACGTGAGCCAGTAGTGTCACCTTCCATACAACATCAAGCCCTTCACCGATGAGGTATTGTGTGATGTTTCTCCCCTTGATGTTTGTGATCTATTATTAGGCCAACCATACTTGTGGAAGCGACATGTTGTGTATGAATCAAGGCCTTGTGTTGTTATTGTTCCTTTGGGAAATAAGTTGTACATGGTAACGGAGGTAGCACTGCCTACCGCCATCTCTTTGTTTACTGCAAAATAATGCAGTAAGCTCATTTCCAAAACCGGGAAATTTGTTTTCCTAATGATACACCCTCAAGGAAAGAAGAAGACTGTGGCCATGACCTCTAGAGAGGGCCCCTCCGCACGTCAATTATAGATGGACAAGGTCATGGAGGAGTATGAGGACATCTTCCCCTCCCCCACAAGGGTTCTTTTGCACTGTCAGGTCAAGCACTCCATCGATCTAACCCAAGGTGCACCGCTGCCAAATGAACCAATCTATCGGCGCTCCGTTCTGGAGAACGATGAAATCAAGAGGCAGATTTAGGAGCTGTTGCAGAAAGGTCACATCCATTCGAGCTCATCACCCTGTGGGAGCCCAATCCTGTTGGTATAAAAGAAGGATGGGACTTGGAGACTTTGTATTGATTATCGAGCACTGAACAAGATCACTATCCGTAATAGGTACCCAATCCCATGGATTGATGACCTCCTAGACCAACTGAAGGGGGGGAATATTTCGGCAAGATCGTTTGAAATCAGGATATCACCAGGTACCAATCGAACCCTTCGATGTGTGGAAGATTGCCTTCAAAGCCAAGGAGGGCCTTTTCGAATGGTTGGTTATGTCTTTCGGGTTGACAAATGCTCCTGCAACCTTCATGAGGCTAATGGATGACATCTTGCAACCATTAACCAACTCATTTGTAGTGGTATACTTGGATGACATCCTAATCTTCATCCAGAGTTGGGAAGAGCACCTCCACCACATCTGATAGGTTCTCCAAACACCGGGCAACACAAGTTATGTGCCAATTTGGAGAAATGCACTTTTGGCATGACCCAGGTTCAATATCTGGGATACATTATTGATGAACGGGGGGTGCATGTGGATCTAGCCAAGATCCAAGTCATTTGGGATTGGCCATCTCCAACCACTCTGATAGAGCTCCATAGCTTTCCGGGTCTTGCAAACTTCTACTGTAGGTTCGTGTTGGGATTTTCTCATATCACTTGGCCCTTGAATCAAGTCACTAAGGGAGGAGTGAAAGAAATTTTTTTTGGTCTGAATCTCAATAGAAGGCATTCGCAGAGTTAAAACATCACCTCTGCTCCACACCAGTGCTCGCATTATTAGACTTGCAACAACCATTTGAGGTCGAGATAGATGCCTCTGACTATGCTATTGAGGCAGTCCTTACTCAACAGAGGCATCCAATGGAATATCACACAGAGACACTTTCAAACATAGTCCAGCAATATCCCACTTATGACAAAGAGATGTATTCCATTATGCAAGCCTGCCGACAATGGAAGCATTACACTTTGGGGAAGGAAACGGTCATCCACACAAACCACCGGCCCCTACAGTTCATAGAGACCCAAGGGAAATTGCAGAATGATCACCATCATAAGTGGTCCACATACCTGCAACAGTTCCGTTTGAATATCAAGTATAAGAAGGGTAGCACCAATAATGTTGCAGATTGCCTCAGTCGACCACCGATCATGGCGTTAACCACTGTGCTCAACTTTTGTGGGCACGAGACTTCTAATTGGCCACTTCTCTACAAAAGCAACCCATAATTCGGCCACACATACCAGACACTCTTGGAGGGTCAGCACGTTCCGTATTTTCACCTCCATGATGCCCTGCTATGCCACCTAGGTAACCTTTGTGTTCCTTCAAGTGAGTGTGCCAAGATGATTTGGGAAGCACACTACAGTCAAGCTACTAGGAATTTTGGGGTTGAGAAAATAGTGGCAGTACTACAAAAGTATTTCTATTGGTCGAATCTTTGATAGGATGTCGGGAAGTCCATCAGATCACGCACTTCCTGCGCCATTTCCAAACCGACCATCAAGAAGCAAGGCCTCTATACCCCACTGCCTACACCTAGTCAGCCTTGGGAATCCATCTCCATGGATTACATGTTAGGCATTCCTTCTACTAAGCATGGAAACGACTTTGTTTTTGTGGTTGTCAATAGGTTCTCAATGATGGCCATTATGGCGGCCTGCAAGAAGAATATCACAGCAGAAGCCACTACTAAACTCTTTTTTAAATGAGTGTGGGTACACTTTGGGATCCCAAAGTCTATCATCTCAGACCGGGATAACAGGTTCCTCAGTACATTTTGGTCTAGTCTCTAGTTGATGCTAGACACCAAACTCACTAAGTCCACAGCCTTCCATCCCGAAACTCATGGCCAGAAAAAGGTTGTCAACAAGATGATCGTACACATTCTGCACATGTACAACTCAAAGCATCCACACACATGGGATGAGAGACTCCGCTATGTTCAACAAAACTAGAAACAGGCTCTCGACAGCTCGAATCGCCACAACCCTTTTCAGGTGGGCTTAGGATTCTAGCCACTATGCCCCATTGATGTGACCATGCCATTTGGAACTACTTAGGCAGATTCGGCTCATGTCCAGTCCGAAATAGATAAGACAAACAACTTCATTGAGCACATCCAACATATTCGCCAGCAGGTCCATGAAATTCTAGAGAAATCAAATGCCAAGTACAAGCAGCGACATGATCAACATCGGGTGCCACACAAGTTTTAGGTGGGTGACAAAGTTTGGTTGCATTTGTGAAAGGAACGCCTAACCGGAGCTCATCAGAAACTCAGACCACTATGATATGGTCCTTAAGCCATTACCAAGGCTATGGGAGATAATGCATTTGAGCTCACCATTCCCCCATTCCTTGGTTTGCACCCAGTGTTCAATGTGGACTGCCTTCGGCCATACTTTCCACCATTACTAGACCCATCTGACATTGCATAACAGGTCACACCCACAGAGTTAAATCCAGATTGCATGGAACAAGTTGCAAATGATCAGATCATGGACACACAGATCAACCTGACTCGTCAGCAGAAGATCCAATTGTATAGAGTTGTCAATGCAGACTAACTCCTTCACCAGGGCAAGTGGCTCACCAGGGACCAAGATCAGTAGAAGTTTCCTCATCTCATGGAGGAACTCAACGCAATGGGGAGAATTGCTTCCTAAGGGGGGAGGAATGATCCAGGTGGTTATTCGTGGCCACCCACCAATTCGACTTGGACCCCCACCATTGTTTCTTTTAGTTTTTCAGTTTCCTTAATTGTAGCACAATTTACTATTTTTAGCAGTTTTTCGGGTCCTGAACTCTCGGAGCCATTTTTAGGCCCTAAATGAGGTTTTTTGGGAAAACTGGGAGCAACATGGTTTACTAGATTGATTTTGCTCTTCCCAAAGTTGTAGTCCTAGGATAGATCTTTATAACGAGGTATTGTGTGCGTCAAACGAAGATTTTATGCCAAAGTTACAACCCCAGGAAGTTGATGTACCAATTTACCCAAAACGGGGCCCATAGTTTGGCGCTTCATCTCCTAGGGTTAGGTTTTTGGATGTTTAGGGTTTTCCATTATTTCTCAACAACAAATATGCCTTTGAGCCTCATTGTAAGATAGTTCAGAGGCATGTAGCCGTCACATCTCTTCTCAGAGATATGTAGAAATTTCCCACTATAGATCAACAGATTATGCAATATACTAAAGCAAAATACAAGATCTACTTCTACAACAAACTTTGCGGAAGCCCAATCGAATATGAGCAAGATCAATGAGAACACATATATCTGAGAATGAGAAATCAATCACACATAACACAGAAGAAATAACCCGGCGAAAGCATCAGCCTAAAACCACAATCTTTGTATTATCATATAAGCAGAATTATGTTCAATTTACAAAAAGAATCATCTCTCAAGCTATCTTGATCTCTCTGCAATCAAACAATACAGCTCATAGATTGAGTAGACACTAGATATGCCTTCCCTCAACCCTCCAAGCCTCTTATTTCCTTGCGCAGTTTTTCTTGGGGTCCAGTGATGCCACATGTGTGAATTGGCCTCATCATACTCATAAAAACTGAAGAAGTAACTATGCAATCCTAAAGGAAAGAATTCCTTCTGCATAAAAGAGATATTCACAATGGAATATTACTGCAACTAATAGTACACTACCCCTCCATCTAATCTCAACTGGGTCTCTGTCTGAACTAACATGCATGAGTTATTTATGAGAGAATATTTAGTTATTTGAAGTGAAGCAGTTACATGCATGCATGCATTAACTAATTGAACTCACAATTAATTCAAAAAACTGTTTGAATTAATCTAACTAGACTTGCTCAGTTAACTGAGCCAACTAATTACAACTCAATATTACAACTCATCCTTATCTCTTTAACTAATGGATAAATTGCTCAATTAATCGAGAAAATGTTGCATGTCCCCACGTAGACTTCATGTTTGATTTTCTACAACTAATTAACTCATGGTGAATTAATTAATTATTTTACAAACAACTACTAAGATCAAATTCAAATTTTTACTTCTCTATTTTAGTTCAGGGACTAACTAAAATAGGAAGGTATCCCAAAATGCTATTTATAGTAGTACTAAATTTAGCACTTCTATATTTAGCATTTCTTGTTGCTATTTTCAACACTCCCTCTCAACAATAAATGGATTATCAGTAACCCCAATCTTGTCTCTATGGAACTCGAACTTTCATTTCGACAATGCCTTAGTCAAAATATATGCATCTTGTTCCTTGGTCGAAACATACAACAACAACATGATCCTCTTGACCACATAGCCTCAAAGATGGTGATACTGGATATCAATGTGTTGGACCTGTCATGAAAAAGTAGATTCTCAGAGAGTTAGATACAACTTTGATTATCACAGTAGATCACGGTTGGATCCATCCTTTGACCAAACAATCCCACTAGAATCTTCCACATCCAAATGGACTCACATGCAGCCTGACTAGCATCCATGTATTCAGCCTTTGCTGAGCTAAGTACAACTGACCTCTATTTCCTGCTGTACTAGGAAACTGCAGTTGAACCAATGTTGAAGATTCCTCCAGAAGTGCTCTTACACTTTGATGGAGTCCCTACCCAATCTGCATCTATGAAGCCCTGAAGCTTCACTCCCTCTCTCCACTTGTACCACAATCTGAACTGAGATGTGCCTCTGAGGTATCTCAGCACATGCTTCATTTCCTTCCAAAACTCAGATGGTTCACGGTCGTGTGTTCACCAGATACATAAGTGAACCCACCAGCTACTGATAAATAGTAGTAGCTACTACTTCACTTGAGGTAGCATCCTCCTTCGTCCAATTCCTAGCTAGAGGAGTTTGCATGGGCTGGCACTTATCCATGTGAAAGCACCTGCATATCTCATTGGCATACTTTCCTTAGGACACAAATACTTCACCATATTTCTGCCACACCTCCATGCTTATAAAGTAGTGCATAAGACCCATGTCTTTCATTTCAAACTCTCTTGCAAGGTCCTCCTTGCAAGACTGGATCAATTGATCATCAATTGTCAAAATCAGATCATCGACATAAAGAACAATGATCAATGGTTTACCTTCTACCATGATGTAGTAAAGGTTTGCATCTGCTTCACTCTTGGTTAAGCCCAACCTGGTGAAATAGCTATCGATCTTGGTGTACCAAGCACGTGGTGCTTGCTCTAGCCCATACAAAGCCCTCTTGAGTTGGAACACATGCGACTCATGATTGAAGGTATTGAAACCCTCTGGCTGCTCAATGTACACCTCCTCCTTAATATTTCCATTGAGGAATGTTGTCTTCACATCCATCTAATGGATCTTCCAACCCATTTGAGGTAAAAGTTCCAACATCGATCTGATAGATGAGTACCTTGCTACAAGAGCAAAGGTCTCATCATAGTTAATCCCTTCGACTTGTGAGAAACCTCGGAAAACAAATCTTGCCTTATGTTTCTCAACACTGCCATCAACTACCTGTTTTACCTTGTAAAGCCAACTAGAACTCACCACTGACTTGTCCTGAAGTCTTGGGACAACATCCCACACATTATTCTGAATGATAGAGTTGTACTCCTCTACCATTGCATCAACCCAGATTGGTTGTTGCACTGCCTCCTTGAATGAAGAAGGTTCAATATCTACACACTCCCCAACCATAGCCATGTACCTAGTGTACCGCTCGGGTGACCTCCTCTGTTTGCGCTAAGAAGATCGCTATGCTACATTCTCCCATGCATCCAGCATCAACCTATCAGCTTCCCTTGAGTGTTTCCACCCATCTCAAGAAGTCTCAGCATGAGTGGATGTCTCCACTCCCAGATGCTCTGCATGCGGCTGCTCCACATCAATCTGAGGCTTCTCCTCCTTAGGAACTGAAAGTTCCTCCTCTACATGCAACTTGAGCTCCCTCTCAAGTGATAATCACATGGATTTCTGCTCGTCAAACTTCAGATCCCTGTGTACCACTATCCTCTAAATGGTAGGCAAGTACACACGATAGTTGTGGGGTGTATCTGTGTACCCCACAAGTATTCCCAACTCAGTTGTTGGATCTAGCTTCTTCTGGGCATCTTTGGTCACATGACAGTAAACTAATGATCCAAAGATTCAGAAGTGACTCACATTTGGTCACTTCGTTGACAAGGCCTCCATAGGTGTCTTCATTCCCTGTATACAGTGCAAGCTTTTGTTCTGCAACTATAATACTGTATTGCATGCCTCAACCCACAAATGAATTTGTAGGCTTTGGTCGTGCAACACTACTCAAGCTGCTCCCACAATCGATATGTTCTTCCTTTCGGCCACCCCATTCTATTGTGGATTATGGGGTATCGTCAACTCCCGTTTAATTCCTTTTGCAGTGCAGAAGTCTTTAAACTATTGGGAGACATACTCTCCACCATTGTCGCTACGTAAGGCTTTTATTTTCTTTCTAGACTCTCTCTCTACCAAGGCTTTAAACTCACAAAACCTCAAGATGGTCTGATCCTTCTTTTGCATAAAGTAGATCTAGCATCTACGAGAAAAATCATCAATAAAAATAACATAGTACCTTTGTTTAGTGGTAGAGGCTGTAGAGAATTGTCCACAAACATCTGAGTGAACTTGCTCTAGGATTGCTCCAACTCTACTATCTTGATCTGAAAAGGAAGATTTTTCATACTTACCCAAGGTATAACCTTTGCATGTGTTCGTCTGCTCCAGTTTTCCCTTGGGTAGCCCAGTAGAAATCTACAACATGATCTTCAGGGCTCCATGGCGTAAGTGGCCCAATATTCTATGCCATAGCTCGCCAACGTCTTGGCTCTACACCATCTCAGATTTCGAACTCAATGCGGCACAGTCATCTACCTCCTGCTTATAGAGATTCTTTACTTGAATCCCGATTCGCTTTGTCTGTCTAGTACTGATATGCCTCGGGAATACCTTTCCTTTACTAAATACTACATCATAGCCTTTATGTTCTAGCATAGTGACAAACACAAGATTATTCTTCAAACCTAGTACATACTTTACATCAGTCAGGGTGAGGGGAGATCCATGCTCCCTTTGAAACACAACCGTACCTTCACCTAAAACATGGTACTTTCCATCATCGCCCATATCGATCCACATCTGGAGATCCTTCTCCTCCAAGGTACTGAAAGATTCTTATCACCTGACATGTGGAATGAAGCTCCACTGTCCAAGTACCACACACTTCCCACCATGGATGAAACCATGCATGCGATAAGAGAGAAATCCAGCTCAAACTGTGAGGCTAGTTCCTCACCATTAGATCCCTTCGAGTATCCCTTCTTGGATTTCTTCTGTGGAAAATTCATAGCATAATCGCCCGCTTCATGATACTGAAGGCATTGGACTTTCGATTTGTCAAACTTCTTCCCACCATGGGAAGAACTGGATTTGGCATGGGACGCCTTCCCTTTCCCTTTCCTTGCCTTACTTGCTAAGGCTATATTTTCCTCATCATCTTGCTTCGATGAGGATCCATCTCTCGTGCTTCTTCTTATTTCCTCCTGCATCATATCCAACCAAAGTCGTTCCCAATCTGGTAGTCTTCTTTTCCATTAACCGAGTCTTAGTAGCTATGCCAACTCTTAGGAAGACCGAGGAGTGCAAGACTCACCATGTCATCATCAACCGTCATGATCCCTACACTTCTAGGCTCATCCCTGCAGGTGGTGAGCTTGTTTAGATATGTAGAGATCACGTCGCCCTTTTGAAACCTGATTTTCTAAAGCTTGTCTTTCAGTGCCAGCTTCCTCTCATCGCTGCTATTTTGATATAGATATTTTAATGTTTTCCACATCAAAAATGGTGTCTCCTTCCCACGAAGGCTCGAGACAATGTGGTCTCGAGCTCCCTCCAGGAGGATTCTCCTTGCTCTAGCCACACATTTCTTCCATTACGCCAATTTTGTAGCATCAGTCAGCTTGGGGACTTCTTGATAAATGAATTCCTTTAGATTGTTATCCTCTAATACTACTTCCATGCGATCCTTCCAAGCTATATAATTCAAGCTGCCATCAAAGGCATACTCGAGTCTTAAACCGTTGAACGCCATTGGTGAAATTGAGATGTGATAAGAACTCGATTTCTATATTTAGGAACTTGAAACTTCGAAATGCTCCCTTCTTGTATACTTTTCTTCGCTTTGATCACCTTTTCTCTGATACCATGTAGAAATTTCCCACTGTAGATCAATAGATTATGCAATATACTAAAGAAAAATACAAGATCTACTTCTACAACAAACTTTGGAGAAGCTTAATCGAATATGAGCAAGATCAATGAGAACACATATAACTGAGAATTTGAATCAATTACACACAACACAGAAGAAATAACTTGGGGAAAGCCTCAGCCTAAAACCCCAATCTCTATATTATCATACAAGTGGAATTATGTTCAATTTACAAAAAAAATCATGTCTCAAGCTATCCTGCTCTCTTTGCAATCAAACAATACAGCTCACAAACTGAGTAGACACTAGATATGCCTTCCCTCAACTCTCCAAGCCTCCTAATTCCTTGCACAGTTTTTCTTGGGGTCCTGTGATGCCACATGTGCAAATTGGCCTCATCACGCTCATAAAAACTGAAGAAGTAATTATGCAATACTCAAGGAAAGAATTCCTTTTGCATGCAAGAGATATTCACAATGGAATATTTATGCAACTGATAGTACACTGCCCCTCCATCTGATCTCAATTGGGTCTCTATCTGAGCTGACATGCATGAGTTATTTATGAGATAATATTCAGCTATCTGAAGTGCAGCTATTACATGCATGCATGCATTAACTAACTAAACTCACAATTAACTCAACAAACTGTTTGAATTAATCTAACTGGACCTGACTCAGTTAACTAAGCCAACTAATTACAACTCAATATTACAACTCATCCTTATCTCTTTAACTGATGGATAAATTCCTAAATTAATGGAGAAACTGTTACATGTCCCCACATAGACTTCATGTTCGATTTTCTACAACTAATTAATTCATGGTGAATTAATTAATTATTTTACAAACTACTACTAAGTTCAAATTCGAATTTTTACTTCTCTATTTTAGTTCAGGGACTAACTGACATAGGAAGGTATCCCGAAATGCTATTTATAGAAATACTAAATTTAACACTTCTATATTTAGCATTTCTTGTTGCTATTTTCAACAAAATAAGCTACCATCACCCTAGCTAGTTTATTTCCATTTCTGTTTGTAAGCATATTTTAGTATTTTACAGTAATGAAATGAAGTATTATTTATGCTGCATCTATGTGTGTATGGTTATATTTGTAATTTGTTGCGTTCTTGTTTAAATCTGGATCATCTATGTTGAAGTTGCTTGAAGGAGAGGTTGACTTGGTGGTTGGAGAAGACCTATGTGTAGTTTGAATATTATTTGATTATTTTGAGGCTCCCTCCTAACTAATAACTAAATTTCTCTAAGTTTTAAACACAATAAAATGGTAAATAACTTATCTCTATCTAAACATTTATTTGATGATAATATACCATTAAAATTTATTTACCACAAATTAAATAAGTAAGAATTTTGTTGCAACCATTTAAATAAGTAATCATAAACAGAGGGATACATGTTCCAATAGCTTAGTTGAGATGCTCCTGAGCTCCTAACTTGGTGGGGATGCTCCTTTTGACTACCTAACTGGATTTACCTCCCAACCAACTAGGAAGTATTTCCTAGCCCAGGGAACTTCCACAGGTTCCCTAGCCCTCCGAGCCCAAGTCCAACCAGATGTAGTGTGTCGAAGTTAAACAACCACTCTCCTTCTCTTGTTTTCTCTTTTTCTCCACATTCCTCCCAATACAAAATCCTCCAACACCAAAACGAAAACGAAAACCAAGACCAAGGATCCCCTCTCCTTTCATCATCCTTCCCTTTTTATGCCTCTTCCTTCCATACACCTCAACCAGCTAGCATTAATGTCATAAATACCCTTTCTTCCTTTCATTTGACTTTTCTTACCATATCTTCTCCCAAGTAAATTTGAGAGGACATTTTGGGGATAAGATATGGATATTTAATTTGGTAATTAATTGGGGAGGACCATATCTTCTCCCAAGTAAATTTGAGAGGACATTTTTGGGATAAGATATGGATATTTAATTTGGTACTTAATTGGGGAGGACCATATCTTCTCCCAAGGAGATTTGAGAGGACATTTTGGGGTAAGATATGGATATTTAATTTGGTACTTAATTGGGGAGGACCATATCTTCTCCCAAGGATATTTTGAGAGGACATTTTTTGAGGATATGGATATTTAAATTGGAATAATGAAAGGATACCATATCCTATCCCAGATTAAATTTGAGAAGACAAGTTGGGAATTGCATAATAACAATAAATAATATATATCAGTAGATAAATTTACAATTCCACAAATGTAGGTATGTACCAATATTTCTTGGTAATCATAAGTCAATATTTTCAAGTGATTTAGACACTAATAAAATTTGGATGATAAGATTAAGTAGGGTATTACATACACCCCTCCTTTAGAAAAATTCATCCCGAAGTTAGAGTGAAAAAGAGACAAGGAGTTCGAAAGAAGTTTGAAAATAAGGCATAATAAAATAGAGAGATAGTTATAGTAGTAAAATTTAATAAGTCATGCAATGATACCACTTCCCATCAAGAGTCTCCATCTAATATATATCTTCCTATCCTTCCTAACCTACTTCCATTCCCACCCTATCCATCCTCTACTGTTATATACTATGGCATCATCTATACCAATCTAACCACTAATAGAACCAATATGGTGGAAGCATCAACTATATTGACCTAACTTCCCCAACAGGCAACTGGAAATCGTCATCACACGTCTACAGGAATGTGTCCATCACTGCCCTCCCACAATTCTAGGTTTGGAGGTTACACGGTGGGAAATACCTCTACCCCTCCTTACAACTAGGCTCAACACCGTAATATGGACCACTCTACAATGCTAGTTGGATTCTTGTCATCAAATAATCCAGTCAGGTAGTCTTGCCACCTCTCATTTACATTTTAAACATGTCATAAGATTGAATATCAAGTGGATACCAAATGTAATAGAACAATGTACATCATACCTTTCCTTATTGGATGTCTCGACCTTCCTCAATGGAAGAGTAGTTCTTGGTTATCATATATTTCTTTCCAATCTGTGGGTTAGTTCTCATCCATGAATATATAACAACAAAATAGATATAGATACGTGATTTTAAACATCATATTTTTTTTTTTTTTCTCCGTAAGACTGTGCTAATTTATATTACAAAAACGAAAATTTACATCCAATTTTACAAAAAGGCCGAAGCCTTGTTTCTCCGTAGAGAATTTCCCATGACTATCCATCCAGTACATCTGGCAAAAAGGAACCAGTTTCTTCCAGCCTACATAACCAGCATATAATCGACACAATAGGCTTTTGAGCCAACACAGCGGACATATAACTTGGCATGATGGACCCATGACTTGACATAATCGACACGTAGACTGACATTGACGACACATAAACCTTCACGGTGGACCTTGACGCCTTGACAAACAAACACACAGAGTAAAACAGAGAGAGATGGACCGAGAGTAGCATTCCTGGCCGAGAGAACGGAGAGGCTTCTGAGCTAGTCCTCATCAGTTAGGTGAGGCTCGTCCTCCGTTGCTAATCCATTGAGCTTCTTGTCTTCCACCTCATCTGGGCGCATCCTTCCTTGGGCGGGCTCGTTGGTTCCGGCCTCTTCAGCTTGAATGGGTTGCCTCAAATCCACCCTGGGGACCTGCATATCCACCCTTGGCACTGTCAGGTTGTCCCATGGCCTCCTGAGGTCGCTAGCTCAACAGTGATTGACACAATGAGCGTATTATTCTCCAATGTGCAGGGGATGCGGTATCTAACTGCTGGATGTTCCCGGTGACCGCATTCCATGGGTTCTCCCCTGTCTCTTTCAATTCGCTGGCCAACTGTTCGACGCGGACTGCTGCCTGGTTCAGGAGGAATGTCAACAGAGGAAGAGGGTGAAGTGGCAGGCCTCTGTGTAGCAGGACGGCCCCTCGAGCCACCTCTTCGACTGCTCATCCTTTGCCGCTCAGACATTCTGCAACTGCCTCTTTTGACAAGAATCCTTGGTGAAAGCCTGCACCTTGCCAGAGTATGCTCTGTTGCCTTCAGAATTTGCTCAGGTCTCTTTGAGAAATGCGGGAATGCAATATGGTGAACGCACTTATGGGTTGCCATATTCCTTGTTCCAGGTTGCGCATTGAATGGCGCCTTAACCCGATTTGACTTCCCAAGGATTATCCCTGTCGCCATAAATTTCTCTGGAGCCGAACTAGTCCTCTCGCTGTCTGAAGCCTCCTGCGCAGTTATTACTTGGGCATGTTGGTTTATGGTAGCTCGTCCGGGCTGACAGCTGCCCATGTGACGAGCCACCCGCCGCTCATCCTTCACATGCACCCGCATCCGGGGAGGTTTAAACATGATATTATTAAGTCTTGTATCAACATATCAATTTTGTAGTTGATACTGGAAAAAAATCTTACATTAGATAAATCATAACCAAGTAAGTCATACATTAGGTTATACATCAAACATTTCAATCATCAATACCTAGTCCATCTAATGATTTACATAAGTAGTTTCACCTGTGCAACTAAATGCATCAATATTAAGCGTTCACAAATAAATAACATGGAACTGTAGAATAAAGCCTTAGCATAGGTAGCTATCTAAGTCAAAATGGACATCATAAATGGTCAAAAGTGAGGGATAATTGCGACATATATTCTTTGCATCCTCCCGAGTAGTAGATATTGGGTTAGACTTGTCCCATTGTATCTTAACTTGGTCCACCAAGTGATGCTTGAAGTATCAAACCCTATGTTACAATGTCTTTTATGTTTGGCACTTCTTTCAGCCTCTCTGAGCGGTATGGAATTCAGGTCATCCTAAATGTGTATTTAACGAATCTTTTTCATCGTTCGTCTTTGAAGTATTTTATTACTTGCTTCTATACTCTATCACTTTATGTTTATGATGTTTGTATTCCAAACAGAATTTATGGTCATATCATTGCCCAGACGCCTAACTATGTGTTGCTTTTAAATTTCAATATTAAACCATTCAAATTGTTGCACCATTTCTTTATCCATGCATGATAGCATGATGAATAGAGGTCTTGGGGAAATTGGATGCCAATTTTATTGGTAAGACATGTACAGTGGGTGACTCTGTAGGCTGGCCTGGTACCGACAACCTCACTCTTGCCTTCAAGTTGAGAGCAAGGTCGATTTCTTTATAAGAAAAGAAATAAGTAGCAGAAGGAATCTGAACTAGTAACAGGCTGAATATATCATTATAGCACTCATTTATAGTCATGACCATTCTTTGCATATTTATAACCATGAATTAGAACTCATAATGCCACAATTAGTTGCAAATTTTCCATGGATGACAACATGTGTGAGTTGCCTCATCTGGCCAAAATATGCTTACTTGACAACCCCATTTTCCAAATTGAAGCTGTAAAAAAAATAAAATAGTTACACACACCTACCAGGTTCTCTTCGGAGTGTTACATCAACCAAAAATAAGCAACCAAGACCAAGTAGAAAACATATGTACATTTGTAAACCTTTTAAGTGCTAATCCCATTAATGCTAATACTTTTTATGATCCATAGGTTTCAATACACATACTTATATCAGTCTTCTAAGAAATGAAAATATTTGACATTTAAACTGATGCAAATTAATCTCTAATCAATGCTCATCAAAATTATAAACGATGATATCCATAGCAGTAAAGACCAGTGCATATTTATCAAACCTATATTCTCTTTACTTATTTATGTTAGTCTTTAAGGTGACGAGACTATCATATATTTGAACTCATGCATTTTTAATCTCTTATAGCTTCTTAATAAGCATAATTAGATTTTGTTAAAGGTCAATGTAATTTAGCCCTGATCATGGTCTCTTGTTTTCAGTTTATGCCCTTGCTTTGTACTCGAAAGAGATCAAAAATCTGAGGAGTGGATATTACCGAATCTGAATTCGAGAAGGAGATGAGTGAAATACGGTATTAAAAACCAAGAATGGTTTGTATGAATAGTTGGTCACGTTGTTTGTGTTTATAAACACCCCCAGCACATTTATAAGAACAATAAAATAGGTATTTATACTACACATTGATTTTATTTTTTTGTCTAATTTCATAATAATAATTTTTAGGATAAACATGAATTAATATTTAGAGCACTTGTATAAAAAAAATCATAATCAATCTTGGAAAGAGCAAGTCTTGTAAAGAAAAGACGAACCTTTAGTACTTTGAAATTCAATTTCAGTAGATACCATGAGCATGGATCCAAGAAGATGAAGGCCATACTTGAATGGTCTGTTCTAGAAAGTAAAGCAGAGTTAGGAAGTTTCATTTGATAAGTAAATGCAATCTATGCTTTTACTAATTCATAGATAGAAAAGGGAAAAAAAAAACAAATTTTATTTGTAAGGCCTCATAGAAACAACATTTCAAAAATACTGACAATATTTAAAAACTTCAAGTTGGATATGCACCTAAATAATATTCCCATCTTTACAAAACAAAATATAGATTGCTTATATTACTCATCTTTTTCAATGTATAAAAATTGATAAATACATACTAGCTGGCATAAAACATGGGTACTAAAAAAAATCCAATCTTTACTATAAAGACCTCATATAAACGACATTTCAAAACCACTGACAATATTTTGTTGCAAATGCAACTAAATAATCTTCCCATGCCTACAAATTAAAAATGGATTTCTTATATTACTAGTCTCCTTCACTCAGAATAAATAGATAAACATATATTTGCTAGCTTTTGTATCTCTGTGCTTGAGAAAAGAAACATTAGTAAGACTTCTCCCAAAGATATTAGTAGTCATCTCTATCATTTTTTTTTTACAAAGTCGGTTGCTAGATGTATTCAAAAAAGTAGGGGAAGACTAAGCTCCGGTGTTACATTGGAAGAGCTCACAGTATGAGCTTGCAACTGAATTACATTGTGGCATTTCACTGGAATGCTTTTATAATCCAATTGAAAGATTCTAATACAAGTATAGATTCTGATAAATTGGGACAAAAGCAAGCTGACTTTACAATAAATCTAGTCTATATTTATGTGGCTAATCTGCCGAGCGTTGGAATCCTCCAGGTGGCTGTCAGCTTCTGCAACTTTTGCACTAGAGGAACTGGTGCTTGGGCCGTTGAGCTTGTCCATCATAAACTTGAGAATCTCAACAGACCCCTGTATGTGTGCACATGTATTTGAAAGAGCGCTGAATTGCTCCTACAGAGAAGAGATGCGGCGCAGGAAGAGGTTGAGATCGGCCTCATATTTGGCTGTGATAATCCTTGTAGCAGCATCGATTTTTTCGTCCAGAAGGCACTGATGCATTTTGACTTGTTCAAATTCAGCTTGAAGATCACGACAATGCAGGGAATCCTCATTTCGATCCATCGAAGGAACTTCAGAGCTTGCTTGGAGCGATGCTGGAAGAGAACTCTCACCAACTGCTGCGACAAAACTGGGCACAGGTCTATAGGAGATATCAGACTTGGATTCAGGAGCTGCGACCGAGCAATAGGAATCGCTAATGACCAAAATAGGGGTACAGTGGAACAAAAAAGCAAACCCTATTGAAGCGAAGAGGAAGGGTCGAGTGTTAGGGGACCTAAAGAAAGAGGTGAGGCCAACAATGGAGATCGAAGGCCAACTGATAGTCACTGCAGAGGAAGCGGAGATAGCAAAGAACTTGGAAATGGGGGCTTGCAAATAAAGGGGAGGCTTCCTGAGATAAATAGTAAGTGAGAAGAATCTTGAGGAGTACCGGATCATGTGGAAGAGGCATGGGTGATCACGGATCTTGCAGATAAAGATTAGATTCGAAGGATCAGCATATACTGTGGTGTGATACGAATGGATTATCGGCGATTTGCGACAGCATACATTGGATTTGCTGTGGATTTGATCAGACTCCTTTTTTACAATAGCGCGGTTCATTGAAGAAAAACAATTTGAGACAATCATAGATATCATGGGATGAATTGATGTAGGATCTCATTGTTGCATAGGATGCTTCCTTTTGTCCATGAGCAAGCTTGACTAGCCCTTTTATCGGTTTCTTGATTATTGGAACAGAGGACGTGATAGAAGTGGTACTCCTAGTCATGGGATGTCAGGACTTTACAGCGATTGATGGTTTGTTGCAAAAAAAGATTGGAAGCTTGTCGGCTGCTGTTCATTAAGCTAATTATAATGGCGGAATCACCAAATATGAGGGCTTTTTTGATCCCTTGGGCTTGTAATTGAAGGATGCCTCGGTAGAGGCCCAGAGCTTCGGCTTTGTTGTTAGAAAGGATTCCCAATCCCCATTCATAGGAGGATATGGGTTCACTTGAGGGATTATAGATGATACCCCTAGCTCCTAGGTTTGATTTAGATGCCCCGTTGAAAAATAAAGAATGAGAGTTTCTTGAGTGGAGCCAGTTTTTGAAGTCATCCTGTTTTAAGCGAATCTTCCAACTGAGACTGTTTGCTTTGCCCCGGTTACTGTTGATTTTCACTGTTGAAGGAATACTAGTCTTGTCAAGTAGATTTCGAATGAAATCTCTTTCCTCTATCTAGAGACTGGTGATATCTATTTTTTTGGTTATCTTGGAAGCTATGGTTTCGGTCGCCAGACTTTTTGCCTTGATGGAAAGGTGCCTAATCGAGGTCTCTCTATCTCAAAATATCATGATATTCTGAGCAATCCAAATCCACAATAAAAGAGCAAATGGGAGGGCGTCCCATACTCTTTTAGCAGGATTATGCTTCATGGATTGCTAGGGGTAGTTCCTCTTCTAATTATTTAAAGCTTCGTCGATGGAGTGCTGAGAATTCCATATGGAAGGCGCGGATGGGTTGATGCTATTACAGCACTAGACTGCAAAGGGACAGCAGATAAAAAGATGTTGTATGGACTCCTCTGCTACTTTACAGTTAGGGCATCTGGAGGTTCCAGCAATGCCTCTTTTTTGGAGATTCTCTGCAATAAGAAATTTTCCTTTCAGGAGAGTCCACATGAAGAATTTAATCTTTGGAATTGCTTCTACTTTCTTTAAAATCTTCTAGTGTATCCATGTTGGCGCTAGGTGTTCCTTGCTGCTTAAGTAATCATAGCCTGCTTTGATTGAGTAACTGGTTCTTGTAGGGTCCCATCTGAACTCATCCTTGTCGTTTTTGAAGGTGGGCGCAATACTATGCAGATGATTGCAAAAAAATGTCAAAAATGCCTTTGAGATGATGGGGGATGGGAGGAAATTTCCATCACATCCAAACATGGGTTGATGCATCCCATTGAGATATTTGGCCTAAATTACATATACCTTTGCTTTGGAAATAGAGGATTATGGGATCCATACTTGGGAGACTGTTGATGGGTGGGTTTCCCATGATTTTATCAGAACCAATGTTGACAGTTTCACCTCCTTTTGGCACTTTGGAGACATTTTGCGCCATGAATGTAATAACTTTTTTACATAGCTTCCAAATCTTTGTACAATTTCTGTTGGGGATCTCAGTTGTGAGTAGATGCAGCCTTGGCTAATTGAGGTATTTTGCCTCCAAGACTTTTTTTACCAGGTTGTTTGATTTTCCATAAGTCTCCATATCATCTTCCCACCAAAGGCTAAATTCATGAGTGATGGGGATCTTATGCCAAGGCATCCTTTCTCTTGGTTTTGGATAACATGTTTCCATCTCACGAGGTTGAATTTTTTCTTCTCATTCTTCCCTCCCTGACAAAGAAAGAATCTGAGAACGCTGTCCATTTTATGATGGGAGGATGCTGGAGCTTGAGCCAGGGAAAATTGATAGAGGGGAAGAGAGGAGAGGCCCAATTTGAGAAGCACCAATCCCCCAGCTGGATTGAGCCAAGAAGTTCCCCATTTCTGAACTTTCCTTTTCATTTTGTATAAGGTTAAATCCCAAACATCTGCCCTTGCATTCCCTATACTCATCGGCATTCCCAAGTAACTGAAGCAGTCCCAGTTTAACTTACAAGGAACACCAAAAATGTTAGCAATAATGTGGATCATTTGAGCTGAAACATTCCATCCATAAATGCAGCTTTTGAGATGGTTAATTTGACCCCCTGAGTATCTCATGAATTTATCTAGCAAGGATTTAAATCTTCGTGCTATAATGGTGGTCGCCCCCCCCAACAATAGAGTATCGTCAGCAAATTGAGAATGGTTTATATTTTTTATGCCATCTTCAAATTTAATACCAGTGATGAGGCATGCCTACCTCTTATGGTCTATCACACAGCTAAATGATTCTACCATTAGGATAAAAATATATGGGGATAAGGGCCAGCCTTGTCTTAATCCTCTTGAGGATTGGAAGGAACGTCCAGGTCTATCATTGATAAAGGGAGCGATCCATGGGCCAGAGATACAGGCTCTTATGCTGTTAAGAAGGAGAGGAGAGAAACCCATTTTCTGAAGAACCACAAAGAGGAAAGAATGCCTTACCTTGTCAAAGGCATTGGCCAAGTATAATTTCAAAATAAAGCCTTTTTCATTCCTTGAATGGCTTGAATGTATGGCTTCCTGAACCAAAAGAATAGAGTCTAAGATTTGTCTATTAGCCATAAAGCCTCCTTAGTTTTCAGAAATTAGCATCGATAGGAGTGGTTTGAGACGAGAGGCTAGGATTTTAGTGAAGATTTTGTAGGAAGAGTTGCATAACGATATTGGCCTAAAGTAGGAGAAGTTGGAAGGGTGGTTCTCCTTTGGAATGAGGGCCAGATGAGTAGAGTTTGTATAACCTTCTATTTTGCCTTTTCTCTGTATCCACTTGAAATATTTGATGAGATCCTTTTTTATCAACTCCCAGTATTCTCTATAAAAGAAAATTGGGAATCCATCCGGTCCAGGTGCCTTGTTAGGCTGAAGGCTCCAAATTGCTTCCAGTATTTCTTCCTCTTTTATCTCTTCTATCAAATTTCTGTTTAAATCTGTTGTGAGCTTGGTTTGCAAGTGCTGCAGGAGGTCATCATAGAGTTCTTCCTTCCCTGTTTCATTTAAGAGCTCCTTAAAATGGTCTGTGGCAGCCCCTTTGATATTTGATTGTTCATTATGGTGATTCCCTGCATTTTCTATGATGGTTGTTATGTTATTTTTTATTTGTCGTGCAGTGGCTTCTTTGTGAAAAAAGGAGGTATTCTTATCCCCGCTTTCCAACTAGATTTGCCTAGACTTAATGCACCACTTTTCTTCCTCCTCGCTTTTGATTCTGTACAATTGATTGTATAGTTTTTCTTCTTGTGCCTTTCCATTCTGAAAATAATCCTGTTGTTCTATTATGCATTGGAGGTCTTCGATTTTGGATTTCAACTCACGTTTTTTTTCCTCAGGTTCATTATATTGTGTTTTGGCCCAATTTTTGAGTGCTTTTTGCACATTTCTTAACTTGTTCTCCCATATGACGCCTGGAGATCCTTCAATATGTTGACCCCAGGTTTGCTGGATGATATTTTTGGCTGCTTGGTAATCACTCCATATGTGATTATATTTGAATGGAAGAGGCCCGAGGGGGCAGTGCATATCCATGGCTAATGTAATTGGGTATTGATCTAAGATTGCAAAGGGAAAAATGGAAGAGTTGACAACTGAAAATGAAGAGAGAAAGGAGATATTGACCAGGAACTGGTCCAGTCTCTCCATTATATTGCTACTACCCAGTCTACGATTACTCCATGTATATTTTCCATTTTTTGGAATGACATCTATCAGGTCACCGTTTTGCATTATGTTTTCCACCTGATTTCTGAATGGATCTGGCATAAAACTTCCCCCACACTTTTTATTGGCATGTAATATTAAGTTGAAGTCACCTCCTAAGATGATGTTACTATTATCTTCTTCCATTATGTTTTTGCTAAGAGAGTCCCAACAAACTTCTTTGTCCCTGTAGTGGTTAGGGGCATAAACATTAAAGATGACAATCTACTGTTTGCTCATGTTAATCCTCAAGACTGTCTCTATCCAATGTTGTTCTATTAGTTCACCTTCGCTATTCCGTTTTTCCTTATTCTAGATGGCAGTAATTCCGCCAGAGGCCCCTATGTCTTCAAAAATACTTCCTTTATAACACTTATGCCGATCAATAATCTTGTTGATTTCTGACTCTCTTTGTTTTGTTTCCTGTATTAAGATAATGGATGGTTTCTCTTGAGTTATAAGATCTTTTACGGCGTTGGTTTTGGAGGGGTGCCCGAGTCCCCTGCTGTTCCATGAAAGGATTTTGATCATTTCAAACCTGTAATTCAAGGAGGTGCTCTGCCTCCCTTGTCTTTGCTTGCTGTTTCTTGATCTTTTGTGCCCTGAATGTAAGATTCTATAGGATTCTGTAGTCCTAGAGCTATATCTTTTTGTGCATTCTCATCCCTATGTTGTTTGGAGGTCTTTCTTCCCAGCTTCTTTTGACCATCTAGAGAGGATCCCTAATCCTTGGAGTTGCTACGAGTAATTCTAGAGGGAGGGTATCTGATAATAGGTGGGAGGCAATGGTCATAGAATGGGGGGAAGAGGGGGCTTCAGGAAGATTCAAAGGAATAGGATCATCTTCGGGGAGGGAGAGGACGTGGAAGGGATTGGAGGAAGGAGGAGATGGAAGAGATTTCAACATTCCAGGGGATTGAGGAAAATGAGGAGAAGAAGGAGGAGGGGATGAGGGCGTGGTGGAAGGGTTATGAGAGGAGGGAGGGGGATGAGTGGAAGGTCTAGCTTCATTGGGCAGTTTGAGACTAGGGACTGATTTTTTCTTTTTTACCACTTCCCATTGTTCTTCTTGTGTATTATTATCAACATTAGAGAGCTTAGTGCACCGGTTAGCAAAATGACCATACTCGTGACATACCTTACACTTGAAGGGGATCTGTTCGTAGTCGAGTTGTTGTATGTGTGACCATTCGTCAACTTTGAGCTTGATGGATTCTTGAAGACCTTTACCCAGATCAAACTCGACATAGATATGCGCACATGCCTGCATATTATCTCTTGGATCGCTCCAATCAATGTATTTTCCAACCTTATTTCCAATGGCACACACTGATTCATCTCCCCAGCAATGCAATGGGATATGAGGGAGACGAACCCAAACAGGAACCGCATTAGGGATATCTAGCTCTGGGTCGAAGTCCAATGTCCATTTGTTTAAGTACAAACCTCTGGAATCCATGACGTAAGGGCCAATTTGAAATATCAAATCCTTGTCTTCCTTTGTCTCAAAGTGGAAAGTGAAGTATCCCTTCCCACAGAATCTAATAGAAAATTTCCCTTGAATTTTGTCTACCCAGTTCCTTTCCACCCATCTCTGAACAGTTTTTGGTGAGGGCCAAAGACCTGTGAATTTCCCTATCAGTCCCTTTTCTACCAAAGCAAGAGAAGCATTCTAGGCAAGGTAGGAGGAAGAGAAACTTCCTGTAATCCCTCAAATTTTTTAACGAATTTGGAGATAGCAGGATGAGCTTGTTGGGGGCAGTAAGGAGTTAATAAGAGCAGAAAACGCATGTTGTTGAGCTGTCTCCTCCAGTGGAGCCTCTGGAGGGGCCATCTGGGTAGAAGCGTAGCGTTCCAGGGGAGAACAGTCGGCCTCACGCGTAGTAGACAGTTGCAGGCGGCTGCAGTAGCAGGAACTCACACGCTAGGTTTTTCTCAAGGTAGGGGAGAAAAAAAATTCCTAATTTGTGATCTTGTTCAGCAATCATCTCTATCATTATTTGTATAATACTTGCACAATAAAACTTGAATACTTCCACAGGTAGTATTGTCCAATTAAACCATCCAACAAAATGTTTAAGCTCTCTAAAGGATATTGCATATTACCTTAACACATTCTGGAAAGAAAGTACAATTCCAAAGCAATTTGAAAAAGAGGGTTTTCGTTGAAAATATTCATTGCATTGGTCATTTTGAAATGAGTATAATTTGTACAAGTTCTATGGAAGGTTCAATAAATCCCTTTGAACACTTGTAATGGCCGCAAGGTCAGCCAAAGGTTTGCCGGATCAAAAATAACTCTGGAAACAAATGAAAACAATCCACATTTGGTTCCTATTACTTAGATCCAGAATTTGACATTTTCTAGTTTACTTTGATGATGAATGATGATCGCCAATAGCAAAACTAAATAGTCTATACTTCTGGTTACCCTTTTTGAACATTCCAGAGCTTATAACAATATGTTTTTATGTTGTGATAATAAAAATTAAAAAATACAAACTGTACCATTGTTTTTCTTTTGGAAATTCAATAAGATTGCAAGCATTTAGCTCAGGAAACAATCTCCCAAAATGCAGTTTAAGTGGGAAGCAAATATACCAACTGATACATTTTAATGTAACATGTACTGGGAATAGCTTGCATGCCTTTTTTGGCAAGAATATTGCAATGAAGAACTATGGCAGACCACCTAGCTAGTGAAAAGGCCAGGCAACCTTAGTTAAAAGAAGTTTTTCTTAGAGCAGAAATGATTTGAACAAAGGAACTAGATCAAATTTTCATTTCCTCCTCTTGTTTGGCTTTCATGATTTTCCTTTATTAGTGACTTCCTTTGGTGAGGTGGTTTTAGAAGTTCTTTTGGTAGTAAATATTTAGAAAAGATTTATTAAACATTTCTGGCATAGCTACAGCCTTAACAGATTGCACCAAATGTCAACATTTAGATGAAGTAACACTGGGAAAAGGTATTTAGCTACCCAAAAAAGGAAAACAATATGCCCCATGCAGCAATGCATTAAATGTTGTATAGGTTGGGATATACAATATTGTTAAATGGTGTATATCCCCACGTATATAGCATTGGATGTCCTGTGATGCTTATTTTGTAACAGTTGGATTAATATTGAGTCAGACTCGGACATGTAGGCTTGTAGTACATTTTAACAAAATTGATGCCAAAAGAAAATATAACACTTCTAGTAAAGAAATATATGTTGTCATTCAAAAACCTTATATTGGCAGCATTATTCCCTGCGTAAAGAATTTTTTTGCCCAGATCATCAAGCACTACGGTATATAAATTCCCGAGAAAAATTATAACATCAACATATAAGTTGGTTCCCATTATTTCAAATTGTCACTTTTGTTATTCAACATATAATAAGCAACACAATGTTGCTGTGGAAACTTTAAGTAGGGTTGTCATTTAATTATAACTATGCAAACTGAACCATGGGGCTTTAATGTAATTGAAGAAGAACAACTGGAAGCACTTTTGGAGAATATGTGTTGCTGGATGGATTTTTCCATATGCTAGACAATTGGCTTGAATGTAATAGAAAAGGATTACATGAATTATGCGTATTTTGGAAAAAGGGTTTCGAATCTTACCAACCAATTCAACACTAGAAGCAGTTTTGAAGAATATTTGTTGGTGGATGGATTTTTGTCTAAAGATAGACAATTATGTATTCTGACTAGATCAATGAGAGAGAAATTGATCCAAAAATTGGATTCAAGTGGGTTGAGGGGAAGCTTTCGGCAAAATAAAGCATTCAGTTAAGTGAGTTGAAGGTTTTGTTGGTTGAAGGTTTCGTTGGCCACAATGAGAGATGTGAGTAACTTTATTGTTGCTTGCAAGATTTGTTAAATTGTAGAGGATAGCAAAGCACTAGTTTTCATAAGCCTTTGCCCGTGTTGAATAAACCATGGGTTGATGTTACCATGGACTCTGTTTTGGGGTTGCCTCAAATACAAGAGGATGTGAACACTGAAAATCTATTTACAGTTGAATGCAATGTTGTTGTTGTAGCAAGTGGAAGAGTATATATAGTACATTTTAATGAAAAGATGAAAAAGGCCAAAGAGAAAATATAATTATGACTTTGCTTTAGCGTTATCACGATCTTGAGACCACACTAATGCCTAATTCAATTTAGTCAATGTCCTTGTAGTTAATGTTTTGTGAGTAACTAAGTTGTTCATTTATCAATATGGATTTGACATTCAATAATAATATTAAATGGACACTCTTTTTTTATAGGATATATTCCAGCCAAAAAAAAATTGGAAGGCTACAATTGCGAATGTACTTAAAAACTCTGTTTTTGACATATTATGTCTATTTAGTTTTCTTGGAAATTCATAACAGCTATCTCTATGTACACTTCACTATTCAACTATGTTGCATCCCTTTATAATATAAATTCTCCAGTATCTGTTATAAAGAAATAAACATGTACATGTGGTCTGATCTTCCTCATCACCTCCATCTTGTCCATTGGAAAATGCTACCAATGGGGAAAGGCCTTTCCTTCCTCATCAAAGACAAAATGTTGGCCAATAGGCTTATTGATATTGATCTTAAGTTTATTTTCATTTTTTTTTTAAATTCTTGTTGCAAACTTATAGCTTCAGTGTCCCCATCTTTAATTGGCCTCTCTTTGGTCAAAAATGCATCATCCCCTTCATCCTCATTTTTGGATTTCAATTTCTTATAATCTTGGGACAAAACACTGGTATCCTTATTGCTAGAGTGATGATCTAATTTGGAGCATTGTTTTACTTGTTCTGACTCTCCATTCGTAACAATCATAAGAAGTCCTCATCTGCACCATCTACACTGCCATCTTCATTCTCGCTTCCTTTACTGTCTCCAGGCTTGTGTCTGTGCTCAGTACATATAGTGTCCATATTTTTTTAGTTTGTTTCCACTCTTTTTCAAGAAACGTATCAAAAGAAAGGCAGAATTTGATGATGAGGGAAATAACATACGAGTTTTACATGAGGGATTCACATGCATCGATGTTCTGCATGAGGCTAAAGAAATGTGTAGCAATTGGTTTTAGAAGATTGGTTCTATTCGAGAACTACTTCCTCAAATTTACTTGGAAGTGGCTATTTTCCATTCCCCACATTTTTGGGTGAGAATCTGTTGAATGTTTGCGAACGATTGATTTTGATGATTAGAGGGTGAGTAGATCACTTAGCCTCTGCATTTGGTCATTTGTACTTTTCTCGTTCTGCACAATCATTGATTCCTTACGAAAAAGGTTTTCTCATCACAAGACTTAGTGATTATATCACACTATTTCAAAGGGTTCTTTCAGGCAATCTAGGTACCAAAATGATGAAGTCTTATCATGAAAAACGGATGTATGTCCACTTGATGGAACCTGTAATTGAATGGATTACTAGATGCATTTTCAATCATGGATATCAGGAGAGGATTATTAAACTTTTAAGATATTTTGGGGTTCAGCCAAATGAGTGGAAATCAACTCAAGCATTCATATAGTTTCTGTTTTGGTGCATTTCTTGTTGAAGCACTTACCAACAACAGTTGTTAGTACTCATGCCTTGGGGCTACTTAAACTTGTAGAAAGTTTTGTAGACCTTTCAATGGCCCAGTATTTGAATTACAAATTGCTTGGGTTTAAACTCTACAAGTGTAGTCCACAAGCGCCTTACCATATTGAAGGAGGTGTTGGAGGTGGTTACTCCATATTCAGATGCAAATGAGTATTTGATGGTTATGGATTTGTATATTGATTATATTCTTCAAAATAACATGCAAGATCAACTGAGCATGATTTTAGATGATATTTCAGAGCATGTAAGAGGAATTGTAGTCGATGATGTAGAACTTGCAAGTTTAGAGTCAATCATTCTCAAGCTGATTTCACACTTCACTAACTTTACATATGTTATTTCTTTGGATCATTTTGTCTACATCGTGGATATTCTTTATAGCAGCACATGTGTTTTTGTTTTCAATTATATCCTTACTCATATTTCTAAGAGTAGCCAAAGAATTGGAGATCCTGTTATGAGGCAATTTCTATTTGAAGTTTCTAAGGTTCTTCATGACTCCATAGATAGCTTGAGTGGTGAAGATGATTCTAAGCAGATCACTGACATCGTGAAACACTTTTTCCGCCTGGTGGATTTTGGAGGTGATTTAGAGCAACATTTATCTTTTCTAATTGATTGTCATGCAAGCTTAAGCAAAATGGGCCCTTTTAAGGAACCATTGGCATATTCAAGTAATTATTTAGTTGCTAGAACCTCAAAGATGGCAAAAGGGTCCCAACAAATGCAAGTTACAGATTTTGTCAAAGCTTGCATTTCCTTCAATGAAGTAACTATGCCTTCTATTGAAAGAATTTTAAGGCGACTATATTTATTTCTTGAAACTGCCGAGGTGGCCTTTGCAAAATGCACTTGTTTCATATAAAAAAGGCCTACTCAAGACTGCGATAAACTATTTACAGAATATTCAAGCAATAATGGTGAGTAGAAAATATTTCATTAGTTTTGTTTTATTATGAATTAGGTTTTCCACTGTTGCATGTAAAACTATTGCTTTAGTACAATAAAATAAAGGTATTTTGATGTTATCTGAATAGTGAAATTGGTTATCTATTGCACCTCTACATTTATCATTTGGAACTGAGTAAAGTTGCAAGTGCATAAAAAATTATCCTCATGTTTTACCACATGCTTAGCACTTATCTGAACTTTCTTTTGTCAGAATACAGGGTATTGGCTAGGGTACGTGAAAATCCCTGTTACTACATCTAGAGTTGTAAAATAGAAATACGTTCAACAAAAATATATATTTACAATAGTAAGTATAGAAGAAAATGCAGTTATAAAAATATATATTCCTTTTTTGTATACAAAGATGTCGAAGGTGTTTTCAATATATATTTTTAATGTATACATGTGACTTTTAATTACACCATATATAAATATGAACAAACATCTTTTCAGAGACTATACTCTGTAGAGCTGCTAAACATGAGAAGAACAAATCTAAAAATAATTTATGGCAACAGATTTAGTAGTCCAATAAATCCAACCCTTTAGCTTCTATATGTTTGTCAATTCACTAATCAAAGTCTACTCAATGTTATGTCAAATTAGCATGCATAACCAGTGGTAAAAACTACTAAATCATGAATATAACATAAGCTGGAAATCAAATCTGTAAGTACACAAATTTTGTTTGCAATATTTTTTTAAAGCTAAATTTTGGTAAATTTCAAAGCACAAAAGCTTGTTGCTCTGTGTTGATTCTTGCAGAAACCGAGGAAGACTATAGTGGTTTTATTGTATTTTGAGCTGACTTGGACATCTATGTCACAATCTGTACTTTGCGTTTGCCAGTTTTAAGGAAACTAGTCACAGATTTGAATAAAACAACAAAATATATTGCAGGTTTGAGCGACTTCCTTCTAAGCATTAAAAATTCCAGCTACATACCCTCAGGGACCCACGTTAGCAAGAAACAAATTAGAAAAGGGGCAGGACTGTAACTATGAGATAAGACACACCCCATAGGGGTTATCCATACATCTTCGATTACACTCTATCTAAGGGTTTTTCCAGGGGATAACAGGGGGCATAGATTACCACTACTCGTGGCTTCATAGCCGAAGGATTCTAATTTCAGTGTGGTTAGCCAACTACATTGATTGTAATATTCTTAGATTGGTGAAGGACATGCTTGTCATGCAAGGATGAGATGAAATTAGTAAAAATAAGACAAAAAAACATTTTCAAAGCAAGTTATTCACATAGAACAATGAACATTTGAGAAAATATAATGTTTTCTACTCACGAGAGTAAAAGCAAGCTAATAGTTTTATTTATTTCAATATGAAAATAGCCAGAAAAAAAATATAGCATGTGGCCATTGTGATTTATGTTGTAAATCCATGTGTTAAAAGTTACAATATGCATCACAAATCTTATACATTGATATATGCATGATATTTTGGAAGCAAGGGCAGTGTACAATGGGGCTCCTGCTACATGTCCACTGGCATTATTAGGGCAAATCAATGTCTATGTTCATAGTGACTTGAATGAGGATTGCAACTAGTGACCAAAGGTTTCCAAATAAAACCCACTAACAATTAATTAACCCGCTTCATTTCAAGCGAAAGATATACTCTAAAAAATTCCTTATGAGGTAAACACTGCATAATAACTGATAAAATTCGTATTCCTATATGGAACCCACAAAATATTAACCTAGACCCGCTTCATTTCAAAGCCTAAAGCCCTGGCAACACCAAAGATGAGCAATGTCCACATACTATATAATACTTAAAGTTGTTGAAGTTTTTTTTTAATGGTGAAATTTTTTGGGAGATGGTTGGACAATTACCTCAATCTTCTACTCCTCTAGGTGAGCAGCCAAGATATTGGCCTGGGTTGCAGCTGTCATGGTGAAGATGCTAAGTATATGTGTACAGGTGCCTTCGAAAGCTTCGATCTAAAGAAAATATGGGATTTTTTTTTGGTAGGCTTCAAGGTCCAGATTTTGAACCTAGGGTTTGATACCACATGTGAGGCTCCCTCCTAACTAAAAACTAGATTTCTCTAAGTTTTAAACACAATAAAATGGGAAATAACTTATCTCTATCTAAACATTTATTTGATGATAATATACCATTAAAATTTATTTACCACAAATTAAATAAGTAAGAATTTAATTGCAACCATTTACATAAGTAATCAATAAACACAGGAATACATGTTCCAATAGCTTAGTTGAGATGCTCTTGAGCTCCTGATTCTATGGGGATGCTCCTTTTGACTACCTAACTGGATTTACCTCCCAGCCAAATAGGAAGTATTTCCTAGCCCAGGGAATGTCCATAGGTTCCCTAGCCCTCCGAGCCCAAGTCCAACTAGATGTAGTGTGTCCAAGTTAAACAACCACTCTCCTCTTGTTTCCTCTTTTTCTCCACATTCCTCCAAAAAAAAAAATCCTCCAACACCGTGACCAAAACCAAGATCAAGGATCCCCTCTCCTCTCATCATTCTTCCATTTTTATGCCTCTTCCCCCCATCCGCCTCAACTACCTATCATTAATGTCATAACTACCCCCTCATCCATTCATTTGACTTTTCTTACCATACATTCTCCTAAGTAAATTTGAGAGGACATTTTGGGGATAAGATATGGATATTTAATTTGGTAATTAATTGGGGAGGACCATATCTTCTCCCAAGTAAATTTGAGAGGACATCTTGGGGATAAGATATGGATATTTAATTTATTGGGGGGGACCATATCTTCTCCCAAGGAGATTTGAGAGGACATTTTGGGGATAAGATATGGATATTTAATTTGGTACTTAATTGGGGAGGACCATATCTTCTCCCAAGGAGATTTTGAGAGGACATTTTTTGGGGATATGGATATTTAAATTGGAATAATGGAAGGATACCACATCCTATCCTAGATTAAATTTGAGAAGATAAGTTGGGAATTGAATAATGACAATAAATAATCTATATCATTCCACAAATGTAGGTATGTACCAATATTTATTGGTAATCATAAGTCGATATTTTCAAGTGATTTAGACACTAATAAGATTTGCATCATAAGATTAAGTAAGGCATTACAATTATGTCATCTTAACTACTAAAAGAAGAAGTTTGATTGGGTTTTCCCCTAGATAGGGGTTTTCCCTTGGCAGAGTGCCTACATCTCATGTCTCTTGTTTTTTTTATCTTCATACACATCTAATTTGGTAATTGCTTGATGAAATATAATATAACAAAGATATAAAAGAAGCCAATATAAATGGCAAGTAATTATCAAGAAAGAGAAATCTAACCCTAATTCTACTAACCTTGATTTCTCAATATGGTTTCAGAGCTAAGGATAAGGAATATTAGAGATTAATATAATTGCTTGAAGGAAAGGACTACTCCCTTTATGATAATATACTTGAAAATGTGTCTCAACATTGCAGGAAGTTGGATCAAAAGGGTCATCTACAACTTATTCAACAGAGTCAAAGACAAAGGGTTTTTGGCTACACTCACATGTTCACTTAATGATGAAAATGCATGGATTATTGATAGTGGAGCACCAAGGCACATGAGAGGAGATAAAAAACAAATTCATACTCTATCAAAAGAACATTATTCTCATGTGGTGGAATTAGGAGACAACAAAAGCTATCTTGTTAAAGGCTTGGGATCAACTTCTTTAAAGTTGGACAATGGAGCAAAGCTACATCTCAACAATATACTATATGTTCCAGGTTTTAAAACGAATTTACTTTCAATTTATTGCTTAAAAGATAAAGGTGATAGAGTTTCTTTTGTAGATGGGAAGGTTTTGACTTGGGGTAAAGACTCAATCATCGAAAAATCTAGAGTCATTGGAATTCATGAAGGAAGTTTATATAAAGTATTGACACCATCTACTCAAGCCCTAGTTCACGTGGAAATCAATCACATTGAACTATGGCATAGAATATATGGTCATTTACGTTACAAGGTTATTCCCTCTCTCAACAAATTTGGTAAATGACATTCCCAATATTAAAGAAGACTGTGAAGGAATATGCAAGGGATGTGCCTTAGGAAAGAATACAAGAAAACCATCTATAGGTAGTGAAATAAGGTCTAAAGAAATATTGGACCTTATACATTCAGATGTATGTGGGAATATGTCTGAGAAATCACTTGGAGGTCATCTCTATTATCTAACCTTAATAGATGATCATTCTAGAAAGACATGGCTCTTTCTACTCAAAACGAAGGATGGAGTATTTGAAAAATTCAAGGAATTTAGGTCTGAAGTAGATACCTTAACCGAAAGAAGAAAAAATACTTTAAGATATGATAATGGTGGAGAATACACTTCAAAAAAAATGATTGTGTGTTGAAAAGTAGCAAGAACTAAGAGGGAGCTCAGTGTTCCCTACAATCTTGAACAAAATGGAGTTACTTGAAGAATGTATTCCAACAATGATATTTGAGCAAGACATTCCAAAATTTCTATGGGGAGAAGATGCATTCACTATTGTATATATTCAAAATAGAAGTCCTAGTAGAATCCTAGATAGTATGACACTCAAAGAAACATTCACATGAAGGAAGCCTTGTGTGGACCATCTACGAATATTTGGATGTCCTGCTTATATCCATGTTCCAAAGGACAAATGAAAGAAGCTCGATTCTATAAGAATTAAAGGGGTCTTTGTAGGATATAGACTTTCTTCAAAGGCATATAAAATCTACATCAAAGAAGGAAGACACATTGAAGTAAGCAAGGACATTATATTTGATGAGAATCATTCTTACAAAACATCCAAATATATTCCTATCGATTTTGATGACAAAGACATGCCCCTATTCGAATAAGAAGAGCACCATGGAAATGTTGCTACAAATCAAGAAGAAGAATAAGAAGGACAAAGTAAGAATATTCAACCTATGAACATACTTGACACAAGGAAAAGGGAAAATTGGTTGAAAGTTACTCTTCAAGATGTCAAAGGACATGGAGCTAGGAAAGAAACCTTTAAAGAAAGTAAAAGACAAAAAAGATATTTTGGATATGTTGCATACATGATAAAGCTAATAGAAGTTGAACAACTACATTTGAGGAAGTTTCTCATCAAGAAGTATGGAAGAAATCTATGCAGGAAGAATATCAATCCATCATGAAGAATGGGGTTTGGGAAATTGTTCCTAGACCTAGTGACAAATCGGTTGTCACTTCAAAATGGATCTAAACGATCAAAACCACTATTGATGGAAGAATAAATAAGTATAAATCCATATTTTTTTCTAGGGTTTTATCTCAAAAGGAAGGCATAGACTATTAAAAAACCTTTGCACCTATCAAAAGATATACTACTATAAGATCTTTGGTTTCGTTGGCTGCAACAATGAGATGGAATATCCATCAAATGGATGTGAAAACAACATTTCTAAATGAGACCATAAATGAAGAAGTATATATTGAACAACTTGAAGGATTTGAAGTAAATGGCAAAGATACTAATGTGTGTAGACTCAAGAAGGCCATGTATGGTTTGAAGCAACCTCCTAGGACATGGTATGCAAGAATGGATGCATACCTTCTAATGATCAGGTTTGTCAAAAGTTCTACTGATCCAAATCTCTATATCAAGGTTGTGGATAATGAGCCAAAATTATTCTACTATATGTGGATTATCTATTTAATATAGGTGTAGATCGAAGGATACAAGAATTCAAGAAGATGCTAGCAGCCGAATTTGTGATGAAGGATCTGGGTCTAATGCATTATTACCTAGGATTGGAAGTATGGAAGAAACCTAGGGAAATCAATTTGGGGCAAGAGAACTATATAATAATATTGTTGCAAAAAAATGGTATGATGGATTACAATCCCATGACTACTCCCATGATCACCAATCTCAAGAAGTTAAGAAGCTTTGACTCAAGTCTCATAGATCCTACCTCCTATCAAAATTTTGGTGGGTTCTCTGATGTATCTTGCAAACACTAGACCAGATATATGTGTTGTTGTGAACATTCTTAGTCAATTTCAGTTGGAGTCTTGTCATGATCATTGGATAGCTGCCAAGCACATATTGAGATATTTACGAGATACTATTCATCACTACCTAAAGTATGATAGAAAATAATTCAAGTTGACAGGTTTTATAGATTCTGATTGGGGTGGTAGTGAGACTGATGGAAGAAGCATTATTGGTGGATCTTTTAGTTTTGGGTTTGTGATGATTTCATGGATAAGTAGAAAAAAAATATATCATTTGTGTAAGTAGTACTTAAGTTGAGTATGTTGCTCCATGTGAAGTGGGAAATGAGGTTGTATGGTTAAGGAAACTTCTGTCAAATTTGTTTGAAAAACCTCTAAGTCCTACAGTGATAAATTGTGATAATCAAAGCAGATTTAAGATGTGTGAAGATCATGCAAGGGCGAAGCATATCAACAATAAGTACCACTATATTAGAAGTTTGGTACAAGATGGGATCGTGAAGCTACAGTATGTTCCATCTGATGAACAAGTAGTTGATGTGTTGACAAAGTGTCTTCCTAATAAGAAGTTAAGTATTTGATAAGCATGCCTCGTTTCGTTGGTATTACTGATTTCATTAACGTAAGTTGTTTGGAAGAGACTCGAGGATGTACCTTGTTTGATACAAATTTCCTCGGAGGACATCTTGCTGACACATATGTATTGATGTCTAGATCCTAAAGTGGGAGGGTGGCATTGGTCATGGAGCTTTGACATTGGATACACACCTAGATCCATGGGTTGCTGGTTAGAAAGTAAGTCTATCGGTGCCTAGACTGGCTAAAATATTTAGTCCATCTTAGTCCCATTTGGATAGATTTCCTTGGTCAGGAATCTAGTCCTTTGCACCTTGTGTGATGAAGTTCTTCATAGTTCTTGTGTTCTTAGATCTTCCTTGTACTTGTATATACATGTTTCATTTATGAATACCTCCCTAGTTAAGAGGGAGTGTTGAAGAATGTAACTAGGTTTGATCTTCATATTTATATTTGAGTCAAAGAATAAAAATAGTAGTATTATTATGACTTATTAGAGCATGATTTTCATGCTCGGTTCATCATGTTTTAGGTCAAATTCCCCATTGAGGTCTTCTAGGATTTATTCTGAATCATTAGAGTCATTGTCCATTTAAAGAGACCCTTCTTGGGCCTTTGAATCATGTAAAAAGGTATATTATTGAGTGAAATTAGGTATTTGTCACCTCCACACCAAGTCAGCTTCAAGAAGATCAAGTTGGCCTCAATCTAGGCAATTCTACCTCACCTAAAGGATATATATACAGAAGATTGATTTCGTTTGGAGACATTAACTCAAGAAGTTCGATCTACATCAAAGAGGTACAAAAAATTGTGAAGGTCAAGGTGAAGAAGGACGAAATTGAAGATTTTTGGTTATCTCTTTCTCTCTCTTATGTGAAGTTACTGACCACTTACTAGATCAAAGTTTTACTATTGGAAGGTTTGAAGTTTTGAAAGTGTTAGGTCTAAGCTTCTACTGCCAGAAGGTCAAAACTCTAGATTTGTTGGGTCAAAGTGTTGTTGTTGCAAGGTCTAAGTTGCTAGAAGGAGAGGATGACTTAGTGATTCGAGGAGGTATGTGTCTAGGTTGAAGAGTCTTGGATTATCTCATCTTAACTATTGAAGGAAGAAGTTTCACTAGCTTTTCCCCTAGATAGGGGCTTTGCCCTGGAAGAGTGCCTACATAGTATGTCTCTTGTTTTTGTGATCTTCATACACCTATAATTTGGTAATTGCCTCATGTAAGATAATCTAACAAAGATATAAAAGAAGCCAATATAATTCACAAGTAACTATCAAGAAAGAGAAATTTAACCCTAATTCTACCAGCCTTGATTTCTCCACATATAAGGATTGGCTGCTAGTGCAACCCAAGTTTCCTTCCTTCATTGATTGGTTTTACACATTTGAATGCATGATACCCAAATTGTCTAAATCTATAAAACTCCCCTTTGTTATAGCCTCTTCCTCCACATTGAATTTCTCTATGCGATTAAGGATTGGATTTTGGTGCAAACCAAGAAGAACTATCTTCTCATTTTCCTAATATTGGATTTTCTCTTTCATCCACAATTTTACAATCTCCGTTAACTTCTTTCCATTTACAATTTCCTCAATCTTCTTTGATATCTTTTCTTCTATTCTCAAGCTAACTAATATACCTACTCTAATAAATGCATTTTGTGCATATCAAAATCATCTTGAATGGGAATGGAAGATGGATATTGATAGCGTCCTTCAACAATTCCCCAAACATTCCATCCAACTTACTGTAAGTAAGCTCTTATTTTGACATTCCCGAAAACGAGATTGGATCCATTGGAAAATGGTGGCCTGATAGATGTTTCTCCTTCTTGGTTGCTCATCTTGATGAATCTTCCTTCAAGCGATCAAGATTCTTTCGAAAGGCCTCCTTTAATTCCAATTGTTAGGAAAAATTACTGAGAGGATGGAAGGGGGCTAAATCACTATTTTCCCATTAACTCATTTTTAACATAATTTCATCATCCTTACCACAACATTAACTTGTAGAATTAATCAAATAATCCTTCACAAAAAAATATATTTGTTGAAAGTTCAAAATTTTATTAAAAAGAATGGTTAATAATCAATAAGTAAAAACACTCATTTAATCTTGGAAGCTATTTTATTTCCTTTTCATTTTTCACTCTTTTTTAGATACTCTCACCATAAAAATGCATATATTTTTTATTTATGCATGTGAATTTCACATATACTTGACCCTCCATTTGTTCAAAGTCAAAAATATTATACAATTATAATATCTAATCCACCATATCCTTTGAGGTAGACTCCAAAATACATGCAAACATGCATGTTTCTTTTGCTACACAACTTCATTAAGGGTGAAAGAAGTGTGTCATCGATACCATGTTCTTATTATTGCGATCAAATGCTTTTATTTGATGAAAAATCCATATGGTTATCCATTTGTGGGTTTACCTGTTGGTGTAGTTTTAGAGCAGCGGGAGGTTATTGTTGAGATTTTCTGTTTAGAGCAAAATAGGAAAAATCTCAGCTGATGACAACAATAGGAATTCAGTTCCTAGATTATCTCCAGGTTGTTGGGAGGGAGTTAATGCCTCCTATATTTGATGTGAGGGAGTTAATGAGGCTGTTAGATTCTCTATGCTATATAACAGGCAACCATTCGGATGGTTTGCTAAGAGAGTGATAGGATTTTTGTGAGGATTTATTGATGTAATCTCCAATTTGATTAATATATTTCTGATGCCTATGTTTGGTGGACGTAGCCCAGATTGGTTGGGTGAACCACATTAAATACTGTGTCATATGTGCTTGATATTTCTTTGTGTGTTTAATTGATTTGCTGTGCCTCTGAATACCAACAATTGGTATCAGAGCTCATTGGAGGAGCGGCACTTTTGGAGCACGGAGTTGGTTTGGAGGTGGAGCGCGGAGTTGGTTGCTGGAGCTGATCAAAACCTGCGTGGATCTCCATTGAGCACGCTGTGGGAGCACGCATTGAGCACACTATTTCCGAAGCTGTTGCGTGAAGCGCTGTTTCATGGAGCTTGTTTCATGAAGTGTTGTTTTGTAAACGGTATGTTACTTAGCTGGTGCGCTGCATATTTGAACTGCGTGGAAACTAAATCTAAACCGTTGTTGCATATTTGAACTGCGTGGAAACTAAATCTAAATCGCTGGTGCGCTATTTATTATTGCTGGAGCCTGGTTTCATTCACCTGTCATGTTAAAATCAATCCTTTCTGCCAATTGTTAGGGTTAGAGAACGAAACCATACTACAAACATCTACTGCAAAACCGATATGGTGGAATTAATATTTCAAAAGTTTTTACAGCCTGGACCAACAATTGGTTAAATTTGCAAATATGGGCTGCATTTCAACATCTGACAGTTCGGTTTTAGGCTTGCCGTATGTTTGGTCCCGTGAGCAATGTATGTGATTTTGCACTTTTTAAATTACTCACAGTTTGTACCATGAGATACGTATATATGGTGCATCTTTTCGAAGTCGAAGCACATATGTTGAAAACTTTATACATGTTAGTTTTCACATGGCACACCATTCCAACATTGAAGTTGTTTGTACCTTAAGCATGCAGAAAGGTAATAAAATTTGTGTTGGTTGTTTAGTTTCAGTTATAGTAGTACCGAAAATGTAACATATCAAGCAATCAAAGGAGAGTCCATTCTAACAAGAGAACTGGTGATATGTTACAAATAATTGCGCATATTGCAAATTTGTTGATCCAGAAGCAGGGAATTGTTTATTTTGGTGGTGGTCTTTTGTATTGTAATTCACAGCAAAAAAAAAAAAAAAAATTGTGTAAAAACAAAGGCATAGGCAGAATTTTTTTATTTTTTTTTGTGAAGTGCAAACGGAAGATATGTTGTTTTAAAGGCATAGGCAATTTTTTTTTATTTCTGGTTGGATATTGGAGATTATTGTGTTTTTTGTTGATACAAATGGCGAAAACTCAAAGTGTCTGGTTTGAAATTGAGAAATTTAATGGCAAGAATAATTTTGAGATCTGGAAGGTGAAGATGCATGATTTGCTTGTCCAACATGGCGTGGCAAAGGCGTT
>APFE030223935.1:25902-46165 GCA_000404065.3 Pinus taeda | reverse complement strand
CGTCAAGTGGAAGAACTTACCTACTGAAGATTCCACATGGGAGGATGGGAATTTTATATAGAAGCATCTAGAACTACTCAGGCATTGAGGACAACACTTTTTTTAAGGAGAGGGGCATGTTAGGTCCCTATAATACTAGTGATTCCCCCATTACTATTGTCATTGTAGCCCTTATTTTTATTGTTTTGCCCCTAATGTCCCCATATTGTTATTATTGTGCCCCATAGAAGCCCACTATTGTTATTTTTGTGCCCTTATATTATTATTGTTATGTCGGCTTTGATTATATTGTGACCCCTTAGACTCCTATATATAGATAGGAGGTTTTTTCATTTGTATCATCAAATAATTGTTCATTTGTGTAAGGTAAAGGAGGTTTCCCCCTCAAAGAGGTTGATTCTGAAATCGTTGATCTATATTTTCTATCTTTTTTTGAGCTGACTTCTTAACAAAGTATGTTGTAGACTCTATCGTTAGTCCTTATTCTCAAATTATTGCTATGATGTGTAGACTTCATGCATTCCCTAATGTACAGAAATTTCCTGATCAATGGGTAACTCTAATAGATGGAGCTTCAAAAGGGTTTATATTTGATTGGGCCACTATACTTTCAGACAATTTAGTTGCCCATATTTTAGCCTTTACGAGTAAATGCAGAGTTTATAAAACCTAATAATGCCTTTCTATATGAGTTCTTATATTATGGATGCTTTATGTTTTTCTATGAACCTTTCATCTATGGGTTGGATGTGGACTCTATAAGACCCAACTCCCATTCATATTTATCATGATATTTTATGGGACTCAAAATATCATTAGCATTGCTATCAAATCTTCCATGGGGTCATATTACCAACCTATCAGGTTATCTTTGATACAAAGGAACCTCAGATGTCTCCAGAAGCCGAATCTAATCTTCTCTGAGTAGGGAATTAGTTTGGTGAGGAATCATTTACCTATATCAGGGTATATGGAAGTTTAGCAAACTCTAATGTTTTACCATTGTTCATTCTAGATAAACTTTTGACTAGGGAGATAGCTTATCAAGTTATTAGTAATGGTATTTCCAAACTCTTGAAAGAATCCAACAAACACATGTGGCCTTCTTTCCCAACTCAATTTGGTACATTTTTTTTAGAAAATTATAAGCATGCACAAATCGAAATAAAGGATATTCAAGATCTTGGTTTCCCTACTATACCTAATAGACAGTATGATCCCTATAATGTGGTTAAAAAGATCACAACTACATCAAGTATCAGATAATTTGTTCAACAACCTGATAAATTTGATGATTTATTTGAAAGGGTTTCTTATTTTTCTGTGGTGGCACAAAGGGCAAAGGAAGAGTTGACCCTTGAATAAATGAATCAGTTTATGTAATTTACAGCCTCCAGGCTAGAAAAAGTTCTTATGGATTCATTATAGGTTCCTCAAGAGAAAATTCTTCATGATGATGCTAAATTTATTGATTGTACACAGTCAGTTGATCCTTCTCAACCAAAAGTAGAAGTTTCATCTTCTTCTTCTCATGTGGAAGAATTTGTGCCTATTGTTAGGTTAGAAGAAATTTGGCAAGAATACAACCAAGCTTTAAATTCCAAGATTGATGAGTCTTAGACTGCTAATTCTCCTCAACAAATGAACATTCAGGACACCCTAAAGAATTATAAACAAACTTCGATAACAATGAAGGTTCCTGAGAAGCCTTTAGATGAAAAGGAAGTAGAAATTGTAATAGCATATCCTTCTTCTAAGGTTGTTTTAAATATTGAAGAGATCCCTCCATTGGACATTTTCTACAACCCTCAACACAAAGTTGTAGTAAAGAGGGATAGAAACAAGAGAAAGCTTGACCAGGCCTAGGCATTAGTCCTTGTAAATAAATCTTTTGAAGTATTATGGAAAGGCTCCACAACAACTCCTGTAAAGGAACTGGGTAGACTTACTCAATTTACAAGTGCTTATGCCTTAGTCATTATTGAAAAAACTACATAGGTACAACAAATACTCAAGGAGAAAGAAGAGAGAATTTCATTGTTGGAACAAGGTATTGAAGCAGAGAAGCAAAAGGTAACAGAACATTAGAAATCACAGGTGAAAAATATTCAGCAAAAATTGATTCTCTCGTAGTTTAGTATGATGTAGACACACAGGCCGGAGATGCACAGATTCAAGAGCTGCAGAGAAGAATTGATCATCTAAATGTTAATCCAAAATTAGCAGAATTCAAGAAAGAGGCTAGAGAGTTAAACACTCTTCTTTCCTAGAAGGAGATAGTATTTTTCCAAAAATTGGTTATTTTTCATGATCAATGAAAGACAGCAGACCCTTTGGTAAATCAGTTATCAGATACAAATAAATATTTGAAGAGATAGAGAAAAATATTTATGATTTCATAACCTAGTAGGAAAGTGAGGAAGGAAGATCAACAAATCTTCCTAAAATTGAAGAGGCTCATAAAGAAATCATCTTCAAAGAATGGGAGATTCACATAAAACAAGCATAAGCAACAATTTACTAGGCTCGGGACATTTCAAACAATATCATTGAGGCAATCAATGATAAGTTTCTCCAAGCTAATCTCATTCCAAGTTATCTTGAGGGAACTTTACCCGATATCAAACTGATGACTAAGATGTGGCATGAATGTTCCAAGAAAAGGGATAAGATTATTGATCAACTGGCCAAGATTAACTTAGAGATTCATTAGAAGCTTTTGGTAAAACCACACAGTTAGAGGATAATGCTCTAAAGCCTAACGAACACCACCACACAGATGTTCCCAGCATTGAGATATGTCATCTTCACCAGCCATATGCGTATTCAGCCAAGATCTCCCCCCAAACTAAAAAAATTGATTAATATCTAGGAGTTGCAACAGCGCATCGAAGGACAATATTCCTCCTAAGCTTAGGAAATTTGTTGTAACTAATTCCAAATATGTTCCTTTTATTTACTTTGGTTTAAGACTGCTTGAAGTTATTATTGGATTTCCTATCTTGATCTTTTGTTATCAAACTATAAATTCCCTCTCTCAAATGGAGACAGGGTTCTGAATTTTTGTAAGAGGAAGCTTAACTTGCACTACTGTAATTAAGGTTTTTCTTAATATCAAGTTGAACCATTTCCTTTCTGTAATTAGAATATCCATGGTGTATCATGAACTATTCTCCTTTATCTATTTATTTGCTTAAATTAGAGTGGAATTTTGGTTTTGTTCATAATATATGTGTTAAAGTAATCTCTCACTATCACTATTAATGTGTCTCATTGAAATTTCAAATTATATGTGAACAATGATATCTCGATATACGTGGTGATTTTATCAACTAATTTAATTAACTATTTAATCAAATTAGTTTTCTTTCTTTGAATTAAATTCATAATTACATGATGATCTATATTGTTATGATAATTGTGAAATATTTATAATCACATATACCATCATCTTACCTAGGATGGTTAGTAGTATATTAGTTTCTATTTTAGTTTGTAGTCATATTAGAGAATTATATCTTTATTTACTCAATTTTATATTGTTTTATAGAAATGGAAATCGATCCCATAATTCCAGTAGGATTCATCATCCCAAATGGAAATGTATTTGTTCTAATGTCCCAGTTGGATGGTTTCCCCCAATGTTGATGCAGTCATTCATGATCATCAACATTTTTGGCACTAGAAGGAGGGCCATCAGACTTTGAATGGTAACAAATTTTTATCCTAAAACTAAAATTCATTATAAGAGTCAATCCCCCTCAAAGTCTTCACCAACTTCAAGATCTCATTGTAAATCTCCTAGATCTAGATCTAAAGTTGTTGAACCATTCACTAAATCTCCTAGCTCACTTTTGAAACCAATCGGTCAAACTTCTACTCATATAGAACCACCCTAAGGATCCCCTGAAGTGTATACTTTAATTCAAATATTGGAAGGAATTTTGATTTCCAGAGAAAAATCTTCTTAGGTTGATCTATCTGAAGGAAGTGTCACTTCATCTCTTCAATCTTCTGGAGTTTTAACTAGATCTCAGTATGAAAAACTTGTAATTAAACCTTTTAAATTTCCATTGCCTACTCATAGGAAAAATAAACATACTCCAGATATTGAATCTTCATCTAGTGGGATTATATCATCTTCTCCACCTCGTACTCCTTATGTCAATCCTGCTTCTTCTCATTCTCCTTTCCCTTCTTCCTATCATCCTTTATCCCCCTCTTTTATTCACATTCCTCTTCCATAGTCGACTAGTGCTATTGTAATCAGTAGTACTACATGAGAAACCTCCTCAACTTTCAAATATCCCAGAGCCTCTTCCTCAAGTACAACTTCTTTTGGGCCTATACTCCAAGAATGGAAAACATATCATGGAATAACCCAGGAGTAGTTGCAATGACACCACCTTTACATCCTCTTCCTAAACACCCAGAAAGATGGTTACCTAAATATAATCCAGATGTTTACCTACAAAGGAACATCTTCATGATTTTATGTTGGTAATCAATATCAATGGGGTTTCAGAAGGAGATGTATTTTGTAGACTATTTCCTTACACATTTGAAGGATATGCAAGGTCCTATTATTTCTCTTTACCAGTTGGATAAATGACAAGTTGGGATTCATTTGAAGAACAATTCTTGTTAAAGTTTGGGGATGATTGAACAACATCTACCCTGATCAATGATCTATTGAATCTTAAATCTAATCGAAATGAGAAAACCAAAACTTTAATTCAACATTCAACAAATTATTAAATAAAAGCCCAAATAACTCCAAACCTAACGTTGATGTAGAAATTGAATGGTATATCGGTGCCCTTCCTTCAAATATTGCAATGTTTATAGATAGATCTCAAAAAATAGTGCTTTTAGATAACATGAAACAAGTTTTATCTGTTGAGAAAAGAGTTTTGGCTCTTGAAAAGAAATATGTCATCGAAGAAAGAAAACATACCAAGAAAGTAACCTTCAAAGATGAGTCCAAGAAAAATGTTTCTAAAGACCCTTTTGACTTGGAAATATTTTAGCAAGTGCTGAAAACCATGTCAAATGAGATGTTTGAAATTTAAAACTAGGTGTGGTTGAATCCTCAAAGAAATCATATAGACCTTTTAGAAGGAATCAGCCTTCAAAATCTCAACCACCGGCTGAAATATCAAATGCAGAATCTGATGATGATGAAGAAGGGGAAGAAGCATCTGTATCTATCGATGAAGCACAAGAAGAAGAGATATTTGAAGCTCATGGCTTATGGTAATTTATCCTAACCACTTTGGAAAATGAAGGAGAAGAAGAATCATTTCTAGTAATTACTGGAAGCAAAGGACCTTTTGATACCACTTCATCAAGCAAAAATCAAAAGGCTTATATGCCTTCAACTAAAGAGAAAGGTCTAACTAAAAAGACTCATACTTAGTCTTCTAATTCTTATCCAAGTACTTCTAAGTCTCCTTCCCCATAACCTTCATCATCTAAAAATTTTATAGTTTTAGATAGCATCGAATATAATATTGTAGAGGAAATGAAAAAGACTAAATCTAATATTTCTTTATATGAGGTTAGTAAACTGAAACAATAGAAAAAAAATTTACTTAATGAATTGAATGTTATTCGTACATCTCCATTACCTTAAACTACTATCACTTCAAAAACCTCAAAAGGAAAACATAAACCCCCAAATTTTCCTATTGATAAAATTGATCCTTCCAATTATATCTTGATCGGAGACAGATCTAACTCTCACACTCCTCCATTTCTGTTGACTTTTGAAATCTTAACAAAAAAATTCACAATTGTTTATTATATTCAGGTGCCTCTTCCAATATCATGCCTTATTCGGTATGTCTTAAATTTAATGTTACACCTCAAAAGTCTATTGTGAAAATTGTACAATTAGATAGAACAAAATTTAAATTGTTAGGAGAAATGAATGTGTTTTAATCAAACTATATTCAAATCAAAAAGTCTAGCAGATAATTGATATATTAGTTTCTAACATCCCTAAATTCTATGGCCTATTGGGATGGGGTCCCGAGGGGTAGAATTGAATTCAACTTAGTCATTTTTGTAAAGAAGTTTGTAAAAGATGCAAAGTCTCCATAAAATGTGGATGTGGAGCGCAAATAAATAGTGTCAAAGTGGCCTTGGCCCCTTGTTTTTGGTCAGTTTTGAAGACCTTCTGATGAGCCAGGGGCCATGGTATTGTATTAGGAAATCTATAAATAGTTGAGACTTAGCGAGTCTTAGAGATAAGTTTTTGATAGAGAATTGGGTAGATTGAAGAGTTTTTATTGTCTTGAGCAAGAGCTAAGGTAGGAAGGATTTGCTTCCTATGCTTAGATAGAGAAGAGAAGGCTTCTGCACTTGAGTGTGCAGGAGGCCTCAGTAGATTCTGCATCTGAGTGCACGGACCCTTGTAGCTATTTGCGCAGGGTAGTTTGAGTCTATACTGAAGAATTCTAAGTAATAAAGATCGATTTGAAGTGGAATACTTGTATTTATCTATTATCTATTTATTGCGTTGATTACTATTTCATGTGAATTAATGTCTTGTATCTATGTGAATTGGGTTAATTGAATGTATTTTCACTTAATAATATGATCACATAAGATTTGCGAAGGTTTTGACTTAGATTCAGAGTAGAAACATAGGTCTGCACGACGGCAGATCTAGATCCCAAATAATTTAGAAGACCTATTTATGTGTGTGAATTTAGCTGATCATTATCTTTTGGACCTGAATAATACAGTAAACATGTTTCATGAAGGATTGGAGGTGATTAGAGCTAGCTTTAGGGCTCAAGCTCTAACGGAGGGTAGAACTACGCAAAATCCAATCTAGGGTTACTTTTTGATGCATGTAAGTAGGGAAATCAATTGTTTAAGGTTCGCAATCACTGATCGTAGACTTTCATGAGGGTCTAAAGGTTGCTTTAACCTAATTATAGTAAAAAGCCCTAAAATTCTATCAATTTGCACAGAGGAAGATCCAAGGCACTGGAAGACATCACACTAGTCTCTGGATGCAAAAACTTGGTTCTTGCATCTCCCGATACTACTTCGAGTGATACTGCAACCTGCACTATGCGGGCTTTTGTTAAAAGGGACAAAAATGTAGGGTTTTGTTGGTTGGCACAACTAAATCTGAACCTGGTCCAAGACCCCCGAAGCCAACAAATGGTTCCATTGCCAAGACCATGATCTACTTCATATAAATGTGTGATGTTGCATCATTGGAATCCAACCAAGAAAGAGATTGAAAAGTGGTTAGATCAAAAGATTCATGAGTTTGAAGCTCAAGAAAACAGGAATCTGCAAATGTTGAAGGAGGATTGGCTAGATAGATATTTGTATACAAAAGTACACGAAATCTTCTTCTAGACTTTCCCAATTGAACTGTACGAGTGGTTAGCTAAATTGATAGACATTCAAAGAAGGTGGAAGCTCGATAGTCTTATAGTGTGGACCCCATAATTGGTGCGATGCATAGAGGCCTCTAAAAATAAGATTTCATGGGTTGTAGATCATTGGCTTGATCGAATTTTGGGAGGATTTGTTACGGAATTTGTAGTTGACACCTCAGTCAGCTATAGCAAAGCGGAGCGAAGATTCTTCAAAGGACCAAAAGGTAATTATTTAAGGTCATTGAATACTTGGATTAAAATGATATTATGTGAAAAGTGAGTAATGCCATTACCTTGATGCTCAGAGCTACGCGAAGTGGAAGATTATTTATAAATCGTGAAGAATCGGACCATATTATAGCTCGTTTATTGGACCTCCTTCAAGTGATTACGAAGGGGTGGTGCGAACTACACCACAAAGCGTTGTTTAGCTAATAACTCGGGGTTTTCCTAGAACACATCATCCATCCACTCCACCTCCACCTCCACCTCCACCACATACACCTTCACCCACACCTCCACCTCCACCGCCACCATTCAACATGGTGAACACAATGAAGATGTCAATCTTCAAGGGCATAGGAAGTGAAGATCTAGAGAAGTTTTGGTTTGTTGTGAATGCTTTATGGACAGTGCAGCAAATTATTGATGATAATATAAAGAATTTGTAGTTGGTTACCGCCCTGCAGGATCACGTGCTAACCTGCTACATTAAGTATTGTGTTGATAATCCTCATGCATAACTAGCAGAAAATTAGACAACTTTGAACAAAGAGTTTAGTAAGCCTAAATCTGAGGCGCAGTCGGTAATTGAATTTAAAGAGATCATGATGAATATTAAGGAGACATCTTGGGACTTTCATCAAAGGTTAAAGTACTAGATCAAAGAGGCCAACATGAAAATCTCAGATAGCCAGCATCGCGAGTGGTTCATTGCGTCGCTTTTACCCCATTTGAGAATTTCTCTGTCACAGCAGAAGATAGCAACGTAGGCAGAAGCCTTGGAGATCATGATGACGATGCACGCATCACCTATTCAAGATACAAACCTAGGGGTACAACAAATCCACTCGCAGTTAGCAAGCCTATACCTAGAGTTACAAAGTTTGAAGAAAGAAAAGGAGACTAAGCCAAAAGTGCACGCAGAGATTTGGTGTTTGAAGTGCAAGGGCCATAGGCACGATAAAGATCATTGTCTCATGTACACAAATTATATTATGGGGGGGCCAATTCCCCTGAAGCCAAAAGCCCTAGTAGGGCCGACCAAGGGGACTGCACTATGGTGTGAAATTTGTCAAGTTACTGGGCAACATGGGATGGATAACTGCCACTTACTTCAGAAGTTCGTTCAGACACCTCAGTAGTTGTTCTATAATTTCTATAAATCTGTGGGCTACGATGAGCACCATTATCAAAGCTATGATTTGATGATGGAAATAGCCCCTACTTACCATGTGCAAGCATAAAATCAGCCTCCAAATCAAGGCGTCATAGGAGTGCACAGAGGTTTCTAGGGTCGAGGACAAGGTTGAGGAGGAGGGCCTAGTAGAGGTCACGGACAGATTATCTACTATAATTGTGGACAGCCAAGGAACTTTGCGTGAGATTTCCCAAATCCTACACACCCTTCATGTCAATATTACATATAGTTCAACCATGCCATAGAATAATGTTTGGTGTTACTAGCTAAAATACAAGAGAAGAAAACATAGCCTTAGCAGCCTACGCAAAATTTATAAATGATGAGGGCTGAGCCCCGCGAGGAGGATTAGAACATTAATATTGTACTAAGAAGTAGTATGACTACTGGTGAAGATAAGGGAAAGTAGCCAGAAGATGATGGATTGGTCCACAAAGATCAAAATAAAGAAGTCGGCTTTGACCTCAATCGTGCTAAGGAAACATTCATGGAAGCCAAGAAGAGCTTTGTTGAGGCCTCCACCTCAAGAAGCTAGGACAAGATGCAAGAAAACAGTGTAACACAAGAGGTTGATCCTTCTGTACTCACTACCGTTTGGGAGAACTGGATAAAGTTATTGTGCGACAGGAAGGTTATGGAAGGATTGCACGACCTAATAGACAAGTGCACCAATAAGGAAAAGACTCCTTCAGAGTAGCACGTGGTCAGAAAAATTGGGAAGCATAAGGCACGAACAGGACGAGAGATGTGGTTAACAACGCAGATAGGTGAGTATGAGATGGACCAAGTAATTTTGGATTTGGGGTCCGATACGAATGTTCTAAGGAAACATACATGGGAAAGGATGGGGAGACCTACGTTTCAGTGGTCCCTGATTTAGCTTAGGATGGAAAATCACTAGAAAATCATCCCCATGGGACACTTATATGGAGTAACGATTGATATTGAAGGTGCAGTACAGTAGTGGACTTTGAAGTTATAGAAATTGTGGATGACACTAATCTCTACCCCATGCTCCTGGGAATTAACTGGGCTATTGATATGAATGGGTTCATTAATCTGAAGAAGAGGACAATGTCATTTGAAAGAAATTCGCTTAGGGTTATAGTGCCACTGGATCCTACAGAACGGGTGCACTATACTAAACCACTCCACAATTACGTGGACAGTGATGATGAGTTGGACCAAATATATAAGATAACAGCATGAGATCAGGATTGGATAAATCCAATGGCAAATGGACAGACTGCATGGGATCAGGAGAGTTCCTGCACTTTTGATTCAGACGAGGAATAAGAGCATTGGCAGAATCTCTTACATGAAATTTATACATTACGATGCAATATGATGATGAAGTCATTGCGTTGTGTTTTTCCAGAGGTAAGAAAGTTACCTTATTATGATGGTTTTACTAATGTAGATATTTTTTTAGATGAATTTCATCGTGAAGTCGCTAAGGACCACCACTTTCAAGCATTGGAATTGGCACTGCATGTTACGCCTGCACAATGGTGGGGTATGCATAAGGATAGTTTTGTTGGATGGTGAGATTACAGGATAATGATGAAGCTACAATTTGGGCATGCTAATACTAGAATGACTAAGAAGTATAATGGAAGGGATGATCTACACGATCACCTGGAAAAATGGACTAAGGCATGGGGAGCAGAACCGTAGCCCGAATAGGCAAACATATTTTGTCATACCTTGGATACAATCTTAATGAACTAGTACCTTGAAATAGAGCTCCGCCATGACACATCAAAATGGGATGTATTGAAGGAAGGTTTCTTATTGACTTTTGACTTTGAGGATGGATTTTCAAGCATTGATGAAGTGCTTCAAGAGATAAAAGTGATCATCTTCAAAACACCGAAGGAGCCTATGGAATGGACCCAACCAGATTGGAGCACCCAGTTGTGCCATGCCTTGGAATGTTATAATGTGACCACTAAAGAAGAGGAATACCCAAGGAATATCAATATTTTGAAGACAAAAGGGCATCGCGAAGTAGAAGGCCCACAAGTAGAGAACCCAGACATCTCTGCACCTTTGAAAACGAAGAAAGTCGACATGGGGACTAAAGAAAAACCAAAGTTCGCAAATATTGGAGACTATTGGATGACACTATAGTAGACAAAGTTGTTGAATTACTACGTGAAGACCAAGATCTCTTCCCCACTAAGTTTTCATATTTAAAGGGCATACTTGGTGATTTTGGCATTATGAAGATCACATTGAAGTTGGGTGCGAAGATTGTTAAACAGAGGCCTTATTTCCTTAACCCTAAGTATAAGTAAAAGGTTCGTCAAGAGCTGGATAAAATGTTGGAGGCAGGCATCGTAGAACCTATTGAAGGGTCTGATTGGGTGAGCCCGATGGTGATCCAAGAGAATAAACAAAAGGGAAAAATAAGGATTTGTCTAGATCTGCGAAAGCTTAATGATGCCTATGTCCACGATCCATTTCCGACGTCATTTACAGATGAAGTGTTAGACAATGTGGGAGGGTAGGAGGCATATTCCTTTACTGATGGATTTTTCGGGTATCATCAAATTAAGATTACCCCAGAGGATAGAAGAAAAACCACCTTCGCGAAAGAGTGGGGTTGATTTCAGTACACTATTATGTTTTTTGGCTTGAAGAACACACCCACAATATTTTCCTGCGTAGTCATAGCAATGTTCAAAGAATTCATTCATAAGTTCCTGGAAGTGTACTTTGATGACTGGACGATGTTTGGCCTGGTGAAGCACCATGTATAAAGTCTATGCCTTATGTTGGATACATGTCGAAGATAACATATGGCGCTGAATTTGAAAAAATGTATATTATGTGTTCTTTTTGGGATCTTGCTGGGTCATGTTGCGTGCAAACAAGGATTGATGGTTGACCCTACAAATATTGCGGTGATTGTAAACTTGGAGGTCCATAGAAATGTCAATCAACTACATGTGACACCGAAACACATGGGATACTATAGAAAATTCATCAAATATTATGTTCAAATTACCGCGCCCATGGAGAAACTGCTAAAGAAGGATTGACATTCTGTTGGGATGAAGAATGTCAGCGTAGCTTAGGTGCGTTGAAAGAAAAGATGGTAATTGCACCCATCTTGGTGTTTCCTGATTGGAAAAAGAAATTCCATCTACATGTGGATGCTTCTTTCATTGTGTTAGGTGTAGTGCTCACTCAGGTAGGCGAAGGAGAAATGGACCACCCTATATCCTTCGCTAGTAGGAAGTTATCAAAGGCCAAGAAAAACTATTCAACGACTAAGCGCGAAGGGTTGGCCATGGTCTACGCGCTGCAAAAATTTAGGCATTATCTGTTGGGAGGGAACCTCAAGATGTATACAGTCATTATGCATTAAAATACCTTGTCAACAAGCCTGTGTTGGGGAGAAATATTTTCCGATGGTTGTTATTATTTCAGGAGTATGACTTTGAAGTCATTGTGAAGCCAGGAAGGTTGAATGCTGGCCCTAACCATCTATCACAAATTGAAACATGTGAAGAACCTAGTAATTTGGAGGAAGGTTTTCCTGATGCGCAGCTCTTCATAGTACGAGTAGTTGATAACCATTTTGCTGAATTATTCATTTATTAACAACAAGGATGGCGCCTGGAGGATGTACAAGTTAGTAGAAGAAAGAATTAGTAGTGCACACAGCCAATTTTTCGGTCATTACAGGACATCTGTACAAAATGGGTGCAGATGAAATATTGTGGAGATATGTGTCATACTTTGAGTGTGATGGTATCCTCACTGAGTCACACGGCGGGGCTGCAGGAGGCCATTATGCAGGAAAAGTGACCGCGCAAAATATTTTGCGTGTAGATTTATGGTGGCCAACATTGCATAAGGATTCCAAAGCATACTATAAGGTGTGGGATGCATGTCAAAGGGTTGGAATATCATCACGAATGGATGAACTACCATTGCATCCTCAAGTATATTTTCATGCATCCAAGAAGTGGGTGATTGATTTTATTGGACCAATTCAACCAGCTGGCAAGAAAACAGGTGCACACTACATTATCACTGCGATGGAATATTTAACCAAACGGGCAAAAGCACAGCCAGTAAAGGACCGTACAAGGGCTATGGCAGAAAAATTCTTGTTTGAACATGTCTTAACAAGGTTTGGATACCTGAAGGTTTTCATGAGTGACCGGGGTATGCACTTTCTGAATAAAATAATTAGCGCAATGACAGAGGAATTCCAGGTCTACCATCAGAAGAGTATGTCATATCACCCACAAGCAAATGGGACAGTCAAAGGTTTTAACAAAATTTTGCAGAATGTGCCGACAAAGATATATAATGCATAGTGGAATGATTGGGATGTGCACATTCCTGTAGTGCTATGGGCCTATAGGACAACCTGTAAGAAGTTGACACGTAAAACAATGTTCAGATTAGTCTATGGGGTCGAGACAGTAATGCCGATGGAATACATTGTGCTGAGTCTATGCATAGCAGCTTTGATGGATATGGTGGATTGTGAGGCCTTGGAAGAATAGCTCGTGTAGTTCATGGATCTAGAGGAGGACCAATTTTTGGTAGGATTCCACCAACAAGTACAAAAGGAACATGAAAAAACATGGCATGATTGCCATATAAAGATTCATACATTCAAGGTAAATGATCTTGTGTTATTATAAGATAGTAAGTTCACTAAATGTCTGGGTAAATTCCAAATGCATTAGCTAGGACCATATATTGTCAAGGAAATTATAGATAGTGGTTCAGTTCATCTCACGAAGCAGAATAGAGAGCCCTTCCCAGGAAAAGTGAATGGAAGCAAGTTGAAGCTATATACGGGGGATCCTGCACAATGACTATATGGGAGGAGGAAAGTCTTAGTTCTCTAGGAAGTTGCAAGGGAGCATAGGACTATAAACTACATTGCCTGTTTGAAAGACAATGTAGCGAGAAGGTTGCGCGAAGATTGACGAGGATGCACCAAATGAAGCTGCACTTAGGACGCTGCATGAGAGGGAAATGTACTGCACAGCCCAGCAAGAAAATGACCGTTGGAATTACTATTCATGATTTGATGTCCAGAAAGTGGTTAAGAGGAGTGGGCGGTGGAAATTAAGGAAAAAAGCTTTGAAGATATACCACCAAAGCAACATTTATTATCAGAATTTGAGGGGAACTATCGGATTTGAATTCAAAACACCCTTTAAATTGAGCATGGTTGTCCAGCAGAAAATATTTTTCATTCTAAGAATTGCTAGAGCCTTTTGTTGTCTGATGCATATGAGTCAAGTGTTCTAGTGTTCTAGGTATAATTTTATGTCATGCCCCTCATTTGTGACCTATTCAGAAGCAACCCGAGAGCTATTCATTGAAAGAATGCTTGGCACTAACCCCATCGAAGCTATGAGTTCAGGTGTTGTTGTTTCTGACACACAAGGACCAAAAGTTACAAGTATGGAAACTCTGGCCTCTCTACCTATGGCACCAAGATCACCTCAATCGAAGCCCACCACTGCAAAATAAAAGCAACCCAAGGCAAAAGCGAAGCACTCCACAAAGGAAAAATAGAAAAAGCTAGTGCCAATGTGAATGTCGCCGAGAAAGAATCTGGAGGTGAGGCAGAAGGACAAAAAGGATAAATAGTTGGAGAAAGTAGTGGACCTAGAAGAGGAATAATTCTAGGGTCTCGAGGATGTTGATACTGAAGGGGTGGAGCCTATGATGAGGCTTCCTGAGTATATCCCTCGGCGAAAGGGAAAAACTAAAGTAACAAAGGATCCTAATTCAGAGAAATTTTTAATTTCGACACCTTTGTTGCATGAGTAGGTCACGTTTGAAGGTCCTCAACTAGCGCACATTCTATTGCTCAAGATGGAGCATTGAGACCTCATGGACCATGCAAAGTTTCCACACTTGGTGACTCACAAGTATATGCAAAAAATATACTATGTTGAAATGGGGGTTACAATATTGGAACCCATGAAGTGGGTTTGTGGTGTTGAGTAGTCAGGGTTTCTCAATCTGTTGTTAGTGCCACATTATCACCGCTCCAGCATCAGCATGATATGTTTGTACCAGCTCCTCGGGCTGGTGCACAATGGGCGCCTATGGCTAGGTGAGCCTATCCCCATCACTAACATGCTAATCCACAAGATAACAAGGTTGTCGTACAAAGGGGTGAACCCTGCCGAAGAGTTTGGAGGAAAAACCGAAGAAAAAGTGTTGGCATATAGGATGAAGAAATAATTTGGTCTGATCAAAAATTCGCGAGGATACTCTATCATGTCCATATGAGACTCGAAATTATAGTTGGCTACCCTTATTCTAGTTGGCAAGTTAATGAGAAAATGTCCTATGGATGAAGTTCTAGCATCGATCATTTTGTTCACAACTCAGTGCATGAAGGGTGTACAATACAACTAGGCCAAGTATTTATGTCAGTCGTTCCTCACAAATTGCCAAGAGGCCAAAGAGGAGAGTAGTTCATTTCATTATGCCTAGTTGTTGTTGTCGATCGTTCTAGTTGCTTTGAAGTTTTCAAAGGATAGCTAGTTTCCTCCACACAAAGAAGACTTGCCCGAGGCAGATCGATCTGCCTCATTGTGGGCCATAAGAGATATAGAGTGCATTAAGGAAACAAATATATTTTGGACTTTTATGGATATGGACCTTCACATGGTGGTTAATTAGTGACCATAGATATCTCCCACCTTGTTCGCACAGTTATCAGCCTTTGTGCAATTCAAAGCAAATCTCCATAGGGTCTTGATCAAAGCACGCAGAGACCCTGAGCATAAATGGCACCAGTTTCCTTATATGGCGATGGACACATATATACAGGAATTTGTTGGGATTTGGCCTTCGGAATGGTGCGTGCCTACGAAATTAGATGCAGGAACAAGCATAGGCACAAAAAGATTTGTTGTGCAAAAGCAGAAGGATGTCACTCAAAAAGTTGCACGCACACTGGCAAAACAAAAGAAGAAGGAAGTTGCTAAGGCAACTGCGGAGGAGGCTCGAATGGAAAAAGAGTGTGTTGCTAAAGAGAAGGTGGAAAGGGAGCAGTAGGAGTCATAAGAAGGTGACAAATCGGCTTCAACTAAAACAAAAGAACAAGAGATATCAGGCTAGGGCAGAGGTGGTGACGAGGGGCAGAGCACCCTTTTCATTCTGAAGAAACGAGGGAAGGAACTAACTAGAGGATCATGAAAGAAACAAAAGTCTAATAAACAAAAACATGTCAATCCAATGATATTGACCGAAATAAATCTCAACGACATCAGAGATAAAGTGTCGGATACAACAATTGAGGTGTTGCAGTAGTTCAAACGGCAATACATGCAGACACTGGGGAGCATCCAGAAGGATCTGTGCGAGCTGCAGATCTAGGCGAAGAGGATTCAGATGGTTTTCAGAAAGGCAAGCGGTGCACAAGCAATCCTGACGAAGGGCTGTAGCACTATCACAGAGATTGAATGGCCTCTAGATCTCAGAGTATTTCCTTTACAATAGGGGCTAGTCCATGTGGAATCAGACGAGGATTTCACGGTGCTCCACACAGTGAAAGATATGAGACTGAACCTTGTCACGTTGTTGCTCGAGTCTCTTCATGCACTATAGCAGGGGGTCTCCGATGAGCTAAAGATCAGATAACAACACGTGCTCACTGTCGTTAGTGAGTTTAAATTCAACAATGAGTAGTTATTCGAAGAAAAAACTCAAGCATTGAAGGAGTAGGAGGAGTTGCGGACACAATGGTAGAACCTAGTCACAGCAATTGAGCAGGCCTACAAGTCTGTACCTGAGTTGAATATACCCAATGATGCTGAGGCTTTAGCCAAAGTGAGGAAATTGGTTGTTGCAGTGCATGCGTCAAAGGAAAAAGTCGATAAGGTGACTTTTGATCTTTGAATGTAAATAATTGAGCTACAATTGAAGTTGCAACCAACCACACCACTGGAGGTTCGAGAACAAAGAGGTGTGGGGATAAAACAATCCATGGCTCAGCTAGATGCCACAGATCAAGGTTGTGACCAGTGCTTCATTTAGCGAATGGGCCTCTGGGATACACTGCAGGAGTATCCTATGTTGCAGTAGTTGAACATAGAAATCAGGGAAGCACAGTAGCAGTATGATGAGATCGGTATGACAACACATACATTGGCACCAGTCCAGTGCTTCGCATGCTTGCAGGAAGGAAACAGAAAATTGATGCAGATCTAGGAGTTGCAGAAAAAGAAGTCCTTGCTTAGAGCCCAGCTTGAGCCTTAGACAGAGGAAGCCTGCCAATTTTCACAGAACATTCACGAGAAAATGAAGGCAATGCAGCAAAGAAATAGGACTACACAACTTTCAGTAGAGGGGCCAACCATAGATAAATTGGTCCAAGAAGTATAGCAAGCAACAAAACAGAGTACCACGAAGCTTCAAACTTTGACCAAGGCATTCAGCGAACTACGCCAGAAAGTGGAACAACCTGTTCAGTGACTTGAGGGTGAGTCATGATCTTTGTGTTGGGGGCCTATTAGGATGGGGTCCCCAGGGGTAGAATTGAATTAAACTTAGTCATTTTTGTAAATAATTTTGTAAAAGATGTAAATTCTCCACAAAATGTGGATGCAGAGCATGAAGATAGATAGATTCAAAGGGGCCTTAGCCCCTTATTTTTGGTCGATTTTGAAAACTCATCCATGAGTCAGGGGCCATGGTATTGTATTAAGAAAGTTATAAATAGTTGAGTCTTAGTGAGTCTTAGAGGTAAGTTTTTGATAGAGAATTAGGTACATTGAAGAGTTTTTATTGTCTTGGTAAAGAGCTAAGGAAGGAAGGCTCTACTTCCTGTGCTTAGATATAGAAGGGAAGGCTCCTGTAGCTGAGTGTGCAGGAGGCTTGGGTAGAGTCTGCAGCCGAGCATGCAGACCCTTGCAGTTATGTGTGCAGTTTAGTTTGAGTCTGTACTGAAGAGTTCTAAGAAATAAAGATCGATTTGAAGTGGAATACTTGCATTTATCTATTATCTATTTATTATGTTGATTAAGCTTTCATATGAATTAATGTCTTGTATCCTCGCGAATTGGGTTAATTTAACATATTTTCACTTAATAATATGATCACATAAGATTCGTGAAGGTTTTGACTTAGATTCAGAGAAAAAACATAGGTCTACGCAACAGCAAATCTAGATCCCAAAAACTCTAGAAGACTTGTTTATGTGCACGAATTTAGCTGATCATTATGTTTTGGACCTAAGATAGTAAACATGTTTCACAAAGGATTGGAGGTGATTATAGCTATATTTAGGGATTGAGCTCTAACGGAGGGTAGATCTACGTGAACTCCAATCTAGGGTTACTTTTTTATGTGTGTAAGTATGGAAATTGATTGTTTAACATCCATAAGGACTGATTGTGAACCTTCGTGAGGGTTTGAAGGTCGCTTTAACCTAATTATAGTAACGAGCCCTAGAAGTCTATCAATCTGAGAAAAGGTAGATCCAAGGTGTTGGAAGACATCACACTAGTCTCTAGATGCAAAAACTTAGTTCTTGCATCCCCTAATACTGCTTCGGCTGAGACTGTAGCTTGTGCTATGTGGGTTGTTGCCGAAAGGTCCAGTAGTGTAGGGTTTTGTTGGTTGGCGCAACTAACTTTGAACCTAGGTCAGGACCCCCTAAGCCAACACTCATCTTAATTAGGGATTGGTCTAAGAAACTACATGTTTATTTTTCAACAAATTGGTCACATATTTTGTTCCCTTACAATGGAAAACCTAATCAAATTCATGGTGATAGGGAAAAGCACATTAAATACTTTGTGACTGATTTTTATGAAGAGAATGAACTAGTAATTTTCACAAACAATATTTTGGGAAATTATTCTTCAGAATCCTTCTTTGGTAGTTTCCATGCTCTAAATTCCCCTTTTCTTGTTGATTATGTTTTATCACAAATAGAAAATTTCTCACAAACAAATTTATCAAGATGCATTAAAATTGTAGATAATATTGTAAATAAGTGTAATGAATTGTTTTGGATTATGTATTTTGATGGATCGAATTCTATTGATGGTGCAGGAGTTGGATGAATTTTAATTAATCCAAGTGGAGAGAAAGCCATGCTTGCATGCATGTTAGAATTTGATTGTACTAATAGCATTGTTTAGTATGAATCACTAGTTCAAGGTTTGCAAAAAGTTATTAGTCTTGATGTCAAGTACCTTAAAGTTTATGGTGATTCATAAATTGTTATCCAACAAGGAATAGTATTCATTGTGTATCCAATCATCTAAAACATTATCAATCCTTGATTCAAGATTTAACTACCCATTTCATAGCATTCAATATAACTCTAATTCCAATATTACATAATGCTAGTGTTGCTCTCTTAGCTAACGTTGCTTCGAAGCTCATTCCTCTAGAAGACTTCAGTCCTAATATACTTTCAATAGATTTTATTTGTTTCCCCTCCATTCCTGATAACATTGCTAATTGGTGAGTATTCAATGATGATAACGATATTATAAGTTTTCTAACTTCTAAAGGTTCTTATTCAGATCAGATCATCAAGTATAGATTTGAAGGATAGATTCAAGAAATCTTCCAGCTGTAAAATCCATAGTAGTACTCTAATATTTGAAATGGTTAATCTAGGGTCCGATGAAAAACCCCAAAATATCAATTTTGGCCTTGGACTTTCACCTAATGAGAGATATGTTTTCATACATTTGCTAAGAAGATACAAGGATGTTTTTGCCTGGAGTTATTATGCTTTAAAAACATATAATACATCTATCATTCAACATACTATACCCATGTTTCCTAATTTAAAACATGTCCAAAAAAAAAGTTAGGAAAATCGATCCTAATCTTGAAGCTCAATTAAAGACCGAATTGAATAAATTACTCAAAGCCAAAATTATTTTCCCGATCAGACACTCAAAGTGGGTTTTAAATCTCGTTCCAATTAGAGAGAAGAATGGAAACATTTGAATTTTCATTGATTTTAGAAATTTGAATAAGGCATGTGCAAAAAGACAATTTCCTTTACCACCAATGGAACATATATTACAATCTATTACAGGCTCTAAACTTATGTCATTTTTAGATGGTTTTTCAAGATATAACTAGATTCTTGTACATCCTAAAGATAGATTAAAAACCACATTCAGGACCAAATGAGGAACATACCGTGGTGAAGTAAAATTATAAGTGCGGACACAAAAAAATTCCTCTAGCCCGATAATGGGTCTAGCCACAACTGATACATTCTATGGAAGATTTCCTTAGGTTAGAACCAATTAAGAGGGCCTACCTATTAGTATGCTTATCTTGTTAGATGATGTCCTTGCTTGCTTATTCCAGTTATCTCTCGCTTCCTTCTTCAAACACCTAAAACAAGTAAACAACAACAAACAACAATCGTGATAATAGACAAATTGTAATTCAACCT
>APFE030223935.1:3165-15299 GCA_000404065.3 Pinus taeda | reverse complement strand
CCCTCTCAGTATTATTTCCAACACAAATACGGTTAATCAGACATCCTATTAGGTGGTTTCTACCTATAAAGAGGGTGGTATGTCCATGGTACATCCTTGAAATGGTGGTGGCATGGAATAATCATGGAATGGAGTATGGAATGAAAGGGGGAAACATGGATCACATGTCATGGTACAAGGGTAGCTAATGAAAGGGAGGACACACTTGGTTAAATAATGTGCAGGAGGGAGATATCATGGTGCATGAGTTACCTCCGTCCTGATATTTTCACCCTTCTTCATATGCCTTTTTCCTTATGATTTTCTTTGGATAATTGCTCGGTGATCTAGGTAATGAGAGCATGATGCATAAAGTATAGCAATGGATACCCCTTTTTAAAGTAGGGCAGTTCATTTCCCACCAAGGGTTTGGGTTCCTATTTGATGAAGGAGGCTCATAGAACCCGAAGGAACTAGGGTGATGACCATGATGATGGGGTAGAGCTCATGTATTGGATTTTTCCCACAGGCTAAATGTGTTTGTCATGGCCATCTTTTGCATATTTTAGTACAATTTCCTATTGAATGTGGCAAACTGTGCTTTTTCTTTTTCTTTTAGCTGCATCAACCTCCGGACATCATTCCAAGCCCAACCCAAGATGTGGGGAAATGGGACAAGGTGGTTGACCCTATGTGGACCCAGTGGAGGAATGTGGACCCAGGTGGGAAGAGAGATCATTTGGGGTGTAATGAGTAGAAGGGGAGTAATATATGTGAATTTGGGAGTGGGACCACACAACCAAAATTAGGGTTTCCCATATAGTACCATACCTAAAACCAATAGGTCAGTAAAAGAGATCCCACGGGACTAGGGTGCAAGGTTAACATCCCAAAAGAGACCTAGGGGACGAGAGCATATACCTAGACCACTGAATCCCCCCCATTAATCCATGCCCAAAGTTTCCATGATAAATAAACTAGAATACTCAATTACAAAATAACAAGGCACACCTTTAGGTTTGGGAGGCCCACCTTCAAACATGTGATCATGACAGATGGGTGAGGGACCAAATGGCTGGCTCAGGTGGTGGAAAAATTGCACATTGATCTATTTGGTGGCTGCAAGGGGTTACTAGTTGTTGGTTGAGGGCCATCATGAAGAAAAAAAATCTCCTAGGTATATCACCAACAAAAATGTGGGTAGCATTTGGCTCCAACTGGGACATGAGCTCTCGGAAAGGTGGGCAAAGCTACTCAAATTGGAGGTCATGAGAACACCAACAATCTATTGGTTACCATAGACCTATTAGCTTCACATATCAAAGACTAAACCCACAGGGAAGCATGTTTTTATAGTGTCTTATGATCACCCATGCTTAGTATTAGGTCGTAAAATCATCAGAAAACTAAAAATATGCAAATTTTAATCTAAATTTGGCTAATCCACCATGAGAAATATCATATGTCACTACTTCTAATGCGAAAATCAACATGCAATCCATCCTACCCTAACATGCATATGGTACAAAACTAATACCAAGTGTAATCATAATGCAAGTGCAACCAACATACATCAAATCAATATAAATATGTCAGCCTATATCATTACTCATGTAGCAAATTCAAAAGAGAATGTGGATAGAATCACATGGATGATAATGATCCAGACTTAAACAGGAACGCAATAAAATACAGAGATAACCATATACACAAAGATGCAGCGGAAATAATACTTCATTTCATTAATGGAAAATACTGAAATATGCTTACAACCGGAAATAGAAATAAACTAGCTAGGGCGATGGTAGCTTATCTCTAAGAAGAGAAGTGTGGCTACATGCCCCCGAACTGTGTTACAATGAGGCTCGAAGGCCTATTTATTGTTGAGAAACAATGGAAAAACCCTTCACATTCCAAAACCTAACCCTGGAAGATGAAACGCCAAATTGTGGGCCCCGTTTTTGGGTAAGTTGGTATATTAACTTCCCGGGGTCGCGAATTGGTCTTCTTATCTCCGTTTGATGTGCATGATAGCCCGTTGGAAAGATCTCTCCGAGGACTATGACGGAAAAGACAATTTTTAGACAGAAAAATTGTTGGCGGTAGATTTCCCAAAAAACGTCATTTAGGGCCTCAAAACAGCTCCGGAAGTTTAGGCCCGAAAAACTGCTAAAAATAGTAAACTGTGCTATAATTAAGGAAACTGAAAGAACGGAAAGAAGCACTAGAGGGGATCCACGTGGAATTAGCGGGTGGCCACCAATATCCACCTGGATCAGATAAGGCCAGTGGGAGGTAGGAAAACATAATGCCCACACATGGATGACGACGTCAGAAGAGGAAAGAAAAGGAATTAATCTAGTCCATGAGATCCTCTCTCCTAGCCAAAATATAGAGATGTCAATGATTAGGCTCATAAAATTTTAATAGATGGCAACCTCGGGCATATTATTTCCATTATGGTCCTTATCATTTATTTCATTTTTTATGGCCTCTATAGGATTATGATTAGTAGGCAAGGGAGACTGATGAGATGGAAAAACATAAGTAGGTCACCCATGATGATCGTACCGAAAAGGGGGGATTATAAATTGATCATGATCTTGAGGGTGTGTCAAAGGAGATGAATTATAATCAATGAGGGGTTCTTCCTTAACACCATGATCAAAAGGGGGAAAGGGCTCATGGTCACTCGGGACCATTTGAAAAGGGGTGAGGGAATCACTTGTGGAAGACTTGAAGTGATGAAAAAAAGGATAAGACAAAGGGGCGGGGATGACATATTATATTCAATGATTTTTTCCTCCTCAAAATCATCCTTTTCATGTAAGGGAAAATAATGACACTTCTTCTCAAGCGTATCGATGGATATGTTACCATAAATAATGCTCGAGAGAAATGGGATACCACTCTCAACCTCATCTTCCTTGTCGGTGTCATAAATGGGAGCACAGCCAAATTGAGGACCAACAACTTCCCATTTCTCTTTTTCACTATGGAAATAATTTTCAATGTCATCCTCTGAGGGGCTAATGGGACCACCTTCCTCAAGGTTCTCAAAAGGAAAATCATCGGGAGTACTATCCTTGAGAAAGGTAAAGTTAGTTTTAACTTCACTTTCCATAGACTCGTCTTTCTCAACACATATGTTCTCACAGTCATTCAGTTCGTCATGTGGACCTAACGAAAATTTATCATCACCTAGATTACCAAATATTTCACCAACCCCCTTTTCCAAGGTCTTGTCACCTATAGCAGGAAGAGCGTTTTTTCCGACATTAAAGGGAAACCTAAGGCATATTTCACACATTTACCAAGACTCTTTTCAATATTATTCCTTTCATCACGTAGCTTTTCCTCTGAGGGATATCTATGAGCTAACCATTCTTCATGAGGGGTGCCACCCCATATTCCTAAGAAGACATCTTCAAAATATTCATAATCAGTGGCAATCTCATGGAGGAGGCTATCATACCAATCTTTAGCTCAACCCACAAATGATAAGGCCAATAATATCGTGATTGTGTCCTTATTTTCAATCCTTGTCAGGGCTAAAGCCCAAGATAATTCGTCAAGATGGACATTGGGATCTTGATTAGGAATACCTTTGAATCTAGGCATCCAACCTCTCTCCCATTTCTTTATTTCAGGGTTCTCTAGAGCTTCTTCAACACTAAAATCATTATAAGGAGGAGGGAGCTCGAAATGGTCCATTTCTCGATATTTTTACACATTCGAATTGAAAATGGAGTTGTCAAGGTGAATGTAGGTGCCTTGATAGATGCTTGCTTCACCCTACAAGAATTAACTTTGAAGTTTAATGAAAAATTAGGGTTTATTTCTTCCAATGGAGTCACCAATAATAGTATGTCACTATGTCGTATGGGAACAAAACACATGTTTCATGTCCCCAGCATCGGTTCCAAAATGTTACTACTCAAACTAGCAGGGGACATAAAGGGGATGCCTAAAGGGGAAAATGGTAAGCCAAGGGAAAAAAATGGAGACTTAATCCATTGTCACCACCACTAAAAATTCCCACTCTTTACGTACTTTCACCAATGGGAGGAGACCTGATATATAGAGAATCACTTATGAAGGATAGATCAACTAAGATGGATGTGGAGTGATCTCGATAACCCTTTCTTAGGAGAGACTCAAGAGTGGGACTTGCTTGCTTCTTAAGCAAGTTAAAATATTCTCTAGGATAGGGGAGTAGGGATTTGAGGGCTTGTCTTAGAGAATGTGACTTATAAAGGAGATTCCTAAACCCTAAAATCCTTGTGGAACTTGGTTTCCCAAGTGGTTTTTGAAGAGTTGACTTTGATAAGATATGGGACCATAAGGGACCAAGTTGAACCATGTTAGATCAATGGGATAAGATTTATCAACCAATGATATGCTTGACCTAATTAGGGAGGGTAAAGGGATCAAGGAATGAATTTTCAATGAAAGGAAATGCAAGGATCCCAGTGAGGTTTCTAGCCTAAGTGAAACGAAGGGCAAGAATTGGCCTTCGAGATAGGGCTTACGATATCTCAAGATCCCTCCATCGAAATCTCATGAAATTTAGAGAGCTTATTGAGGACACATCAACGCAGTTGTGGACCAAAAATAGAATTATTTTGATGACTAGATTGTGATATATTGGATGCCCTAGGTGACCTATGGGGATAAACCTAGAAAGAAGAGGAGGAGGTGAAGAAAAATAAGTTTTAGGGTGATAACTTATGGTAGACTAGTGCCTAATCCTTTGGGGAGATTGGAGTAAATAATGATTATGAATTTGGTTTTGATTTTCTTGGTCAAAGAGGCCTTAAAGGCAACTTCACTCAGCACTAGGGCAAAGGAGAGAAGCTTCAAAGAATTTATACTTCGTTTTTCAAAATCGATGGTTGTAGAAATTTTGAATGATATGACACTTATTCTCAGAGATTATCCTGATTATACAGTATTTACGGAATCATGCATAATACATAACCTCCTCTACGTTGATCATCAATTTTGTGGAATTAAGAAACAATCGCATGCGCACATTGAAACATCAATCACACATATCAACACAATATATCACGGGGAAAGCATACAGATGAAAACCCCCAACTATCTGTATATTATATTGATTGAGAACATGTAACAATACATAGTACAATACTCCTCGCAAGTACTTAGTACTATCTCCACCTATTACACACAAACTAGCTCAAATCTGAATCAATCACAAGTTCAAATCTCCTCTGTTGCTTGCCTGCCTCCACTGCGCAATACCTGCATGAGAATCGATGAGAATGGTTGATCCAAACTCGTATTTCCCTTGTGTTTCACTATGCAATCCTCATTGGCAATCTCAATCCACTGATTGTGCAAATCTCATGCACAACTATAGCCACAACTGACAGCTATCTTGCCCTTTCCCTCACCTCTAACACTTGTCTCCACTGAACTGTCCATGCACTGAGTTAACTGATGTATTCTTTAGTTGATTTATGAGTTAATAATTAGTGAATTAATTAAAAATTAATTCACACCACTCATCACTAGTGTATTTGTTAGTTAGACTAAATACAACTAGTTCAACTAAGTCAAACTGAACACAACTCCATCAACTCCTCAATCAACTCCACCAAACTCAATCACTTGAGTTCTAACTGAAGTCCTTCATGCAATAGCTCAACTAACCCATAAGAAAATTGTATTTCCTTCTGGCAGTTGCATGTGCCACATCTGTAGCTCAAACTTAAGTGCTGCAAGAGGATAAGATAATGTTTATAGTCCAAATACTATTAAGAGCTAATAATATTCGACTGTTCTATATTTAGACTCGCAACCTAAAAATAGACTCCGCCCATATGTCTAAAAATAGAAGTCCATCTATTTTTACCAACATGACCAATCATCCACAAATAGCATCCTACAACTCATAGACCATGATCCATATGTCTAAAAATAGACATAGTCTAAAAATAGACTTTGTGCCAAAAATAGCCTGCGGGACCACTTAGTGAAGGTGACTTCTTTTCACTAAGCTCCATCATCTTGTTGCATTTTCAACAGATTCCCCTTCCTAGTTTCCCCCTGTAGGGGTTCTAGTATTAGCATTCATGCCAACAAGTAATTGTTGCCCTTGCGGAAAAGGTTAGTAAGCACATCCTGGGAACTAGAAGAACCTTTTTGGGATAACAAGCATTGAGCATCTTGAATCTTGGGGCAAATATGAGTAAGATGATCACCACTGCCTAGTTTGCAAGGTAATTTAACCTTATTTTTAGACTCCTTCTTTCCCTCACTAGTGTCTTCACTAGGTTTATTCGCATTCCCCTTCCCTCCCTTATATTTTTTCTTTCTGCACCCTTCCTTCTTCCCATCAGATTGTTTATTTCATTTGGATTTCGAATGACTGAAAAACATTCACTATTAAAGGTTGAGAAGGAGGAGATATTAACGGTGTAGTCTGTGTCACAAAAGCATATTATAATGACAACTATTGTAATTGATTCAACAAACTAGTTGTATTAATATCGATCAATCCTACAACTTCGTCAACATGTGGGGATGGTTTTGGTTTAGTGAAATTGGTTTTTGATCTAGCAGCATTAGGAAAAATCTTATAGAGGACTCCATACTGGGAATAAATAAGCTCTAATTGTTGGGCTCTAAAGATAGCATGTTATTTAGTGAACACCCCTGAAAGTGACACATCCTTTGATATCTCCAACTATAATAATTTCAAAAACCATTCTAGAATAAATTCATCATGGATGTAAGCCTTGAGCAATCTCTTCCTTTTGCGCCACTCTTGAATGTGGTCAGAAATATGGTAGCCTTGTCCTGCTCAAAATTGGCCAGAAGTTCAGTTCTGGCATCATAACGGGTAGGAAATTGAAAATGGTTGGGAAACATTGTAGCTAATTCACCAAACATAGAAAATGAACCCCCTTTTAACTTGATATACCATTTCTTTGAATTTCCAATTAAGGTGCGTTGAAAGAGTCTAAACCTAATTGAATCATGAATCAAGGAATTTGATGAACAACATAAGTGGAAAGTGGTTACATGATCTATTGGATCCTCACCGTACTTACCTTCAAATTTTGGTATATCATATGGAAGTTTAGTAGGGATTAGAGGCCAAGCTCGGTTGTAGTAAATCATATCATTAGTCAATTTTGAAATATATGGAAAATTAAGCGTTGTGAGGAATGGTAAGCATAGAGGGACTGTAGAATTCCATGTTCCAAGATTGGAATTCCCAACATTCGAAAAAGAGTATCCTAGATTTTGAGATGCGCCAAGCTTACAACAATTACTTGTAGAAGAAACTGAACTATAAGGAAAACCTTGTAGTCGAAGGGTATGTGGAGGGTGTTATCCTCCACAATATCCCAAGGCTGAGAAAGGAGATCGGTGGAGGTAACCTCAGACCACTTAGGGTTCAGCAGCTAACCCTACTAAACCAGAGAGGGCTCTCTCTATAAAGCTCACAACCAAATATGACTAGAGTGGGAAAAAGATATTAGGCTAGATATTTCATCTCATGTAAGGTTTTGAAAATTTAGGGTTTTGCTGGATCAAGGGTGAAAACCAAGGAACTAGGTCAAAATATCAAAGGTTTCAGTTGCAAGAGATATAAAGGAGTAGGGTAGGTATGCCTTTGTGATACTTTTGGGTTTTGTCGATGTAGTGTAGGGTGGAAAAGAAAAGATTAAAATGATCATGGAAAGCATGAATTCATTTATCAGAAGATAGGTGACATAAACATGAAGTTCCTAACAAAACAGAGCTTAAAACCTAAGAATTATTTTTAAAACCTCTTAGGAAAATCACTAAAAGAATAGATATGGAAACAAGATGAAATTATCATTCATATAAAATTATAACAGAGAGACTGAAAGAATAGATATGGAAAGAAGATGAAATTATCATTCATATAAAACTATAACAGAGAGAAACATTATCACAAACTCACAACACAAGAATCCTTGAATAATAGTTGCAATTGTCCTTTGATTTCCTGTAAAAAATGATAAAGTACAAGCTCCAAGAGTTCTAATCACTGATGTCCAACCCTGATTATGACTGAAAAACTAGATACAAATATACCAAATAACCATTTCCCCTCTCTCAGGATCGAATTCTTCAATTTAGGAATTGACCACATGAAGTGCTCAACAAACCCTAATGTCTAGGGGGTTAAAACAAATACTCCTTTTAAACTTTGACTAAAGTGCTCCTCATAAATGAGGCATAAGATTACATGAAAGTTTCTCTAACAAGCTTATTTACCTCCTAATACATCATTTCAACTCATAAAAGAAGAATTACATCACAAAAATTACAACTGGACTGAGCAAACTCGAAAAAATGAGTTCCAGACAAAACCGTAGCGAATTGTTCTGAAAACACAACGTGCTTGGAGAAAACGTAGTGTGCTGCTTGTGAGTGAATTTTGGAGGTGTTCTTGTGCTCCAAATTTAGCTCATGATAGCTCATTGGAAAGTTATATCTATCTATTACATCATAGAGTCCTCAAGAACTGAAAAAGATTAATTATATCCCTCCAAAACTAAATTATCCCGCAGCTATTCCAAAAACATAGCGTGCTACTCAAAAATAGGGTAGAAAGGTGTTTTTTAGGCACTTTTTTTACTTTTTGACCTGCCAGATCATGCGGTAATGGAAGTCCAGTTTTCTAGGATTAATGTAGAGTTATGTTGTAGTGGCTACAACCACCCTCCAAAATTTTTCCTTAGCTTCGTTTTGGAGCCTCCCTACCAACCTTCACAGCAGCATGTCTTGCTTCGTCAAGTACACAAACTCCAGTAATTTTCTTCCAGAGAGGCAGCCTGTCAATCAAACCTTGATGCATTACCCTCATAGGTTGTTCATCTGAACTTGGTCCAGTAGCAAGCTGAGCAGCTCTTTTAAGAATTTGTGCAAATCTGGAGGGCAACCAGCCTTCCCTCCAAAAATTGTGCAATCCCGACTGGCATCCTGATCGGCCCCATAATTGCACAATTCTGTTGAGCAAGCTTCACCAAGAAAATTGTGCAATCCTTCCCAACTGGGCTGCTCAGCCCAGAATTTGTGCAAATCTACGCAGCAATCAACTGCTCTACCCAGAAATTGCATAAATCTTCTGAGCAACCAGCCCAGCTCCAGCCAGAAATGCACATTTTCTCCCAACAGTTGAGCAGCATCTTGCATGTGTAGCTGGGGTGACTGGTTCCCTCCAGGACCGAGAAAAATAGACTTGCTTCTTCTCCCAAGGCAACATGCAAAGGCATCCCTTATTTTAGGGATCTATTTTTGGCAATTGGAGGTTACATGCAAGGATTATTTCAGAAACCTCCCACCAAGTGTCGCTTTCCCTAGATTTGTGCAATGCACGTCACAACCTCGATTTTATCAAAACTCATCAACTGGACACTGTAGATCTCATCCCTCACATCAACCTTGCAGCTCTGACATCCCACATTGCATCTAGGAGCTGTCGGCACATTCAGCTCAATTATTTTTGGGGAAGTCCACTTTGCATGTCTTGTGTTGCATTTCTAGAACTTTTTGTGTTTCGCTTCGTATGAATGTTATCTGCTTGATTTCAGTGAGCACTTTTTTTCATTTTGATACATACTAGCTTGTACTAGCATCATTTTGGTTTTCATTAACATCTCACTATTGTCGCATGCATGAAACTGTTTTTCACGAACGGTCGCCAATTCGGTGACTCGCCTCACCCGCATGCATGTTGTTCTGTTTTCTAAATTTGTCATTCACCATTTGCATGCACATTCATTCTCTTATGTTTACACTCAGTATTGCCATGCATTCTCTTTCACATTCGCGTTTAGTTTCCCGTTGGCAAGTCTAGGCAGCCTCGGCCCGGACTCTGCCTCACCAAGACAGCATTGCGCAATCCTTGGAGGGAAGGCTCTGTCTTCCTCTCCAGAAATGTGTATTTCTTCCCAGGAGCTATTATCCAAGCTTGCTTTGTGCAAATATGAGGGACGGTGACTGCTAGCATAGAGAATTGTGCAATGCAGTCATTTAGCCTGCCACCATTTCCAGTTGAGATTGTGCATTGTGCAATTCCAGCAGTCAACAACCATACTGGACTGTGCATTGTGCATTTCTAGTAGTCAATCAGCCTCCCAGTAGCCCAGACTATGCCTTGCACAGTTTTGACATTCAGTCTCCCAACCTCCCAGCCAAAATTGCATGACCTTCATGATCAGTCACACAGGTATCTTGCAAGTCAATTCTCAAATTCATTTTGGTTTTCGACTGACAGATTGCTTTCCATGAGTGTTGTCATGTCTCCAGGTATCATTGGTGTTCATCTACCTCTCAGCAGCATAGGTACAATGGTTTCTAGGAGAGCAGAGTCAAAGACACTGGTCAGAGCACACTTGGGGATGCAGTCGATCAAGTGTCTATGAGCTTGCCTACTCAAAAAGACATCAAGTTGTTCATAGAAAAGGACATCGAGATATGATGACAACAGCATCATAGCGAGCATCATCATGAATAGTAGCTGAAGGTGACATACCGAATGCAACGAATTCAAGAGGAAGGTTGTTGACAACACGAAGGCAGAACAAATTTGCAAGCTCAAGTTGATCCACTGATGATGAAAGCAAATTTGGAGACTCAGACTATGAGGTGATGGCACGATCGTGCAAAGACAGAGAATGGAACAAAGAAGGAGTTAAATGTGTTGAAGCAGAAACTCAAGGAAGAACATGAGCTACATAGACAAGCAAATGAGTTGCAGCAGGAATAGGAACAGCAAGGGGGGAAACATGCACTCGTGGAGGAGCAGGTTGTTGTGGATGTAACGTTCCACTATTGGAACTAGTGGTTGGACATGGATGTAGTGTATGACTGGAACTTACACTTAATATAACAAAGACAGCATGTTTCATGCATATGTTGTATTGTATTTTATGCTATCTGGTTTACTCTAAATGATATATATATATATTTGTTTGCTTACACGTGCATGTATGGGCTATTCTATATAAGTATGTATGAATATTTCTGAAATGTGTTGTTAGTTTAACCATCACTTTGGATTGCTTGCCAACTTGCTTTCCAACTTGTGATGCATCTTCGCTCATGTGTTCCCTTCCAAGTCGTGTACTATTACAAGTTTCCAAGGGGTGCACTCACCTCACCCTCATGTGTTAGAACCTCTCATGCACCTTCCTTGGCTTGTTGCAGCTGTCACACCCTTGCCACCAACAGAAACATCTTACTTGCCTCTGTGTGAAATCGCGGTCAAGGCATTACCGTATGACCCACTGCTAGGACTCCAACACCAAACGGTCTGAGGTCTAATTGGGGCTTCTTACCGGGGATATCCCCTTACATGTTGGCGGGTCCAACACCATCAACATTTTGGCACTAGAAGGAGCGCCAGATGACAAGCTGATTCCTCACATATGTTTTGAATCTCTACACATCTATCATGACTAACTACCGACTTTCTCTTCCGGAGGGCATGTCTTATGGAAACGACTTCATTATCTCGTAAAAGCTCTCAGATAACTTGTCTCATAAAACATATGATGATGGAGGCCATGTAGCCTTGGTTAGGCATGTGGTCGACGTTGTGGGCTCATGCGAAAGACATGGATTCTTTGACGAATACATGAGATGCGCATTGTTTGTCTACACACTTCGAGGGCACCCAATGTACTATTGTGCCACGTTGCCCAAAAAATCTATTCATTCTCTTACTCATCTGGTCATAGAGATAGACCATGCTTTTGATCACTTTGACCATGAAGCCCTTGTTATACGGGAATAGTGTCCACATGGATGCTACTATTCCCACTAACATGGGTGGCTATCTTAGAAACAAACAATCAAAGTCTACTATTGATTCCTTTTATGAAAATAGATGAGAGGAGAACCAAGAGGGCCAACCTGAGTCTTGCGCTCGATTCCGTCTCCTTCTTGATAGAGTTTTGCCGCTTGCTGTTTGTCTGCTCAGCTTCAAAAGGACCTGTAGAATCACAACAACATACTACTATGCAAGAAACTAGGATCTAGGTTCATAAATAATGCAGGATCAGATGTGCATTAACCATATACATGCATATATAAACAAGTACACAAGAATATGGAAGGAACAAGAATAGCTTTATTCAGAT
>APFE030223924.1:0-29509 GCA_000404065.3 Pinus taeda | reverse complement strand
TATAATCAGAGCCGACATAACAATAATAATGTAAGGGCATAATAATAACAATAGTGGGCTTCTATGGGGCACAATAGTCACAATATGGGCACTACATGGGTACAACAATATAATAAGGAGGTTGTATTGATAACAATAAGGGGTTACACTAGTAGTATAGGGGCCTAACACTCTTCCCAAATGACAATGGAAGATAAAGATGATACTGCCTTTATCATCTCTTAAAATGCCTCCAAACAAGCTGTTCCCGGGTTGCCTTTTGAAGCCCCGTCTATGTTGAATTTCATATAGCCTTTTGGTGGTGGTTGCCAAAAATCCTTCTCTGTATCCATAGTTATGTTCTTCTTGATCAGTCCTTGGGGAATAATCTCTTTCATTCCCAGTTGTCTGATACTTCTCAGCTCAGTCTCGGAGGGGGGAATTTTAGGGAGATTGCGAACTGTGATACTAACTGTCTCCCTGAGCTGTTTTAGAATCAGATCAAATAGTCTTAGAGGAATAACCTTTTCATTCTTAAATTTTTTTTTATTTCTTTCTTTCCAAACATTCCAGGCAATGAAGCTTGGTGTGAAGGCCCAGGCCAAATTAAGGAACTCATTCTCTGAATAGTTCCCTCTCCACTCGTTTAGGGTATTTGTGATAATACTTATGTCCCTATCTATCTGTTGGAAAATACTGGAGAAAGAATCCCACAACCATGTGGTGTAAGAGCAGCTATTAAGAATGTGTTCCATGGTTTCCTCCTGCTCTTCACACCGCTGGCATTTGAATGGCCCCATAACCCCCCTTTTCCTAATGTTGTCCCAAGTTAAAATTTTCTTATGATGAACCAACCACATGAAAAGCTTGATTTTCATCCAACCTTGGTGTTTCCAGAGGTGCTTCTAAGTATCTTCTGGAACTCTGGAATCAAGCCCAAGGAGAATACCTTTGGCTTCCTTAAGATGGAAGGTGCCTCTATTGTTATTGCCCCATCTTAATTGATCCTGCCTCTCTGTAACTAAAATCATTCTTTGTTTAAGCAAGCTCCCCAGAGCCTCTACTTTAATTTTGATGGGGCTATCCTCTCTGCAGTCAATTTTCCTCCAGCTTCTCCATTTTCCGGAGTTCTGAGCAGGATCCCAGAAATCCTTAACTTTGTTTAACCCTTGGGAGTCTATTTCCCGCTTGAGGCTTAAAAATTCCTCTATTAACAACGTTGGTTCTTGTTGCAATTTGTCCTCCCAAAAGAGTGCAAGATCTCCTGCTTTGATATCTCAAAAACTGTTTTTTTGAACAATGCTTCTATTTTCCCAGGCTCTGTTCCTGATATGAGATCCTTTTAAATTTCCAGACATCCTAATGAGATCATTAGTGTGCCAAGCACTGGCATATTTCTCTTTCCAGATCCTTTCCCACTGGGCTGTTGGCTCTTGAATCCATCGACACCAGAGCTTGGCTCCTAACACTTTATTAAGAATCTCCTGATCATCCAAGCCAAGACCCCCATGACTTTTGGGTTTACAGATTTTATCCCAAGAGACCAGGGCCCACTTTTTCTTTGTTTCTTCCTTGCCCCAAAGGAAATCTCTTTGTATATTCCTGAATTACTCTAAAAACCCTTTGGGAGCTGGGAGGGCTGATAACATAAAAATCGGGATGGATTGCAAAACCGACTTTGTCAGAACCAACCTGCCTGCCAAGTTCAAGACTTTGAAGGTCCATTTTTTGACTTTGTTCTGCATCTTATTAAGCACTGGTTCCCAGATACTTTTCTGCATAGGTCTGGCTGTGGGAGGGATTCCCAAATACTTTGTGGGGAGGGAGTCTCTTTGGAAGCCAGGAATTCTAGAGATATTTCTTTGAATAGCTATGTTAGTGTTTAAGAAGAAGATTTTTGACTTAGAGAGATTGACCTCCATACCTGTAGCCATGGGAAATTCCTTCGAGATTTGATTGAAGGCTGAAGCTTCTTTGACTGTGGGGATTCCTTGCAGCATGGTGTCATCTACAAATTTTTGGTGAGTCAGAGCTTGACCACTCTCAAATAATTGAAGTCCTTTGATTTTTCCCATTTCCTTGGCATGCTTAATGGATCTGCCAAGTCCTTCCATCATGAGAATAAAAAGAAAGGGAGAGAGCGGGTCTCCCTGCCTAAGGCCTCTGGAAGGGATGAAAATCTCAGAGGGAGATCCATTCACCAGAATAAAAAAGCTGGATGAAGTTACCAGAGACATGACCCATCTGACCCAGTTGTGATCGAAGCCAAAAGAAATGAGGACTTTCTTGATGTAAATCCAATTCACCTTGTCATATGATTTGGCAATATCCAATTGCATGATCATCCCCGACTGCTTTTTACTAGTAAGCGTGTGAATCACTTCTTGGGCTTGAATAATGTTATTTAAAATTTGTTTTCCCTCCACATAACCTTCTCGTTCCTTTGATACTAAATAAGGAAGGAGAGGTATTAACCTATTAGCAACAACTTTGGATATAATCTTGTATACTACATTACGTAAAGCTATGGGTCTGTACTTATCTGCAGTTTGAGCTAAATCCTATTTTGGGATCAAGGAGATAAAGGAGGTGTTGAGGGCTTTTAGGATGGTTTTGCTACACCTGGAATCCTCCACCACATTCAGAATATCCCGTTTGACAATATGCCAACAAGATTAAAAAAAATCCACGTTGAAACCATCCGGGCCTAGTGCTTTGCAATTCTGCATGTCTTTGAGAACTTCACTTACTTCCTCTTCAGTAACTAGTCTATTGAGGTTAAAATTGTCCTCTGTAGACACCAACTTAGAAATATGCCTTATAATTTCCTTGATGGATTGCTCCCTGTTTGAATTGTTTTCCCGAGTGATGTTTCAAAAATTCTTAACAAGCACAGCTTCAATATTCTTATGAGTATTCTGAAGCTCCCCCTTCTCGTTCTTTATCGAAGAGATTCTATTGTGTGCTCTATTGGCTATGGTGGATCTGTGGAAAAATATTGTATTCCGCTCTCCTTCCTTGAGCCACTGAACTCTAGACTTTTTCCTCCAAAATATTTCCTCTTGTTCACATAAATTTTCCCATTCTTGATGATGTTTGTCAGCCTGATCACTCTTAACTTTGTCAAAGTCGTCTTGGATCAAAGCCTGGTTGAGTTCCTGAATTTTGATTTCCAAAGATTTTTTGTTCACAAAAAAGTTTCCAAAATCCTTCTTGTTCCATTCTTTGAGCTTGAACTTGACATGATTTAGTCTTTTATGAAGGAGGTACATTTGTGATCCTTGTAATTGCAGATCTTCAGACTACCATTTTTCAATGTTATTGATGAAATTTGGGTGGGAGAGCCAGATGTTCTCGAATCTAAAGGGCCTATTTCTGGGAGAAACCATACCCTTGATTTCCAATTGAATTGGCCAGTGATCGGATCCTCCGAAGGGAAGGATTCTTGTTGTTATTTCTTTATCTATAATCATCAACTCCTCCAAAATCATGAACCTATCTAATTTAGAGGCTACTAGTGCCTCACCTCCTCTTTTGTTGTTCCATGTAAAAAGGCCATTGCTCAATTTTGAATCAACCAATTTCATATCATCTGTGAATGATTCGAATGCTAACGAGTCTTTGGCTAGCGCTCTGGTTCCTCATTTTTTTTCCGAAAGAGACTTGATCATATTAAAATCACCTCCCAAGATCCAAGGAATTCCACCCTGTCTATTCCTGAGATCTATTAGGGAATCTATCAATTTGAGTTTGTCATCTATTTTTTGAGGGCCGTAAACATTTGTGACCAGGAAGGTTTCCGAAACCCCCATTGGTTGTATGACTACTGATAAGTAATTTCTGGATGCTTCAGCGTCTATAATGTTAAGTTTCTAGGGATTCCAAAGAGTTAAAATACCCCCTGCCGTGATTTCAGCTTTAACTTCTAGAAACTCAAATCTGTTGAGCCATTTGCTATGAATTTGTTTTATTTTCTGAATGGAACATTTGGTTTCCTGGATGAAGATCATATCCGAAATTTCTTGTTTCATTCTGTAACTTAGCATTCTTTGTTTCCTTTTACTACCTATACCTCTAATATTCCAGGATGTGAACTTCATAATTCAATATTTGTAAAGGAGTAACTGGTTAGGTCTTTCATCTTACCTGAGTCTATCATTAACTTTCCACACTCCATAAAGAGGTCCTTCTACTTTTTCCTACCCCTTTTCTTTCCAGAGTTTCTAGTAGCTAATCCTGGAATTGATTTAATTGTTTTCACACCTCTGTACGCTTGCTTGTCAATGGTTTTTCCTTTCTCTAACCCTTTTTCCTGAGTTTTCCATAAAAACAACTGTTGAATTCTGTTGCAATATTCTTGGGGTAGTGAATCTAGCCCTCCCATGGTTCCTTGCATAAAGAACCCTTCCAGATCTAGGTGTTCCTTATCTAGAATTTCTTGAAGTTCATGGTCCTCCATATCTGTTTCACTCTGGGTCATTTCTTGATCCATCTCTAGTTCTATTTCACTCATCATAATTTCTTTCTTATTACCCATCTCTTGTGTTGGGTGGCCGTTTTCATCCTTTTCCTTTTCATTAGGGCCATCCTCCATAGATTGATCTCCATTTGCCATTTCTTCATTCTCTTCCAGTGCTTGATACCTATTTTGACTAGCCTTTTGACCCTCATTTCGAAGATTCTTTGGTCCTTTTTTGCCTCCTTTTCCTTTACTTACCACTTTCTGAAAGCTTTTTGTGTCCTTCATTGCATTTTGTTTGCTCCTATTGTCTACTCTGCTAAGAGGGAAATCTCTGAACAAGTGTCCATGTTCATGGAATTTACGACATCTGAACAAGATATGCTCGTAATCCACTGTTGGCACCCAGTCCTCATAAAAAACTTCTAGAATGACTTCATCCGGAAGGGCTCCTGATAGATCCATTTCTACACAGATTCTTGCATAGGAAGTGTATTTGCCCCTTCTTGTGGCTTCCGAAGCTTTGACAAAACGATCGAGTTTATTGCCTATGGTAGCAAGTGATTTAGTTTTCCAATAATCAAGAGGTACAGAATAGAGCCTTACCCAGACTGGTACCGAAGTAAAAGTCTCTTGCTCTAGAAAAAAGTTCATAATCCAGGGCCACATATAGAGGCCAGCTGCTGCATAAAAGTAGGGTCCTCCTTCGAATATTATGTCTTTGTCTTCAATACTTGTGAATACCACGGTGAAGAATCCCTTTGACCCAAGATGTAGATCAATGCTTCCTTTGGATTTCTAGTGGTACTTGATCCACATCTGTAAAGCCTTTTCAGTGGGCCATAGTCCCATGAATTTGCAGATTATAGCATAAGTTCCCATATGTTCCCTGTGTGCCTGCAGTGCAGGATCGTTTAACACTACTCTTGGAGTAGTCTTCGTTTTGGGTCTGCAAGGTCCCTTTTGTTTATTTTCCCTTGTTCTTTGACTTTTGTCTTCTTCCTCCTTGTCTTTACTGCTGACATTTTCCTTGGGCCTGACCCCATCTATCTCCTTTTCATTATTATTTTTTCCCCCTTCCCTAGAACTACTGACTTTACTCGGTGGGGACTTGCCTCTGCTGGCTATGGCCTCATTGTAGGAGGGAGTGGAGCTCCCTCCTCTACAGCCCTCCATTAGGCGCAAGCACTGATACTCACAGAAACCTTAGCTGCGCATTTTTCTCCCTCTCCGTCCTCGACCATGAACCAATTTTCGTAAGTAAGAAAATCTCTCATTAAGCCATGAAAATTGTTTTATGATGTTCATTGGGGGGATTGTTTTAGGACACCATATTTCAGGAAATGGAATTAGAGTGGACACATCTAAAGTAGAAGTTATTTCCAAATTGTCAATTCCAACTTGTCAACGAGATGTTAGAAGTTTTCTTGGTTTTATTGGTTACAATAGAATATTCATAGAACACTTTACCAAAATTGCATCTCCACTTTTCAAATTCCTCACAAAAGATTGTGAATTCAAATGGAGTTCTGATTTCCAAAAATCATTTGAAACATTGAAAGAAAATATTTCTGAAGCACATATTTAAAAGAGGACCAAATTGGAAATTACCTTTTCACATTTCAACAGATGCTTCAGATACAACATTAAGGGTTGTACTAGGACAGAAAGATTTAACTCCTTACGCCATTTATTATACTAGTGTTGTAGCGGCTACAACCACCCTCCAAAAATTTTCCTTAGCTTTGTTTTGGAACCTTCCTACCAACATTTCACATCACCTTGTATTGCTTCATCAAGTACACAAGATTTAGTGTTTTTCTTGCACAAAGGCAGCCTATCGATCATAGCTTGATGCATTCCCCTCATAGGCTGATCACCCGGTCTTGGTCCAGCTGTAGGCTGAGAAAATCCCCCAAGAAATTGTGCATTTTTTGAGGGAAACCAACCTTCACTCCAAAAATTACGCAATCCTGTCTAGCAGCCTGCTGAGTTCCAGAATTGCATAATTCTTCTAGTCAACACTCCCGGTGAAAAATTGCGCAATTTTCCCCAGCAGGGTTGCTCAACCCGGAATTTGCACAAATATGGGTAGCTGTAAGTTGCTCTGCCCAAAAATTGTGCAAATATCTTGGGAAACTAGCCCAGATTCAATCCAGAAATGCGCATTTTTCTCAAGCAGTTGAGTAGCTTCATGCATGAGTAGTCCAGTTGACCAGTTCAATCTGGGACCAAGGAAAGTTGACTTGCATGCATGACTTGCTTTTTCTTGGAATAGAAAAAGGCAACATGCAAAGGCATCCCATGATTCAGGGAGATATTTTTAATAGCTACAGGTTACATGCAAAGTTGTTTTAGAAACTTTCCTCCAAGTGTTGCTTTTTCCTAGATTTGTGGCATGCGTGTCATGAGCCAAAACTTATTTATTCGATGCATCAGAGCTCATTATTTCACATTGATCTTGGAGGTGTGACATCCCACAGCACATCCAGGACTCTTCGGCACATCCGGCTTAGCTATTCACGAGTAAGTGGCCTCAACTTGTCTTTTTTAGCATTTCTGTCACTTTTTGTGTATTTGCTTGTGTGAGCGTTTTCTTGATTTATTTGAATGCTTGATGTCATTTACATGTATACTAGCTTGTCCTAGCTCTATTTCATTTTTCTTTGCTATCTCACTGCTGTCGCATGCATGAAACTGTTTTTCACGAACAATCACCATTTCGGTGAATCACTTCACCCACATGCGAGTTGATCTATTTGCTAAATCTTTCGTTCATGTTTGCATGTGTTTTCAATCAATTCTGCTATCACTTAGTATCACCATGCATTCACTATCATATTTTCTTTCAGTTACCTATCGGGGAGATGGGCCAACCTTGGCCCAGACTCTGCCTTCACTAAGACAACATTGCGCAATCTGGGGAAGGAAGGCTTTGTATTCCTCTCTGGAAATGCACATTTATTCCCAGCACTGTCCTCCAAGACTATTTTGTGCATTTCTGAGGGATAGTGACTGCTGGCCTAGAAAATTGTGCAATGCAGTCCCTAAGCCTGTAGTCACTCCCGGCTAGAATTGCACATTGCACAATTCCAACATCTAGCAGCCAGTCTGGATTGCAAATTGTGCAAGTCCAACAGTGAGTATTGCCTCCCAGATAGCCCAGACTACCTTTTTCATAGTTCTGGTAGCTAGTCACCCAGTCTCCTAGAATAAATTGTGTAATCTCTCCCATCCGTTTCCCAGGTATGTGTTGTGTCATTCCCCAAATTTACTTTGGTTTTTGCTAACATATTTCTTGCCATGCATGTTGCTTGTCTCCAAATATTTCAGGTGTTCATTCGTTTCAGTGGCTTCCAAGAGAACAGGATCACAAGACACTGATGGAAATGTAGTTGGAGTAGTAGTTGAGCGAGTGTCCTCTAGTCTGCCGATCTATGAAGATACAAAGTTGTATCTAGAAAAGGACATGAAACTGAAGTGGCAAGAGGTCAATGAAACATTTGCAGGAACTTTCAAGGAAGGCCTTGAAGAACATCAGGTGTACGTGACCATTCACAAGTAGGGCTTGTACTAGATTGCATGCAGATACCCCGCTTTCCCATGCACGGACATGATACACTAGATCATCTCTCACACTGATCTCGAGATGATGACCTTGACAGTGTCAATGGGATGAAGCTCGCGACCTTCTGGGCAGAGATTATGATGAGATGTATCAGATGTCAGAACCCATGATTGTCATGAAGACCCCATTCAACTTACCCAACAGTAGTGCTAACTCCAGAGACATTCTGAAGAACTGGGTAAAGGAGCCGGCTCGATTTAGGTTGACACCCAACCAGATCTACAAGACAAAGATACTGAGGAAGGTTTACCAATAATTGGTTATATTTGTTGATCAACTGTATGCCAAGAAAGCACGAAAACCTTCCCACAGAGTTGGGTGATCACCCTGGACCAAGTGGCTAGAGAAGGGAAACCATGTAACTGGTCCAGCATAATGTCCCATCAGCTAAAGGAACAAGTAACGAAGGCTCGACAGTCACCCGGAGGTATGCATGCAGAGATTTACATGTCTGCCTACATTTTAGATGTAGTCTGTGCCCAACAGGAGTTCCCAGGTCTGGAGTGGGCATGGTCACCAGCGGAGACTGCTGTGAACACATATTTCAAGTTTTTGTCTGAATGCAGCTTCAAAGGAGTAATCACACGACTATCTGATCATTTTGTCACTCGAGTGTACAAGATGATATTAGAATAGGATCCACCCTACATGTCGAAGGAAGCAATGGAGATACTGCTAGGAATTTTTGATTGGTATGCCTCACCGTTCGGTACCTTCATCTAAATGTTTAGCGCAGAGAAGCCTCCGCATATTCTACCAAAGTTTTTCTTGGACATACTTGTCATGTAAGTAGTAGCATATCATATCTCGACAAGATTGACAACTAGAATGCATCGGAAGAAGAAGGTAGCTTGACCCACTCTTCCATTGTGGATTGGGTTATATGAGAGTTTGAGTATCAAGAAAGAAGATGTCGAAGCAGAACTAATGAAGAAGTACCCATTCGACCTCCGAAGCTATCAGCCGTATGACCCACATTGTATAATTAAGGATTAATGCACAAGAGTTTAATTCAACTGGATCCACGGGGCATGCCATTGGGTCGAGGAGGACCCATGGAGATATTGCTACAGTTTCTCCAGACCCAATGAATAGGTTGGCTTCGTTGTGTAGTGGTTAGTGAAGCAACATGAAGCAGCATCATGGAGAGCACCAGTAGTAGTAGTAGACGCAGTGGTAGTGGAGGCAATCATACCAGTGCGCGACAAAGGTAAGAGGAAGATTGTCAATCACATGGAGGAGGAGCAAAGCTGCAAGTTTTGAGCAGATCCACTTGTAGAGCAAGAAGCTATGGCTATAGAGGCAAAGAGTCACCAATGCGACAAGTGAATCATGTGAAGATAGGGGGGTAAGAAAGGAATGGAAGAAGAAGAGGAGGAGTTGCATGAGTTGAGGGAGCAACTACGGAAAGAACAAGAGCTGCACAAATAGGAGAAGGAAGCACAACAATAGTAGATACAATATGGGGTGCAACATGTGCAAACAAATGAAGAAGCGCCAGTACAAGTAGTTGATTCATCTAAACAACTGGCATCAGGTGAACAAGGTGAACCATCACAGGGGAAAGACTTCGCTCATGAGATAGAACAAGCACTTCAACAGTTGGATGCAGACATGGAGCAACAAGAGTTGGAACAAGACACCGACCTCATGCCTCACCACAAAGAGGTCAATTCACCTGCTTCAATGCATCCAGATGATGAGAAAGTATTGAATGAACAAGGAGGCACTGAGATCCTTGATGATTAGCTAGAGGAAGAGATGCACAACATCTCATTTGATGAATCCCAACAGAGAGTTGTGCAGTATCGCAGAGTGTCAACTCCAAAGGATCATACGTCTCATGTGCAAGTTGAGGAATGGGTGATCATGATTGATGTATGCAAACATCCAGCTACCTTGGCCGATGCAACCAAAGTGTATGTCGAAGCCACTAGCTCAAGTGTTCACTTCCTAATAGTTGCGAATGAGCGAACGGCAAAGGAAATACAAATGGCCAAGCAAAGAGGAGACTTGGTGACAATGTCCACCCGAGTTGAACTGAAGAAGGCAATACTAGATGAAGTATTTTCCCATGACACAATTATGCGAGCATTGTACTCCAAGTTTGGTACCATGCACAAGGCAGTTGTCCATCTCAATGGTTGGCAGTAGTGATGTGCTAGAAGAGCACGTATCTTGATGAACATGCATGCTACTATTGATGACATGCAAACATGGATGATGAAGTAAAAGGGAGCCCCACTTCACTTGCCTAAGATGATGAGGGCCAATGTGGTCGAGTTGAAGGCACGAAAAAGAAGTCAGATCTGAATTTATGAAGATCTCCCACAATTCATCGCTAGCATACAAGCTTCCCATGCACGAGTATTTAAGAGTATGGATGTTGTAGTGTGCACACATGTGATCCCATCACTTGGGACTCTTACCCAGGCAAAGACAAAGAAACAGGTCCAACTCGAGCTTGACTCGTACTTAGATGATTCGATGTGCATTGCCACTAGCCCAGACTTGCCCACCAGTGTAGACATCAGGCACAAGTATGTTGTTGGTCCAGACACATTGAAGAAAATGATGCACATGCTTTCAGACGAGTTGGATAGAGGAGCCTGAGTAGTGTACCTGGATGCTATGGAGGCAAGAGTCAGGTTTCAGACGGATGTCACTGCGGAACACACAGACACTATCAAGGACTATAGATCTTGGCATCAATATGTTACTATTGATCAACATGAGGATGTTGAGGATTTGGACTTCCACGGTTGTCTAAGTCAGAGTGATGTCGAGCTTGGCTTGCTCAAGCCATTTTGTTCACATGGGTACATGTGCATTGCAATGTTAAGTCATGTCAAGTGTAATTCAAGTGCCAATAGTTCGATGTAATAGTCATAGAGTAGGTGAAGAGTCATGAGGGTAGTTGAACGGTCACAAAGGGGAATGTCAAGGGCCACCCTACCCTTTGCTATAAATAGTCCCTCATAACTCATTGCATAGGTTTTTGGTCAGCCAAACTTCCAATAAGACTATCTTGGAGAGAGCTTGGACAATATTGTAACGTGCCTTGGCTTCTCCACTCCACGAAGCTAGTACATGTCTTTGGAAGAGCAGGTGGATGTAGCTATAACATTCCACTACTGGGGCTAGCGGGTGTACATGGATGTATTGTATGACTGGAACTTACACTTATTTATATAATAAGAGCCAACACGTTTCATGCATATGTTGTATTGCTTTCCAACTGTCTTGTTTACTCTAAATGACATATGTATTTTCTTTCTTACGCATGCATGTATGGAATGTTTTGTATGAGCATGTATGAATCTTTATGAAATGTGTTGATTGGTTTAACCATGACTTTGAATTACCAGCTAACTTGCTTTCCAGCTTCTGATGCATCTTCACTTGTGTGTTCCCTTTCCATCCGAGTACTGCGACAAGTGGCCAAGGGGCGCACTCATCTCAACCCACATGTGTTGGAACCTCTCATGCACCTTCCTTAACTCACCACAATGGTCACACCCTTGATACTAACAGAGTTATCTTACTTGTCTCTTTGTGAAATCATGGTTAAGGCATTACTATACGACCCATTGCTAGGACTCCTACACCAAATAGTCTGAGGTCTAATTTGGACTTCTTATGGGGAGATCCCTTTGACATGTTGGAGGGTCAAGCACCATCAACATTTTTGGTGCTAGAAGGAGGGCTTGATGACAAGCTGTGTCCTCTCATCCAATTTTGAACTTGTGCATACCTTTCATGGATTCTTGCACTCTTCTCCCTCCGTGATGTTTCTTGAATCGTGAATATGTCTCCATCACGGGGGAGATTTTTGATCTCTTGTCCACTTACATGTATGATGGTGAAGGTGAAGTGGCTTGACATGAGTCCTTACATGACTGTCTTTCCATGATTCATGAGGAATATCAGTGTTCTGATGAATAGGCCAACTTGCTGCTTGCACACACACTTTGCGAGTCTCCATGTCGATGGTTGCTCAGCCTATTGACTGACAGCGTGCACTCACTTGAGCACTTCTGTGATCTCATTGAAGAAACTTTCTATCATTTTTATCCAAACTATATTGAACGAAAATTGTTACAACAATAAAAGGTTCCGCATGAATCGGTTATAGATTTTTGGCAGTGCTTCTATGACTTGCAGTTTCAAGCTTCGAGGCCAGATGAAATTTGCCTATCTTTGGGACCCATTCGAGTATTTCCTTAAGAAATCTTCCCGTCCCATGAAGAAGCTTGAGATCAAGCCTGTGAGGGAGCTGTGCAATCTCATGTGGATGCGGTAACTGTCTCGACTGACTATTCGCCTTCCCCTCATTCAACAACTCCAGCACTGTCGAGTGATGTTGAGGATCATGGTCACACACTTGTTTAATTTTCACATCCTCCCAACATCACTTTACTCAATTTTTGTACAGATTTGGTTGTGAGTCCTTTGAGTTCTCATATGCATTCTGTTCTATGATCTCCATCTTTGCACTCATGTGTTCCTCTGGATGATACTGTCTTGTGTTCATCCATTTCGGGCTCTTCACTTGTTGTGAATGAGGAATAAGCCACTAATGGAGTTGGTCTTGCACAACCAGCATGTGTTGTCATTCACAAAGACTATGAGTGGGAGATTGAGCATCAACTCTCGGTGAAGGATGACTCCCTTCTGCCCAAGCCCCCTCCGGTCTTTCCTAACATCGTTGGTGAACCTGCCATCCATGATTTCACATGTGTGTCTTCATCCATGGATGCACCCATTGTTGATCATTCGCAGGACTCACCAGATGTTGGTCCATCATTCAATAATGGAGAGGATAATTTATTCATTGAAAATCCACTTGATCTTTCATATGTATTTTCTGGAAACATAGAGGATGAGTTTGTCCGCTTTTCATCTAACCTTCTATTTGATTCATCTGATCATGAGGATGTCGACGGGTTCATTGATTTTTTCTGATTGTGGCGGTCATGATCCATTTGTTTCCATATTTGATCACAATCATGGCTCTATCACAGTTGATCTTTCGAAGCCACCGGTTTATGATGATCTATCTAATGAAGAAGTTGAAATACCCAAGACTATTGAGGCACTTCAGCCCAAGCTGATGGCTATGTCAAGTCCTCGCTCTCTTGGGGTTAGTCTCACTTCCGATCATGAAACTATTCAATCACCCAAGGCTCCTCATCACTCATCTATATGAATTAAAGATCCTTATCACACACAAATCATACTTCCTCCACTCGAACTACACGATCCCGTCGCTCATGCATTGGAGGAAGTTTACATTGCAAGCACTCGTTCACGATGCAAATTGTCTTTGTTTCTTTCATTTGCTTGTATGTCACATTCAAGAGTGTGCTTATGCTCCAAAATTACACACAGTGTCACACATCACTATGATAAGTCCACAGACTTCTCATCATGCACTTGTCTTCATTTATGTCCTGTGGGCACTTTGAAACACGAACTGGTTGTCTTCATTGTTATATATTTCTTTCTTGGCTGGTTCACACAACTGGGTTGCTCGTAGACCATGCCTTCACCAACATGTGTCAACCAATGCGTCGATGATTACATTGGAAATATCACTTCATGTGATCAAGCCACACACCGTTAGTGTAGGAGTAGGAGTAGTGTTTGCTTTCAGTCAATTTGCTTGCATGCTTGTTTGCTTACTCGCTTTGTCTATTTGTTTGTCGGCTTGCTTGTTTGCTTGCTTGATTTTCTTTCACTTTTACTTCTGCTCTTGCTTTGATTTGTTGTTTTTTAGTTCGCTTGTTTCGTTCGTATATTTTTCTTGTTTCATTCGTAGGTTAGTTTCCCATGAAACCATGTATGACTCTTGAAATGAGCTGGGTGAATTACAAGAGGGCTTGTACAACTATCACTACTTGGTTATCTGTCATCTCACCTCTGTATGAAGAACTTTTTGCTTTTAGTCTATGATACGTCGAAGGAAAATACATATTGTTCGAAGTGAACCTTGGTGAGAGCACAATGCTTGCACGCTAATTAGTGTCACCTTCTCTAGTCGGTTGTTTTTAGGTTAACCCTTGTTAGCTCAGTAAAATAGAGTAAGGTGAGGGGGAAAACCTTAATAGGCACGTTAGAGATATAAAAAACTACTTCTCTGTTGGATCAACCTCTTATGCTCTCAATAAATTGGGATCCCTCTTTTGCGTCTGAAATGAATAAGTGCTATGCACAGTGGAAAAAATGAAAAAATGAATAGTCAAAAAATTCAAAATGAAAAATGAATAAGGAGAAAGAAGAGAAAGGCTTCCTGTGCAGGGAGGTGATGCAAGTAACTTTGCTGGGGTACTGACCAGGATTGCTGGCATCAGAGCCATGCTTTGTGTTCCTATGTGACTCCACTGGGGTACTGTCTAGGCTTGTTGGTAGTGGAGAAACACCAGAGATGAAACTAAGACTCTGAAGACTATATTTCTTGTACACCAATATACTTGTCAACCCTAATTGAAATAATTGTGTTGCCTTGGCTTGGAATGTGTGTTAATCGACCAAGATTTTGGCAGATGCTACATCTTACAATCAAGCTAGTGTGAAATGAAGATGAGCTGAGAACTAAACAATACTTCCAGAGGTGTTAGACTTGCTTTTCACGAACAAGGTCGATTCCAAGAGCTGGAGTTCTACCCGTGTGTCGCCAAGTTTTGTAGCAGCTATAATCACAATCCAAAATTTTTCCTTAGCTTTGTTTTGAAGCCTCCCTACCAACCTTTCACAACAACTTGTCTTGCTTCGTCAAGTACACAAGCTTCAGTGTTTTGCTTGCACAAAGGCATCCTCTCAATCACAAATTGATGCATTCCCCTCATAGGCTGATCACCCAGACTTGGTCTGACTGCAGGCTGAGCAACTCCCCCAAGAAATTGTGCATTTCTGGAGGGAAACCAAGCTTTCCTCCAGAAATTGCACAGTCATGTCTGGCATCCTGATGGACTCCAAAATTGTGCAATTCTTCTAGCCAACACTCCCAGTGAAAATTGCACAATTTTCCCTAGTAGGGCTGCTCAACCCAGAATTTGTGCAAATCTGGGTAGCAATCGGCTGCTCTACCTAGAAATTGTAAAAATCTCTTGGGAAGCCAGCCCAACTCCCAACCATAATGCACATTTTTCTCAAGCAGTTGACTAGCTTCATGCATGAGCAGTCTGGTTGATCAGTTCCACCTGGACCAAGGAAACTTGACTTGCATGCATGGCTTGCCTTTTCCTGGAATAGAAAAAGGCTACATGCAAAGCATCCCATGATACAGGGAGATATTTTTAGCAGCTAGAGGTTACATTCAAAGTTTTTTTCGAAACTTTCCTCTAAGTGTCGCTTTTTCCTAGATTTGTGGCATGCGCGTCATAAGCCAAAACTTATTTATTCGACGCATCAAAGCTCATTCTTTCACATCGATATTGGAGCTCTAACATCCCACAACACATCTAGGACTCTTCAACACATCTTACTCAACTATTCAAGGGTAAGTGGCCTCAACTTGTCTATTTTCAGTGTTTCTGTTGCTTTTTGTGTATTCGCTTATGTGAGTGTTGTTTTCTTGATTTATTTGAATGCTTGTTGTCGTTTACATTTATACTATCTTTTCAAAGCTTTGTTTCAGTTTTAGTTGCTATCTCACTACTGTCACATGCATGAAATTGCTTTCCATGAATGGTCGTCGATTAGGTGAATCGCTTCACCCACATGCATGTTGATCTGTTTGTTGAATATTTCATTCATGTTTTCATGCATTGTCAATCACTTATGCTATCACTTAGTGTCTCCATGCATTCACTGTCATATTTTCTTTCAGTTGCCTGTCGGCGAGTCAGGCCAACCTTGGCTCGGACTCTGCCTTCACTAAGACAACATTGTGCAATCTGGGGAAGGAAGGCTTTGTCTTCCTCTCTATAAATGTGCATTTCTACCCAGCACTATCCTCCAGGACTGTTTTGCGCATTTCTGAGGGACTGTGACTATTAACCCAAAAAATTGCGTAATGTAGTCCCTGAGCCTGCAGTCACTCCCAGTTGGAATTGCGCACTGTGTAATTCTAGCAGCCAGTAGCCAGTCTTACCTCCCAGACAACCCAGACCGCCTTTTGTGCAGTTCTGGCAGCCAGTCACCCAGTCTCCCAGAAGAAATTGTGCAATCTTGCCCATCAGTGTCCCAGGTATGTGCTGTGTCATTCCCAAATTTTCTTTGGTTCTCGCTAACAGATTTATTTAGGTGTTCATCCATCTCAATGACTTCCAAGAGAATAGGATCACAGGACACTGATGGAAATGCAGCTGGAGCTGCAGTTGAGCGAGTGTCCTCTGGTTTACTAATCTATGAAGATACAAAGTTGTATCTAGACAAGGACATCAACTTGACATGGAAAGAGGTCAATGAAACATTTGCAGGCACTTTCGAGGAAGGCCTCGTAGACCGTCAAGTGTATGTGAACATTCACAAGTCTGGCTTGTACCGGATTGCATGCAGGTACCCCGTGTTCCCATGTGCGGACATGATACACTAGATTGTCTCTCACACTGATCTCGAGACGATGACCTTGAGCAATTTTAGTGGGATGAATCTTACAACCTTCTAGGAATGAGATTATGATGAGATGTATCAGATGTCAGAGCCCGTGACTGTCATGAAAACCCCATTTAGCCTACCCAACAATAGTGCTAACTCTAGATACATTCTGAAGAATTGGGTAAAGGAGATGACTCGATTCAGGTTGACACCCAACTAGATCTACAAGACAAAGCTACTGAGGAAGGCGTACCAATACTTGGTTATATTTTCTTGTTGACTATATGGCCAAGCAAGCACGAAAACCTTCCCACAGAGTTGGTTGATCTCACTCTTTGTCATTGATGTCAAAGGGGGAGAGAAAAATGGGTGAGGAAGGTAAGAGGCATGGAGTTAGGGGGAGTAGTGATTGCAAGGAAGTACATGTGTTTCAATCAATGAAAAAGGGGGAGATTGTTGAAATATGGTTGTCGATGATGTCAACCCAAGAAACACCAAAAGATGCCTTGCCTTTGTTGACCAAAATGACATGGAAAATCATAGTTTCTTGAGTTTAAACCATCTTCATTGGATTCTCCTCGTCGAGTCAATCCCAGTGGTATATGGCATGCCACGAGAGCCCTCATGGTTTTAAATGTATTTGTGTTCAAAGATGAAAGCCCCATCTCGTGGTCAAACACCCAAATTCAAAAGGTTGATTTGCAAACTCATTATTTAACAAGATCAACAAATCTAAAGAGATCTTCTTAATAAGAATAAATTAAATATTTTGAAGGCATCAAAATTTTGATTAAAAAATTATATTAAAGGTATTAAGATTTTTGGTCCAAAGAAATTGAATTTTAAAAGTCAAATTGCTCTCAATTAGTAGTCGGCCTCATCAAAGGGTACTTTTGGCTCTGTAAAATTTGACACTAAATTTTTTTATTCCCTCTATACTTCAATTTGGCTACCCTAATTTGTGTTCAACAAAAACTATATAAATTCACTTTTGCTCTCCTTCAAAGGAATCAATTCAACGAACAAGTATTTGAACTCTTAAATCTTCAGCCCTGTGGAGTATTGCAGGTCAGAAGAGAGTCTTGGGTTTTGGTTTATGATTTTGGGTTATGGTTTCTTTGAGATAATGGTTTCGCTAGGCTATGTGCCCTCTTCTCTGCAATTCTTTGTTTCTAGCCAGCGAAGGGTGTTATAGGACTAGTACAAGTTCGACCTTCCCTTTTTAATAGGACCGAGGACCAATATGGTGCTCTGAATTCATCGACCTTGTGGATAAAGGCCTTATCTAATAGGCCTAGTTCAATTCAATCCTTATACTCTAAGAAACAACGAGGGTTTGGTGCATTATTAGCTTATGACTTCAAGGATTTGTTGGGGTTTCATTGTAGGGATGAATAGTCAAGTCTAGCCACATTCTTGAAGTTGTCATTCGACCCTCCTTAAGGACAAATGTCTAATTACCTTACGGTCTAATCTGAAGAGTGCATTTATAGGCAATTTTGAAGTGAAACATTGACCTAAATTGCTACAAAACTTATGGCCTTGTAACCTCTGTGACATTGTTTTAAGATACATATACTTATGGTTTTTGAGCATTCTAGGACAAGTGCATCATGTGATTTGAATCCTTGAAGCAGAACAACAATATCTATTTTAAGACTCTCGGCCCATATCCATAATTCATTTTTTACGATCATGTGGACAATCTCTTGCATAAATCGTCATTCATTACTTATTTGACATACTTCCTTTGTGCAAGCTAGCACTAATTTTAAGTATCAAGGTATCATTTATTTATTAATCATTGAAAGACATGAGGTAATATTCGACCCTAAGGAAGGAGTTAACTTTGAAAGACTAACTTAATACAATGGCTTGTTTCTGAAGTTTTGTATGGTCTAGAATTTGTTATATACATGCTTATACATGTGCCTACCACAATATAAAAAGGATTAAGCCAACCTTGTAGGAAACCCATTGTAACACAAGTAGTAGTCTGAACCTATAGTAACAATGTTGAAGAATCTTGGTCTATGGTGCAGTGATATATATTTGCAGGAAGTCTGGAGGTATGTTTGACTTTTACAAATTGTTATAGTAGTTGAAGATGTCATTGGAGTTCAGTTTTCATTTGCAGCAGTATGGTTATATTCTGGATAATTCTTCTTGTTTGGTGACAAACTAAATAAGTCTCTCTCTGCTCTTATCATGAGAAAATAATTTCTTAAGTCTATCTACAGTGACATACATTCTCTTAAGCAGTCATAAGTTTGTTTGCAACAATTTTCATATTTTCTATAGTAGTTAAGGGTTGACAGTTACATCTTGTATTAGTCTCTTCACCTTGTACCAGTGTTTTATCATTCGGCAGCAAGCAATAAGGACTTCATACTTAGTTGATTTATCATCATGCAGCAGTAAGGGTTTCTTCCAGATATCATCCTACAACAATTTAGTAGTAAGGATTACACTATTTTATCATCAAAATTATATATTTGTAATAAGGGTTCTATTGTTTGCAGTAAGGGGTTTGTTGTTGCCAATTTGACCCCAATTAGATCTTCGCTCCTTCTGTCAATTTTACCTTGTGCCTCCTCTCATATTCTCATGATCAAAAATCGCTCCCTTCATTTTCTGATTTACCTTCCATTTAGTAATCATTCTAACTTATAGAAATTATTACACTTAATAAAATAATGAAATTATAATCTTAAATTATTTATTTATCAAAAACTCTAACATATAAGTTTAATTGGTTAAAATAAGTTTTAAAAATTATTAAAAAAATACATTTAAATATAAATTATTATTTAAAAATAAAAATTACATTATTCATAATAAAGAACATAAATTAAATGTTATAAAATGTTTATTAAATTGACTAATTATACCAATCATATTAATAACTAATTAATTATATTATAAAATTAATACATTAAATATTTAAAAATAAAATTATATTAATTAAAATCAAGTATAATATAAAAAAATACCAATTAAATTTAATTAATTAAAAATAAATAAATAGAAAATTAAACCTAATTAAATTAAATAAATACGACCTTTTATCCACTATAATACATATTACTTACCTCACTCTTCAACTTATGCACAAGGAGGAAAGGAAAGGAAACGTTCCTCTGTGTGCACTCTTAAAATTGTAAAATAAGTCGTGGTGTACTAAAACATAAGAGTATACTAACACAATTAAACTATTCGAATCGCTTAATAGACTTACTCCTCCACGTGGATGCCCAACGACCATTACAATAAACAAGTTATATATATTAGCCATTGCATCAGATGTTGCAAAGCAAACGTCGTAAGGCAATAGTTAGGAAAGAGGAAAGAGCATTGAATTGTTTCTTTTCCATGATCTCTTCCATGATGATAGTGAAAGTAGGAAAGAGCATTGAATTGTTTCTCTTCCATGATCTCTTCCATGATGACAATGAAAGTGTCACCAGATGTTGCCAAAGGAGGCTTGTAAGACAATAGCTAGGAAAGAGTAGCATTAAATTGTTACTCTTCCACGATGACAGTGAAAGTGTCACCAAATGTTGTCAAAGGGTGTAAATAGAATTTTGGATCTTAGTTAAGAGGGTGGTCTCAGGAATTGCATACTTGACATGACAAGAGTATCCCCAATATAAGGTTATCTCTTTTTGGTTATTTAGTGTAGTTGCCAAAGAATGGATTGCAGAGATAGCTACATGACAAGAGTATCCACAATATAAGGTTCTCTCTTTTTGGTTATTTAGTGTAGTTGCCAAAGAATGGATTGCAGAGATAGCTAAGACCCTGATTTGGTCTTTTGGTTAGACATTGATATGTATTTGCACTTGAAACTCTTGTGTTTGAAGTATTTTCCTACTTGAATGGTTGGAATTTATCCACATACTATTTGTATATGCCAACGTTGTTTCAATTCAAGATTTCTTGCAATTGATATAGCTTTGTTGGGTATCATTCAGATCCCATTTACATTGTTCCCCCAATTTCAACTCTAGCAAACATTTGTATCATTATGTTTTTTATCAGTATGTTGTGGATCATATCATAGTGACCTATTGTGGATAAGATCATAGTGACCTACCTCAAATGATTATGGATAAATTATAAGAATATCAAGTTGAAGCCAAAATATGAATCTTTTGAACTCAAGGATGTTGAAAATCTCAAATTGTCATAATCTACCATAAGTATAGTAAATTTGAATAATGAAGATGGAACCATTTAGTTATTCAATCTTAGAAAGGTCTATGAGCCTAGACTACGATACCAAATCCTTTCCAATTGATGATATCAACAACCCACGAACAAGTGACTAATGTTTCTTTGGAAATTCATATGCATTTCCAAATAAAAATCTCATGTGTTCACTTTTAACTAATAAAGTTTTAACATATAACATCCTTCAAAAAAAATACTAATTGGTTAGCTCATGCTCCTTGGTTCTAATTTTCCTTTCAAAGCACTCCATGTAAAAATAAAGTTTCCTTTAAAATTGTTGAATGAATTTAAAGAGAAACACTTCTTTGAAAATTTTCATGAGATCTGTAAAGATGGACTTTGATACTTTCTCAACCACTACCTTTTTTCAAATCTATTTATATTACTTTAAGTTTTTCAAAATTTGATGAAATTAAATTAAATTTTATAATAAAACTAAAATTATAATTAAATTTGGAATTCAAAATTCAAATAAACATAAATGAATCATATCTATATATATATATATATATATATATATATATATATATATATATATATATATATATTTTTTTGTATCTACCTAAAAATTTATTTCAAAAATAATTATAATTCCAAAACCAAAATTTCATCATTATAAATGAGAAGTTACATAATTCTATTACAAACTGTTGTTTCCTTGAGAAAGGGAGTCAAAACTGTGTCTAACCCAGAGAACAAAGAAATAGAGTAGAACAGATAGAGCAACATAGGTGCATAGAGGTAAAGAAACATGGCCTAGCCTTTGGCTCATATAGAACATCTATCCTTGATCACAAAACAAGCTAGAGAATGTCCAACAGGGATTTTTAGAGCTCAAAAGAGCCTGAATTATATATAGAACGTTAGTAGAAAATTAAAAAAAAAAAACATTCTACGAGGGAAAGAGGGATCCCGCTTTTGGACAAATCACCCATATCCATGTTTTGTTCATTGTACACATGGAAGAAATAAATGTCATTATAGGAGGAGCAGAGGGAAACTATGCTTGCCATCCAGTGGTGAAGCAAAGGAATGTCAAGAGAGTTCCCCTGCAACTAATTAATGACAATCTTAGAGTTTTCGACAATCCCTAATGGAATTAATGGTGAGTCAAGCAACACTCTCATGTAATGCCCACAAAGCTATTATCTTTGTCTCACAATTTGTACCACCACCTCCATTCCCACATCCATTCCAATAGAAGCGGAATTTCTTATTTGGGCAGAGCTTAATATGTGCTCAGCATCCAAAATAACCATCAACTGAGGTTCCATCAAAGAAACCAAAAGGAAAATGTTCCCCGAGATCATGAAAGTGAAAAATAAGCGGAAAAGGCCAAGCAGTCCAAAGACCAATTTAAAAAAAGTGGCCAACAATTTTGACACTAGTAGAATGGCAATTTAAGATCCAATTCTCAAAGAGAAAAGAGATTCTGAAATACCAAATCCCCTAAAAAACATATAAGGGGAGCCCAGAATAGGTTCTTTGATTAGTAAACTGGTACAATAAGCATTCCATGATGGAGGACCATTCCCTGTCTATCCTCATATTTACCGAAATCGCTACGTAGTCCCAAATGGCCTTAGCAAAAGGGCATTCCAGAAAAAAGTGAACAATCAAGAATTGTGTCATCAACGTGTGAAATTTCAACATTAGGTTTTGCAATATTGTATGCAGATGTATGTTGGGCAATTTAGTTGTCTATTAAATCCCTGTCATTTAATTGGTCAACCCGGGGGTTTCGTAAACTTAGAAGCAAACCAAAATATATGGGACCTCAGATGAAACAGGTGAAGGAAGTTTGTTTAGAATGGAAATGCATATTACAAATATAAACTATCAGATCTGTTTTATAAAAGCATACAAATGTTTGATCAATGGAATTATTTTACTTTAGAAGATAGAGAAGAGTCTCTTGTTCAAGAGTCCTAATTGTCCTTCTACAATCTTTCTATAATAACATTTCCAAAAATCTAAGAAAGCAAGAAAGAAAGCATATAAATGAAAGCAAGTAAATATTGTTTTCAATTCAATTCTTAGCTCATGGAGAAGAGTCTCCTAACTGAGGAGATCTTGGTTGTCCTTCTCACATAAAAAAACTAGCTACTGAAAGGAAATCAATCTTCACATAAATGTAATCTAGGAAAGCATATAAGAAAGTAAATATTGTTTCAGTTTAGTCTAGCTCATGGAGAAGAGGCTCCTAACTGAGGAAATCCTGGTTGTCCTTCTCACATAAAAACTAGCTACTGAAAGGAGATCAACCTTCACATAACAAAACATGGCCATAACATGAATTCATACTGAAATTATCTACAAGTATTTACAACAAAGAAATAAGATGAACATCATAATTAAAATTAGTATATTCACAACATTACTCTACAACAAAGTGTACTTATCTTGGTACGGGGATCTTTCCATTCCTCAATGAGCACACATGAACAACTATCACACCTTAAGAATCAAACAACACTCATAACTCATGATTTGGAGAAAATGATATTATTCATGTTGAATGAACAATCATAAATCTGATGCTAATGAATAATTGATAATTGTTCTTCCTCTTTTTTTTCCTTTGAAGGATGCTCCTCTTATTTATACATGAATTAGGGATATCTACTCAATAAATGTAGATCCCTTAAATATCTACTAGACCCATACCTGTCTCAACTTATCCCTAAATACTAGATACAAATCCCATGACACATCAAAATCTCCATGATCTTTCTCCTTAGAATATGATCCACCTCTTGACTTGAAATTCGAATTTGATCTTGGGAGGCGACATAAGGGTGCCTTGGAAGCTTCCAAATGATCTACACATGTCATCAAACTGAAGCCACTTTTAGGTATAAGAAAATACATGTTATTTCTCTAACTTTTAATCATAAATCTAAAGACATGAAATTAATAACTTTGGAAAATGAAAATATAAACCCATATGGTAATGGAAATATAGGGTTATGTAATGATAATATGATGAAATGAGGTGACAAAATGAAGATAAAGGTGAAAATGGAGTGAAAATTTATGATAATTTGGCAGCCCAACAATGTAATAACACAATACAAAGGTTATTTAGTGTAGTTTTCAAATAATGGATTGTAGATATAGCTACATGACAAGAGTATCCACAATATAAGGTTCTCTCTTTTTGGTTATTTAGTGTAGTTGCCAAAGAATGGATCTGTAGAGATAGCTAAGACCCTGATTTGGTCTTTTGGTTAGACATCGATATGTATTTACACTTGAAGCTCTTGCATTTGAAGTATTTTCCTACTTGAATGGTTGGAATTTATCCACATCCTATTTGTATATGCCAACTTTATTTCGATTCAAGATTTCTTGCAATTGATATAGCTTTGTTGGGTGTCATTCAGATCCCATTTACATTGTTCCCCCAATTCCAACTCTAGTAAACATTTGTATCATTATGTTTTTCATCAGTATGTTCTGGACTAGATCATAGTGACCTATTGTGGATCGGATCATAGTGACCTGCCTCGAATGATTTTGGATAAATTATAAGAATATCAAGTTGAACCTAAAATATGAATCTTTGAACTCAAGGATGTTGAAAATCTCAAATTGCCATAATCTACGATAAGTGCAGTGAATTTGAATAATGAAGGTGGAACCATTTAGTTACTGAATCTTAGAAAGGTCTATGAGCCTAGACTACGATACCAAAACCTTTGCAAATGATGATATCAACAACCCACAAACAAGTGACTAAAGTTTCTTTGGAACTTCAAATGCATTTCCAAATAAAAATCTTCATGAGTTCACTTTTAACTAATAGAGTTTTAACATATAACATCCTTCAAAAAAGATACTAATTAGTTAGCTCATGCAAAGGTATTAATCAGTTAGCTCATGCTCCTTGGTTCTAATTTTCCTTTCAAAGCAGTCCATGAAAAAATAAAGTTTCCTTCAAAATTGTTGAATGAATTTAAAGAGAAACACTTCTTTGAAAATTTTCATGAGATTTGTAAAGATGGACTTTAATACTTTCTCAACCTCTACCTTATTTCAAATCTATTTATATTACTCTAAGTTTTCCAAAATTTGATGAAATTAAATTTAAATTTTATAATAAAACTAAAATTATAATTAAATTTGGAATTCAAAATTCAAATAAACTTAAATGAATCATATATATATATTTGTATTTGCCTAAAAATTTATTTCAAAAATAATTATAATTCCAAAACTATAATTTCATCATTATAAATGAGAAGTTGCATAATTCTATTACAAACTATTGTTTTGATGAGAAAGGTAGTCAACGCTGTGTCTAACCCAGAAAACAAAGAAATAGAGTAGAACAGATAGAGCAACATAGGTGCATAGAGGTAAAGAAACATGGCCTAGCCTTTGTCTCATATAGAATGTCTATCCTTAATCACAAAACAAGCCAGAGAATGTCCAACAAGGATTTTAGAGCTCAAAAGAGCCTGAATTATATAAAGAACGTTAGTAAAAAATTCAAAAAACATTTTGTGAGGGAAAGAGGGATCCCACTTTTGGAAAAAGCATACATATCCATGTTTTGTTCATTATAAACATGGAAGGAAGAAATGTCAATGTAGGAGGAGCGGAGAGCAGCTATGCTTGCCATCTAGTGGTGAAGCAAAGGATTGTCAAGAGAGTTCCCCTGCAACTAATTAATGACAATCTTAGAGTTTTTAGCAATCCCTAATGTAATTAATGGTGAGCCAAGCAGTGCTCTCATGCAATTCCCACAATGCCAACACTCTCATGTAATGCCCACAACGCCACTATCTCTGCCTCAAAATTTGTACCACCACCTCCATTCCCACATCCATTCCAATAGAAGCGGAATTTTTTATTTGGGCAGAGCTTAATAAGTGCTCAGCATCCACAATAACCATCAACTGAGGTTCCATCAAAGAAACCAAAAAGAAAATGTTCCCCGAGATCATGAAAGTGAACAATACGCGAAAAAGACCAAGCAATCCGAAGACCAATTTCAAAAAATGCCCAACAATTTCGACACTAGTAGAATGGAAAATTAAAATCCAATTCTCAAAGAGAAAAGAGTTTCTAAAATACTAGATCCCCTAAAAAAAACATACAGAGAAAGCCCACACTAAGTTCTTTTATTAGTAAACCAATACCATAAGCATTCCATGATGGAGGACCATTCCTTGTCTATCCTCTTATGTAGCGAAACCGCTACGTAGTCCCAAATGGCCTTAGCAAAAGGGCATTCTAGAAAAAAGTGAACAATCAAGAATTGTGTCATCAACCTGTGAAATTTCAACGTTAGGTTTTGCAATATCTTATGCAGATGTAATAACACACTACAAATGCCTTTGGCATTCCAATTTTTGATATAACCACTTCAATTTTAAGTCTATCTTTCGCAGATACGAGTCTCTAACTCGATGTTTTGTTGTTTTCTACAGTTTTCCATTAGAGCAAATCGCTTTTCTATGATACTTTCAGGAGGGAAAAGGTAATGTCCGTTCGCTCGTTTTATCTTTCCTTTGTTTTCTGTGATTTTCGGAAGAGCGGAGCAGATAACAAATTTGTCATGTTTCCTGCCAGGTTGTTCGCCCAGCGCCATGTGTTCGCCATCGTGGCTTCGAGTTCAGAGGAACTCAAGTTATGATCATGAAGCCGCGTCCTACCCCTTTTATTTCAATTGGATTCATCAGGATATGAAGCCTTGGGCCAAGAATGGAATTACGTTGGTCATGGTGGAAGCTGCAAAGAAATCTGCAAATTTCAGGCTGACGATTGTTAATAGCAGGATGTATGTGGAATCATATCAAAAGTCTTTTCAGACCAGAGATCTATTTATATTTTGGGGAATTGCGCAGCTGCTGAAGTTCTACCCCAAAATGGTTCCATACTACTTGATGTTCAATTGTGAAGACAAGCCCGTTTTGAGACGAGCCCATTATAGTGATCCAGCCAACTCTCCTCCCCTGTTGTTTCATTATTGCGAAACCGAAGATTCTTTTGATATTGCGTTTCCAGATTGGTCTTACTGGGATGGTAAGTTTGAATATGCAGTTGAGTTGCTATTTTTATCGTAGAATTGAAATATTTTCCAAATATAATAGAGATGAGATTTTGGAGTATTTTAGAAATTTGACTCAAATGTTGAAATAATTTAATTTTTGAAATATTCGGGAAATTTGATAGTCGATAGACCAGACGAAAGCAGTTCTTTGATTATTCAAATATTCTGAAAAATATTGGGGAAATCTGATAGACAAGATTGAAGCAGTTTTTGACTATTCAAATATTCTGAAAATTTTACAATTTGATAGACAAGATTGAAGCAGTTTTTGACTATTTGAATATTCTGAAAATATTACACTCAAGATTGAAGCATTTTAACTTTACTCTTGCTTATCAGATTTCTAAAATGCTCCTGTTTATAAAATTTCCAAAATATTCTTTTTATTTTTCAACCGAAAAAACCAAACTTGAAGCTAGGATTAGGCCACCAAACCTATGGGGACCAAACTCCCCACCTCACTATTGAACCACCGCAGCGGGACTAACCCTCATCCAGTATTTAGCACAGGCTCATTGAGTATCTGTAGTTTTAATACCTACTTAAGTGCATATATGTATTGGTAGATTTTGAAATATTTAAGAATCTCAGTGTCACAAAAAAAGGTCAAACACTTGGCATTTGCGGGCATAATCATGTTATCTTACATTATCTTAAAACAGAGTATGCATGCTTGTCATGAAACATGGAAAAACATATAGATATATATTTTTCTTGATAGCATGTTAAAATAACCTCTTGACATATTAACTAATAATTTTCATATACTTGTCCAAAATAAACTTTAGTCACTTGGGCTCACACAAATCACCTATGTTATATTCCTTTCTGCCACTAGAGCATTTGGCTTCCATCGCAATCAGCTTAACGAGTTCTCTAATAGTATTTAATTAAGTTTAACCATATGTAATTTAAATAAATTTAAGTACAACAAAAAAATCATATAGGAATACCAGACCTAAAAGCTTTCTAAATCAAGAAATCTGCAAAAAAACAAATAAATTCTTGAAACAACAACATAATCAACAGTTCCAAAGACGTTGTAAGGTTGGCCAGTGGAGTCTAATGGAAAAGATTGGGAATGTTTTTGCATGATACAAGTTGATCTAGTATGTTAATGGTGTTATCACATACATTACAAGCACAAATCTGATAGCCTTGTTGGCTATTCAAAACCAACGAGTAGCAAGAGGGCTTCCGAGGTAAAAAGAAATGGTGGACCAATCTATCCCTAGGCTGCTAATGCCAAATACCTATAGTCCTTAACCCAATTGTTGTACAAAATTTGGAAAGGCCTAGCAGATCCATGATAGGGAAGTCACCATGGGAAACAGATAATCATGGATTACATAGTAGGCAAAACTACATGAAAAGATATCATGAAAAATTGGTTTCGTGTAAGACCTCCTTTGGGCCTCTCCTCATTCTCATGAAGAGCTCTACAATCAAACCAATTGAAACAGAATAACACTTATAAGAAATCACACAAAATTCATCAAACATCTCAAAAACCCCACATGTAAAAGGAATTCATTTTATCTAATCATATGAAATGAGAGTCCTTTCCTGAACAAAGAAACCTGAACAAGGTTTGCAGGCCACCACATGGTAGCAAGTTCCACTAGATATTTTTGGAAGACCCCTGCCCATCCATACCCCAACATCTGCATATCTAAAACAGTAAGAAATATTGCAGACAATAAGCATCAGGGAATTTAACGAACCTCAGAAGAAATTTGAGCAAAAATGATCAAAACCTAACCTGGGTTGTCATGGCAATGAGTAAAGAAACGAAAAAGCTCAAGTTCTTCTTGTAGAAAATTTTGACAGCATTGGCAATGGAAATTGCATATACACCTGTTGCCCCCGCTGGTGGGCCCCAGTATTGCAGCAATAATGCAGCAACTCCTGGGACTCCCTTCTTTAATTTTATCAACCTGGTAGTTCGTAACATACTTGGAAGCGACGGTGCTATATGCACAAGTACTAGATCTTGCCGTAGCTGTCACTTGGTCAGCGGGCACAAGTCCACTAGGAGCTTAAGCCAACTTCTATGAGCTCTTATAAGAAGCTTTTTAATTGATGGATGAAAGCTAACTCGAAGGAAGCTAATCTAATTACGAAAAGAGATTGAAAAACTAAAGGAAAATGCAAACCCTAGCAAACCCTAATTTTACCAACTAGCCCTACTGAAGTAAAAAAGAGGATGCAAGCTACTGAAAGAGATGCCATTGACTTCTAGGAAGGTAAAATGCATGTGTCTAAGTTATCACTATCTGAAGAAAACATATTTTTTTTTATTTTTGAATAAGTTGTCAGAATTATCATGCATGTGCTTTTAACTAGCTTTTGACTATAAAGAGGTGGATTGGTGAGAAGAAATGCTTGCAAAAGGTCGGGAAGGTTAAGAGAGGGTCTAAGGAGTCCCTAACACCCTTCCAGAGAGTTTCACAAAGTTTGGCTATCAAGAAACCTCATTTATGAGCTTCTACAGGAAGTCTGCAGGGGTTCTACAGGATGTTCAGAGATTTCTATAGGATGTTCAGAAATTTCTACAAGATGTTTAAAAAGTGGATTTTAGAGGATGGGTGAGTGAGGGAAGATGCAT